>CATIWC010000863.1:0-36910 GCA_948472305.1 Vicia faba | reverse complement strand
ACTATTGACCGTCGTTATATAATTTTAATTATTACCAATGTATATGACATATGTGTCATTAATTAATAGTCCTTTATTTTGTTTCTTCGTGAAGAAGTAACCTAAAATTTGGTGATGGAGAAGAAGAAAAATATTGAAATTGTTTATATCTATTATACCATAATAGAATATCGATATGGTGAATAAATATACTATTAAACTTAAATATATAATTTTAATTATTAAGAATGTATATGAAATATGTGTTATTAATTATATTCTTTTAACATAGTTTCTTAGTGATGAAATAACCTAAAATTTGGTGATGGAGAAGAAGAAAAATATTGAAATTGTTTATATCTATTATACCATAATAAAATATGAATATGGTGAATAAATATACTATCGGGCCTCATTATATATTTTGAATTATTACTAATCTATATGAAATATGTGTCACTAATTAATAGTCTTTTAATTTAGATACTTAGTGCGGAAGTAACCAAAATTTTTGTGATGGAGAAGAAGAAAAATAAGAATTTGTTTACATCTATTATACCATAATAATATATAAAGAAGGTGAACAAATATACTACCGAGCGCCTTATATAATTTAATTATTACCAATGTATATGACATATGTGACATTAATTAATAATCTCTTAACTTAGTTTCTTAGTGAAATAACATAAAATTTGGTGATGGAGAAGAAGAAAAATATTGAATGTGTTTACATCTATTATACCATGATACTATATGAATATGGTGAACAAATATACTATCGAGCGTCTTTATATAATTTTAATTATTTCCAATGTATATGAAATATGTGTCATTAATTAATAGTCTTTTAACTAAGTTTCTTAGTGATGAAGTAACCTAGAATTTGGTGATGGAGAAGAAGAAAAATATTGAAGTTGTTTACATGTATTATACCATAAAATATTATGAATTTGGTAATTAAATATAATATCGAGCGTTGTTTTTTAATTTTAATTATTACCAATGTATATGAAATATGTGTCATTAATAAATAGTCTTTTAACTTAGTTTCTTGGTGATAAAATAATCTAAATTTGGTGATGGAGAAGAAGAAAAATATTGAAATTGTTTACATCTATTATAACATAATACAATATTACTATGGTGAATAAATACACTATCGGACCTCGTTATATAATTAGAATTATTACTAATGTATATGAAATATGTGTCATTGATTAATAGTCTTTTAACTTAGTTTCTTAGTGATGAAGTAACCTAAAATTTGGTGATGCAGAAGAAGAAAAATATGAAATTGTTAACATCTATTATACCAAATACAATATGAATATGCTGAATAAATATACTATCGGGCCTCATTAATAATTTCAATTGTTACCAACGTATATGAAATATGTGTCATTAATTAATAGTCTTTTATTTAGTTTCTTAATGAAGAAGTAACCTAAAATTTGGTGATGGAGAAGAAGAAAAATATTGAAATAGTTTATATCTATTATACCTTAATATTACATGAACATGGTGAATAAATATACTATCGAGCGTCATTATATAATTTTAATTAATACCAATGTATATGAAATATGTGTCATTATTAAACACTCTTTTATTTAGTTTCTTAGTGATGAAGTAACCAAAAACATGGTGATTGGGAAGAAGAAAAATAATGAAATTATCTATTTCTATTATACCATAGTACAATGTGAATATGGGGAATAAATATAATATCGAGCGTAGTTATATAATTTTAATAATTACCAATGTATATGAAATATGTGTCATTAATTAATAGTCTTTTAACTTAGTTTCTTAGTGATGAAGTAACCTAAAATTTGGTGATGGAGAAGAAGAAAAATATTGAAATTATTTATATCTATTATACCATAATACAATATGAATAATCGTGAATAAATATACTATCGGGCCTCATATTATATTTTGAATTATTACTAAAGTATATGAAATATGTGTCATTAATTAATAGTCTTTTAATTTAGTTACTTAGTGAAGAAGTAACCTAAAATTTGGTGATGGAAAAGAAGAAAATATTGAATTTGTTTACATCTATTATACCATAATACTATATTAATATGGTGAACAAATATACTATCAAGTGTCTTTATATAATTTTAATTATTATCAATATATATGAAATATATGTCATTAATTAATAGTCTTTTAGCTTAGTTTCTAAGTGATGAAGTAACCTAAAATTTGGTGATGGAGAAGAAGAAAAATATTGAAATTGTTTACATCTATTATACTGTAATATAACGTGAATATGGTAAATAAATATACTATCGAGCATTGTTATGTAATTTTAATTATTACCAATGTATATGAAATATGTGTCATTAATTAATAGTCTTTTATATTGTTTTTTAATGAAGAAGTAACCTAAAATTTGGCGATGGAGAAGAAGAAAAATATTGAAAATTGTTTACATCTATTATACTATAATACAATGTGAATATGGTAAATAAATATACTATTGACCATCGTTATATAATTTAATTATTACCAATGTATATGAAATATGTGTCATTAATTAATAGTCTTTATTTTGTTTCTTTGTGAAGAAGTAACCTAAAATTTGGTGATGGAGAAGAAGAAAAATATTGAAATTGTTTATATCTATTATACCATAATAGAATATCGATATGGTGAATAAAGATACTATTAAACTTAAATATATAATTTGAATTATTAAGAATGTATATGAAATATGTGTTATTAATTAATATTCTTTTAAACATAGTTTCTTAGTGATGAAATAACCTAAAATTTGGTGATGGAGAAGAAGAAAAATATTGAAATTGTTTATATCTATATACCATATAAAATATGAATATGGTGAATAAATATACTATCGGGCCTCATTATATATTTTGAATTATTACTAATCTATATGAAATATGTGTCACTAATTAATAGTCTTTTAATTTAGTTACTTAGTGCGGAAGTAACCCAAATTTTTGTGATGGAGAAGAAGAAAAATATGAATTTGTTTACATCTATTATACCATAATAATATATAAAGATGGTGAACAAATATACTACCGAGCGCCTTTATATAATTTAATTATTACCAATGTATATGACATATGTGACTTTAATTAATAATCTCTAACTTAGTTTCTTAGTGAAATAACATAAAATTTGGTGATGAGAAGAGAAAAATATTGAATGTGTTTACATCTATTATACCATGATACTATATTAATATGGTGAACAAATATACTATCGAGCGTCTTTATATAATTTTAATTATTTCCCAATGTATATGAATATGTGTCATTAATTAATAGTCTTTTAACTAAGTTTTTTAGTGATGAAGTAACCTAGAATTTTGGTGATGGAGAAGAAGAAAAATATTGAAGTTGTTTACATCTATTTTACCATAAAATAATATGAATTTGGTAATTAAATATACTATCGAGCGTTGTTTTTTAATTTTAATTATTACCAATGTATATGAAATATGTGTCATTAATTAATAGTCTTTTAACTTAGTTTCTTAGTGATGAAGTAACCTAAAATTTGGTGATGGAGAAGAAGAAAAATATTGAAATTATTTATATCTATTATACCATAATACAATATGAATATCGTGAATAAATATACTATCGGGACTCATATTATATTTTGAATTATTACTAAAGTATATGAAATATGTGTCATTAATTAATAGTCTTTTAATTTAGTTACTTAGTGCAGAAGTAACCTAAAATTTGGTGATGGAAAAGAAGAAAAATATTGAATTTGTTTACATCTATTATACCATAATACTATATTAATATGGTGATCAAATATACTACCAAGTGTCTTTATATAATTTTAATTATTATCAATGTATATGAAATATATTTAATTAATTAATAGTCTTTTAGCTTAGTTTCTAAGTGATGAAGTAACCTAAAATTTGGTGATGGAGAAGAAGAAAAATATTTAAATTGTTTACATCTATTATACTGTAATATAATGTGAATATGGTAAATAAATATACTATCGAGCATTGTTATGTAATTTTAATTATTACCAATGTATATGAAATATGTGTCATTAATTAATAGTCTTTTATTTTGTTTTTTAATGAAGAAGTAACCTAAAATTTGGCGATGAAGAAGAAGAAAAATATTGAAATTGTTTACATCTATTATACTATAATACAATGTGAATATGGTAAATAAATATACTATTGACCATCGTTATATAATTTAAATTATTACCAATGTATATGAAATATGTGTCATTAATTAATAGTCTTTTATTTTGTTTCTTCGTGAAGAAGTAACCTAAAATTTGGTGATGGAGAAGAAGAAAAATATTGAAATTGTTTATATCTATTATACCATAATAGAATATCGATATGGTGAATAAATATACTATTAAACTTAAATATATAATTTGAATTATTAAGAATGTATATGAAATATGTGTTATTAATTAATATTCTTTTAACATAGTTTCTTAGTGATGAAATAACCTAAACTTTGGTGATTGAGAAGAAGAAAAATATTGGATTGTTTATATCTATTATAGCATAATAAAATATGAATATGGTGAATAAATATACTATCGGGCCTCATTATATATTTTGAATTATTAATAATCTATATGAAATATGTGTCACTAATTAATAGTCTTTTAATTTAGTTACTTAGTGCGGAGTAACCAAATTTTTTGTGATGGAGAAGAACAAAAATAAAGAATTTGTTTACATCTATTATACCATAATAATATATAAAGATAGTGAACAAATATACTACCGAGCGCCTTTATATAATTTAATTATTACCAATGTATATGACATATGTGACATTAATTAATAATCTCTTAACTTAGTTTCTTAGTGAAATAACATAAAATTTGGTGATGGAGAAGAAGAAAAATATTAAATGTGTTTACATCTATTATACCATGATACTATATGAATATGGTGAACAAATATACTATCGAGCGTCTTTATATAATTTTAATTATTACCAATGTATATGAAATATGTGTCATTAATTAATAGTCTTTTAACTAAGTTTCTTAGTGATGAAGTAACCTAGAATTTGGTGATGGAGAAGAAGAAAAATATTGAAGTTGTTTACATCTATTATACCATAAAATAATATGAATTTGGTAATTAAATATACTATCGAGCTTTTTTTTTAATTTTAATTATTACCAATGTATATGAAATATGTGTCATTAATTAATAGTCTTTTAACTAAGTTTCTTAGTCATAAAATAATCTAAAATTTGGTGATGGAGAAGAAGAAAAATATTGAAATTGTTTACATCTATTATAACATAATACAATAATAATATGGTGAATAAATACAGTATCGGGCCTCGTTATATAATTAGAATTATTACTAATGTATATGAAATATGTGTCATTGATTAATAGTCTTTTAACTTAGTTTCTTAGTGATGAAGTAACCTAAAATTTGGTGATGCAGAAGAAGAAAAATATTGAAATTTTTAACATCTATTATACCATAATACAATATGAATATGGTGAATAAATATACTATCAGGCCTCATTATATAATTTCAATTGTTACAAACGTATATGAAATATGTGTCATTAATTAATAGTCTTTTATTTAGTTTCTTAATGAAGAAGTAACCTAAAATTTGGTGATGGAGAAGAAGAAAAATATTGAAATAGTTTATATCTATTATACCCTAATATTATATGAACATGGTGAATAAATATACTATCGAGCATCATTATATAATTTTAATTAATACCAATGTATATGAAATATGTGTCATTAATTAACACTCTTTTATTTAGTTTCTTAGTGAAGAAGTAACCTAAAATATGGTGATTGGGAAGAAGAAAAATAATGAAATTATTTCTTTCTATTATACCATAGTATAATGTGAATATGGGGAATAAATATAATATCGAGCGTAGTTATATAATTTTAATAATTACCAATGTATATGAAAAATGTGTCATTAATTAATAGTCTTTTAACTTAGTTTCTTAGTGATGAAGTAACCTAAAATTTGGTGATGGAGAAGAAGAAAAATATTGAAATTATTTATATCTATTATACCATAATACAATATTAATATCGTGAATAAATATACTATCGGGCCTCATATTATATTTTGAATTATTACTAAAGTATATGAAATATGTGTCATTAATTAATAGTCTTTTAATTTAGTTACTTAGTGCAGAAGTAACCTAAAATTTGGTGATGGAAAAGAAGAAAAATATTGAATTTGTTTACATCTATTATACCATAATACTATATTAATATGGTGAACAAATATACTACCAAGTGTCTTTATATAATTTTAATTATTATCAATGTATATGAAATATATGTCATTAATTAATAGTCTTTTAGCTTAGTTTCTAAGTGATGAAGTAACCTAAAATTTGGTGATGGAGAAGAAGAAAAATATTGAAATTGTTTACATCTATTATACTGTAATATAATGTGAATATGGTAAATAAATATACTATCGAGCATTGTTATGTAATTTTAATTATTACAAATGTATATGAAATATGTGTCATTAATTAATAGTCTTTTATTTTGTTTTTTAATGAAGAAGTAATCTAAAATTTGGCGATGGAGAAGAAGAAAAATATTGAAATTGTTTACATCTATTATACTATAATACAATGTGAATATGGTAAATAAATATACTATTGACCGTCGTTATATAATTTTAATTATTACCAATGTATATGAAATATGTGTCATTAATTAATAGTCTTTTATTTTGTTTCTTCGTGAAGAAGTAACCTAAAATTTGGTGATGGAGAAGAAGAAAAATATTGAAATTGTTTATATCTATTATACCATAATAGAATATCGATATGGTGAATAAATATACTATTAAACTTAAATATATAATTTGAATTATTAAGAATGTATATGAAATATGTGTTATTAATTAATATTCTTATAACATAGTTTCTTAGTGATGAAATAACCTAAAATTTGGTGATGGAGAAGAAGAAAAATATTGAAATTGTTTATATCTATTATACCATAATAAAATATGAATATGGTGAATAAATATACTATCGGGCCTCATTATATATTTTGAATTATTACTAATCTATATGAAATATGTGTCACTAATTAATAGTATTTTAATTTAGTTACTTAGTGCGAAAGTAACCAAAAATTTTGTGATGGAGAAGAAGAAAAATAAAGAATTTGTTTACATCTATTATACCATAATAATATATAAAGTTGGTGAACAAATATACTACCGAGCGCCTTTATATAATTTAATTATTACCAATGTATATGACATATGTGACATTAATTAGTAATCTCTTAACTTAGTTTCTTAGTGAAATAACATAAAATTTGGTGATGGAGAAGAAGAAAAATATTGAATGTGTTTACATCTATTATACCATGATACTATATGAATATGGTGAACAAATATACTATCGAGCGTCTTTATATAATTTTAATTATTACCAATGTATATGAAATATGTGTCATTAATTAATAGTCTTTTAGCTAAGTTTCTTAGTGATGAAGTAACCTAGAATTTGGTGATGGAGAAGAAGAAAAATATTGAAGTTGTTTACATCTATTATACCATAAAATAATATGAATTTGGTAATTAAATATACTATCGAGCGTTGTTTTTTAATTTTAATTATTACCAATGTATATGAAATATGTGTCATTAATTAATAGTCTTTTAACTTAGTTTCTTAGTGATAAAATAATCTAAAATTTGGTGATGGAGAAGAAGAAAAATATTGAAATTATTTATATCTATTATACCATAATACAATATGAATATCGTGAATAAATATACTATCGGGACTCATATTATATTTTGAATTATTACTAAAGTATATGAAATATGTGTCATTAATTAATAGTCTTTTAATTTAGTTACTTAGTGCAGAAGTAACCTAGAATTTGGTGATGGAGAAGAAGAAAAATATTGAAGTTGTTTACATATATTATACCATAAAATAATATGAATTTGGTAATTAAATATACTATCGAACGTTGTTTTTTAATTTTAATTATTACAATATATATATGAAATATGTGTCATTAATTAATAGTCTTTTAACTTAGTTTCTTAGTGATAAAATAATCTAAAATTTGGTGATGGAGAAGAAGAAAAATATTGAAATTGTCTACATCTATTATAACATAATACAACATTAATATGGTGAATAAATATACTATCGGACCTCGTTATATAATTAGAATTATTACTAATGTATATGAAATATGTCTCATTGATTAATAGTCTTTTAACTTAGTTTCTTAGTGATGAAGTAACCTAAAATTTGGTGATGCAGAAGAAGAAAAATATTGAAATTGTTAACACATATTATACCATAATACAATATGAATATGGTGAATAAATATACTATCGGGCCTCATTATATAATTTCAATTGTTACCAACGTATATGAAATATGTGTCATTAATTAATAGTCTTTTATTTAGTTTCTTAATGAAGAAGTAACCTAAAATTTGGTGATGGAGAAGAAGAAAAATATTGAAATAGTTTATATCTATTATACCTTAATATTATATGAATATGGTGAATAAATATACTATCGAGCGTCATTATATAATTTTAATTAATACCAATGTATATGAAATATGTGTCATTAATTAACACTCTTTTATTTAGTTTCTTAGTTAAGAAGTAACCTAAAACATGGTGATTGGGAAGAAAAAAAATAATGAAATTATCTATGTCTATTATACCATAGTACAAAGTGAATATGGGGAATAAATATAATATCGAGCGTAGTTATATAATTTTAATAATTACCAATGTATATGAAATATGTGTCATTAACTAATAGTCTTTTAACTTAGTTTCTTAGTGATGAAGTAACCTAAAATTTGGTGATGGAGAAGAAGAAAAATATTGAAATTATTTATATCTATTATACCATAATACAATATTAATATCGTGAATAAATATACTATCGGGCCTCATATTATATTTTGAATTATTACTAAAGTATATGAAATATGTGTCATTAATTAATAGTCTTTTAATTTAGTTACTTAGTGCAGAAGTAACCTAAAATTTGGTGATGGAAAAGAAGAAAAATATTGAATTTGTTTACATCTATTATACCATAATACTATATTAATATGGTGAACAAATATACTACCAAGTGTCTTTATATAATTTTAATTATTATCAATGTATATGAAATATATGTCATTAATTAATAGTCTTTTAGCTTAGTTTCTAAGTGATGAAGTAACCTAAAATTTGGTGATGGAGAAGAAGAAAAATATTGAAATTGTTTACATCTATTATACTGTAATATAATGTGAATATGGTAAATAAATATACTATCGAGCATTGTTATGTAATTTTAATTATTACAAATGTATATGAAATATGTGTCATTAATTAATAGTCTTTTATTTTGTTTTTTAATGAAGAAGTAATCTAAAATTTGGCGATGGAGAAGAAGAAAAATATTGAAATTGTTTACATCTATTATACTATAATACAATGTGAATATGGTAAATAAATATACTATTGACCGTCGTTATATAATTTTAATTATTACCAATGTATATGAAATATGTGTCATTAATTAATAGTCTTTTATTTTGTTTCTTCGTGAAGAAGTAACCTAAAATTTGGTGATGGAGAAGAAGAAAAATATTGAAATTGTTTATATCTATTATACCATAATAGAATATCGATATGGTGAATAAATATACTATTAAACTTAAATATATAATTTGAATTATTAAGAATGTATATGAAATATGTGTTATTAATTAATATTCTTATAACATAGTTTCTTAGTGATGAAATAACCTAAAATTTGGTGATGGAGAAGAAGAAAAATATTGAAATTGTTTATATCTATTATACCATAATAAAATATGAATATGGTGAATAAATATACTATCGGGCCTCATTATATATTTTGAATTATTACTAATCTATATGAAATATGTGTCACTAATTAATAGTATTTTAATTTAGTTACTTAGTGCGAAAGTAACCAAAAATTTTGTGATGGAGAAGAAGAAAAATAAAGAATTTGTTTACATCTATTATACCATAATAATATATAAAGTTGGTGAACAAATATACTACCGAGCGCCTTTATATAATTTAATTATTACCAATGTATATGACATATGTGACATTAATTAGTAATCTCTTAACTTAGTTTCTTAGTGAAATAACATAAAATTTGGTGATGGAGAAGAAGAAAAATATTGAATGTGTTTACATCTATTATACCATGATACTATATGAATATGGTGAACAAATATACTATCGAGCGTCTTTATATAATTTTAATTATTACCAATGTATATGAAATATGTGTCATTAATTAATAGTCTTTTAGCTAAGTTTCTTAGTGATGAAGTAACCTAGAATTTGGTGATGGAGAAGAAGAAAAATATTGAAGTTGTTTACATCTATTATACCATAAAATAATATGAATTTGGTAATTAAATATACTATCGAGCGTTGTTTTTTAATTTTAATTATTACCAATGTATATGAAATATGTGTCATTAATTAATAGTCTTTTAACTTAGTTTCTTAGTGATAAAATAATCTAAAATTTGGTGATGGAGAAGAAGAAAAATATTGAAATTATTTATATCTATTATACCATAATACAATATGAATATCGTGAATAAATATACTATCGGGACTCATATTATATTTTGAATTATTACTAAAGTATATGAAATATGTGTCATTAATTAATAGTCTTTTAATTTAGTTACTTAGTGCAGAAGTAACCTAGAATTTGGTGATGGAGAAGAAGAAAAATATTGAAGTTGTTTACATATATTATACCATAAAATAATATGAATTTGGTAATTAAATATACTATCGAACGTTGTTTTTTAATTTTAATTATTACAATATATATATGAAATATGTGTCATTAATTAATAGTCTTTTAACTTAGTTTCTTAGTGATAAAATAATCTAAAATTTGGTGATGGAGAAGAAGAAAAATATTGAAATTGTCTACATCTATTATAACATAATACAACATTAATATGGTGAATAAATATACTATCGGACCTCGTTATATAATTAGAATTATTACTAATGTATATGAAATATGTCTCATTGATTAATAGTCTTTTAACTTAGTTTCTTAGTGATGAAGTAACCTAAAATTTGGTGATGCAGAAGAAGAAAAATATTGAAATTGTTAACACATATTATACCATAATACAATATGAATATGGTGAATAAATATACTATCGGGCCTCATTATATAATTTCAATTGTTACCAACGTATATGAAATATGTGTCATTAATTAATAGTCTTTTATTTAGTTTCTTAATGAAGAAGTAACCTAAAATTTGGTGATGGAGAAGAAGAAAAATATTGAAATAGTTTATATCTATTATACCTTAATATTATATGAATATGGTGAATAAATATACTATCGAGCGTCATTATATAATTTTAATTAATACCAATGTATATGAAATATGTGTCATTAATTAACACTCTTTTATTTAGTTTCTTAGTTAAGAAGTAACCTAAAACATGGTGATTGGGAAGAAAAAAAATAATGAAATTATCTATGTCTATTATACCATAGTACAAAGTGAATATGGGGAATAAATATAATATCGAGCGTAGTTATATAATTTTAATAATTACCAATGTATATGAAATATGTGTCATTAACTAATAGTCTTTTAACTTAGTTTCTTAGTGATGAAGTAACCTAAAATTTGGTGATGGAGAAGAAGAAAAATATTGAAATTATTTATATCTATTATACCATAATACAATATGAATATCGTGAATAAATATACTATCGGGCCTCATATTATATTTTGAATTATTACTAAAGTATATGAAATATGTGTCATTAGTTAATAGTCTTTTAATTTAGTTACTTAGTGCAGAAGTAACCTAAAATTTGGTGATGGAAAAGAAGAAAAATATTGAATTTGTTTACATCTATTATACCATAATACTATATTAATATGGTGAACAAATATACTACCAAGTGTCTTTATATAATTTTAATTATTATCAATGTATATGAAATATATGTCATTAATTAATAGTCTTTTAGTTTAGTTTCTAAGTGATGAAGTAACCTAAAATTTGGTGATGGAGAAGAAGAAAAATATTGAAATTGTTTACATCTATTATACTGTAATATAATGTGAATATGGTAAATAAATAAACTATCGAGCATTGTTATGTAATTTTAATTATTACCAATGTATATGAAATATGTGTCATTAATTAATAGTCTTTTATTTTGTTTTTTAATGAAGAAGTAATCTAAAATTTGGCGATGGAGAAGAAGAAAAATATTGAAATTGTTTACATCTATTATACTATAATACAATGTGAATATGGTAAATAAATATACTATTGACCGTCGTTATATAATTTTAATTATTACCAATGTATATGAAATATGTGTCATTAATTAATAGTCTTTTATTTTGTTTCTTCGTGAAGAAGTAACCTAAAATTGGTGATGGAGAAGAAGAAAAATATTGAAATTGTTTATATCTATTATACCATAATAGAATATCGATACGGTGAATAAATATACTATTAAACTTAAATATATAATTTTAATTATTAAGAATGTATATGAAATATGTGTTATTAATTAATATTCTTTTAACATAGTTTCTTAGTGATGAAATAACCTAAAATTTGGTGATGGAGAAGAAGAAAAATATTGAAATTGTTTATATCTATTATACCTAAATATAATATGAATATGATAAATAAATATACTATCGAGCATCATTATATAATTTTAATTAATACCAATGTATATGAAATATGTGTCATTAATTAACAGTCTTTTATTTAGTTTCTTAGTGATGAAGTAACCTAAAATTTGGGGATGGAGAAGATGAAAAATAATGAAATTATTTATGTCTATTATTCTATAATACAATGTGAATATGGGGAATAAATATAATATCCAACATCGTTATATAATTTTAATTATTACCAATGTATATGAAATATCTGTCATTAATTAATAGTCTTTTAACTTAGTTTCTTAGTGATGAAGTAACCTAAAATTTGGTGATGGAGAAGAAGAAAAATATTGAAATTATTTATATCTATTATACCATAATAAAATATGAATATGGTAAATAAATATACTATCGGGCCTCATTATATATTTTGAATTATTACTAATCTATATGAAATATGTGTCACTAATTAATAGTCTTTTAATTTAGTTACTTAGTGCGGAAGTAACCAAAAATTTGGTGATGGAGAAGAAGAAAAATAAAGAATTTGTTTACATCTATTATACCATAATAATATATAAAGATGGTGAACAAATATACTACCGAGCGCCTTTATATAATTTAATTATTACCAATGTATATGACATACGTGACATTAATTAATAATCTCTTAACTTAGTTTCTTAGTGAAATAACATAAAATTTGGTGATGGAGAAGAAGAAAAAAATTGAATGTGTTTACATCTATTATACCATGATACTATATGAATATGGTGAACAAATATACTATCGAGCCTCTTTATATAATTTTAATTATTTCCAATGTATATGAAATATGTGTCATTAATTAATAGTCTTTTAACTAAGTTTCTTAGGGATGAAGTAACCTAGAATTTGGTGATGGAGAAGAAGAAAAATATTGAAGTTGTTTACATATATTATACCATAAAATAATATGAATTTGGTAATTAAATATACTATCGAACGTTGTTTTTTAATTTTAATTATTACAATATATATATGAAATATGTGTCATTAATTAATAGTCTTTTAACTTAGTTTCTTAGTGATAAAATAATCTAAAATTTGGTGATGGAGAAGAAGAAAAATATTGAAATTGTCTACATCTATTATAACATAATACAACATTAATATGGTGAATAAATATACTATCGGGCCTCGTTATATAATTAGAATTATTACTAATGTATATGAAATATGTCTCATTGATTAATAGTCTTTTAACTTAGTTTCTTAGTGATGAAGTAACCTAAAATTTGGTGATGCAGAAGAAGAAAAATATTGAAATTGTTAACATATATTATACCATAATACAATATGAATATGGTGAATAAATATACTATCGGACCTCATTATATAATTTCAATTGTTACCAACGTATATGAAATATGTGTCATTAATTAATAGTCTTTTATTTAGTTTCTTAATGAAGAAGTAACCTAAAATTTGGTGATGGAGAAGAAGAAAAATATTGAAATAGTTTATATCTATTATACCTTAATATTATATGAATATGGTGAATAAATATACTATCGAGCGTCATTATATAATTTTAATTAATACCAATGTATAATAAATATGTGTCATTAATTAACACTCTTTTATTTAGTTTCTTAGTGAAGAAGTAACCTAAAACATGGTGATTGGGAAGAAGAAAAATAATGAAATTATCTATGTCTATTATACCATTGTACAATGTGAATATGGGGAATAAATATAATATCGAGCGTAGTTATATAATTTTAATAATTACCAATGTATATGAAATATGTGTCATTAATTAATAGTCTTTTAACTTAGTTTCTTAGTGATGAAGTAACCTAAAATTTGGTGATGGAGAAGAAGAAAAATATTGAAATTGTTTACATCTATTATACCATAATACAATATGAATATGGTAAATAAATATACTATCGGGCCTCATATTATATTTTGAATTATTACTAAAGCATATGAAATATGTGTCATTAGTTAATAGTCTTTTAATTTAGTTACTTAGTGCAGAAGTAACCTAAAATTTGGTGATGGAAAAGAAGAAAAATATTGAATTTGTTTACATCTATTATACCATAATACTATATTAATATGGTGAACAAATATACTACCAAGTGTCTTTATATAATTTTAATTATTATCAATGTATATGAAATATATGTCATTAATTAATAGTCTTTTAGTTTAGTTTCTAAGTGATGAAGTAACCTAAAATTTGGTGATGGAGAAGAAGAAAAATATTGAAATTGTTTACATCTATTATACTGTAATATAATGTGAATATGGTAAATAAATAAACTATCGAGCATTGTTATGTAATTTTAATTATTACCAATGTATATGAAATATGTGTCATTAATTAATAGTCTTTTATTTTGTTTTTTAATGAAGAAGTAATCTAGAATTTGGCGATGGAGAAGAAGAAAAATATTGAAATTGTTTACATCTATTATACTATAATACAATGTGAATATGGTAAATAAATATACTATTGACCGTCGTTATATAATTTTAATTATTACCAATGTATATGAAATATGTGTCATTAATTAATAGTCTTTTATTTTGTTTCTTCGTGAAGAAGTAACCTAAAATTGGTGATGGAGAAGAAGAAAAATATTGAAATTGTTTATATCTATTATACCATAATAGAATATAGATATGGTGAATAAATATACTATTAAACTTAAATATATAATTTTAATTATTAAGAATGTATATGAAATATGTGTTATTAATTAATATTCTTTTAACATAGTTTCTTAGTGATGAAATAACCTAAAATTTGGTGATGGAGAAGAAGAAAAATATTGAAATTGTTTATATCTATTATACCTTAATATAATATGAATATGATAAATAAATATACTATCGAGCATCATTATATAATTTTAATTAATACCAATGTATATGAAATATGTGTCATTAATTAACAGTCTTTTATTTAGTTTCTTAGTGATGAAGTAACCTAAAATTTGGGGATGGAGAAGATGAAAAATAATGAAATTATTTATGTCTATTATTCTATAATACAATGTGAATATGGGGAATAAATATAATATCCAACATCGTTATATAATTTTAATTATTACCAAT
This sequence comes from Vicia faba, assembly GCA_948472305.1. Lineage (NCBI taxonomy): Eukaryota > Viridiplantae > Streptophyta > Magnoliopsida > Fabales > Fabaceae > Vicia > Vicia faba. The sequence continues at coordinate 21,081 of CATIWC010000863.1, read as the reverse complement.
GTATATGAAATATCTGTCATTAATTAATAGTCTTTTAACTTAGTTTCTTAGTGATGAAGTAACCTAAAATTTGGTGATGGAGAAGAAGAAAAATATTGAAATTATTTATATCTATTATACCATAATAAAATATGAATATGGTAAATAAATATACTATCGGGCCTCATTATATATTTTGAATTATTACTAATCTATATGAAATATGTGTCACTAATTAATAGTCTTTTAATTTAGTTACTTAGTGCGGAAGTAACCAAAAATTTGGTGATGGAGAAGAAGAAAAATAAAGAATTTGTTTACATCTATTATACCATAATAATATATAAAGATGGTGAACAAATATACTACCGAGCGCCTTTATATAATTTAATTATTACCAATGTATATGACATACGTGACATTAATTAATAATCTCTTAACTTAGTTTCTTAGTGAAATAACATAAAATTTGGTAATGGAGAAGAAGAAAAAAACTGAATGTGTTTACATCTATTATACCATGATATTATATGAATATGGTGAACAAATATACTATCGAGCCTCTTTATATAATTTTAATTATTTCCAATGTATATGAAATATGTGTCATTAATTAATAGTCTTTTAACTAAGTTTCTTAGGGATGAAGTAACCTAGAATTTGGTGATGGAGAAGAAGAAAAATATTGAAGTTGTTTACATATATTATACCATAAAATAATATGAATTTGGTAATTAAATATACTATCGAACGTTGTTTTTTAATTTTAATTATTACAATATATATATGAAATATGTGTCATTAATTAATAGTCTTTTAACTTAGTTTCTTAGTGATAAAATAATCTAAAATTTGGTGATGGAGAAGAAGAAAAATATTGAAATTGTCTACATCTATTATAACATAATACAACATTAATATGGTGAATAAATATACTATCGGGCCTCGTTATATAATTAGAATTATTACTAATGTATATGAAATATGTCTCATTGATTAATAGTCTTTTAACTTAGTTTCTTAGTGATGAAGTAACCTAAAATTTGGTGATGCAAAAGAAGAAAAATATTGAAATTGTTAACATATATTATACCATAATACAATATGAATATGGTGAATAAATATACTATCGGGCCTCATTATATAATTTCAATTGTTACCAACGTATATGAAATATGTGTCATTAATTAATAGTCTTTTATTTAGTTTCTTAATGAAGAAGTAACCTAAAATTTGGTGATGGAGAAGAAGAAAAATATTGAAATAGTTTATATCTATTATACCTTAATATTATATGAATATGGTGAATAAATATACTATCGAGCGTCATTATATAATTTTAATTAATACCAATGTATATGAAATATGTGTCATTAATTAACACTCTTTTATTTAGTTTCTTAGTTAAGAAGTAACCTAAAACATGGTGATTGGGAAGAAAAAAAAATAATGAAATTATCTATGTCTATTATACCATAGTACAATGTGAATATGGGGAATAAATATAATATCGAGCGTAGTTATATAATTTTAATAATTACCAATGTATATGAAATATGTGTCATTAATTAATAGTCTTTTAACTTAGTTTCTTAGTGATGAAGTAACCTAAAATTTGGTGATGGAGAAGAAGAAAAATATTGAAATTATTTATATCTATTATACCATAATACAATATGAATATCGTGAATAAATATACTATCGGGCCTCATATTATATTTTGAATTATTACTAAAGCATATGAAATATGTGTCATTAGTTAATAGTCTTTTAATTTAGTTACTTAGTGCAGAAGTAACCTAAAATTTGGTGATGGAAAAGAAGAAAAATATTGAATTTGTTTACATCTATTATACCATAATACTATATTAATATGGTGAACAAATATACTACCAAGTGTCTTTATATAATTTTAATTATTATCAATGTATATGAAATATATGTCATTAATTAATAGTCTTTTAGTTTAGTTTCTAAGTGATGAAGTAACCTAAAATTTGGTGATGGAGAAGAAGAAAAATATTGAAATTGTTTACATCTATTATACTGTAATATAATGTGAATATGGTAAATAAATAAACTATCGAGCATTGTTATGTAATTTTAATTATTACCAATGTATATGAAATATGTGTCATTAATTAATAGTCTTTTATTTTGTTTTTTAATGAAGAAGTAATCTAAAATTTGGCGATGGAGAAGAAGAAAAATATTGAAATTGTTTACATCTATTATACTATAATACAATGTGAATATGGTAAATAAATATACTATTGACCGTCGTTATATAATTTTAATTATTACCAATGTATATGAAATATGTGTCATTAATTAATAGTCTTTTATTTTGTTTCTTCGTGAAGAAGTAACCTAAAATTGGTGATGGAGAAGAAGAAAAATATTGAAATTGTTTATATCTATTATACCATAATAGAATATCGATACGGTGAATAAATATACTATTAAACTTAAATATATAATTTTAATTATTAAGAATGTATATGAAATATGTGTTATTAATTAATATTCTTTTAACATAGTTTCTTAGTGATGAAATAACCTAAAATTTGGTGATGGAGAAGAAGAAAAATATTGAAATTGTTTATATCTATTATACCTAAATATAATATGAATATGATAAATAAATATACTATCGAGCATCATTATATAATTTTAATTAATACCAATGTATATGAAATATGTGTCATTAATTAACAGTCTTTTATTTAGTTTCTTAGTGATGAAGTAACCTAAAATTTGGGGATGGAGAAGATGAAAAATAATGAAATTATTTATGTCTATTATTCTATAATACAATGTGAATATGGGGAATAAATATAATATCCAACATCGTTATATAATTTTAATTATTACCAATGTATATGAAATATCTGTCATTAATTAATAGTCTTTTAACTTAGTTTCTTAGTGATGAAGTAACCTAAAATTTGGTGATGGAGAAGAAGAAAAATATTGAAATTATTTATATCTATTATACCATAATAAAATATGAATATGGTAAATAAATATACTATCGGGCCTCATTATATATTTTGAATTATTACTAATCTATATGAAATATGTGTCACTAATTAATAGTCTTTTAATTTAGTTACTTAGTGCGGAAGTAACCAAAAATTTGGTGATGGAGAAGAAGAAAAATAAAGAATTTGTTTACATCTATTATACCATAATAATATATAAAGATGGTGAACAAATATACTACCGAGCGCCTTTATATAATTTAATTATTACCAATGTATATGACATACGTGACATTAATTAATAATCTCTTAACTTAGTTTCTTAGTGAAATAACATAAAATTTGGTGATGGAGAAGAAGAAAAAAATTGAATGTGTTTACATCTATTATACCATGATACTATATGAATATGGTGAACAAATATACTATCGAGCCTCTTTATATAATTTTAATTATTTCCAATGTAAATGAAATATGTGTCATTAATTAATAGTCTTTTAACTAAGTTTCTTAGGGATGAAGTAACCTAGAATTTGGTGATGGAGAAGAAGAAAAATATTGAAGTTGTTTACATATATTATACCATAAAATAATATGAATTTGGTAATTAAATATACTATCGAACGTTGTTTTTTAATTTTAATTATTACAATATATATATGAAATATGTGTCATTAATTAACAGTCTTTTAACTTAGTTTCTTAGTGATAAAATAATTTAAAATTTGGTGATGGAGAAGAAGAAAAATATTGAAATTGTCTACATCTATTATAACATAATACAATATTAATATGGTGAATAAATATACTATCGGGCCTCGTTATATAATTAGAATTATTACTAATGTATATGAAATATGTGTCATTGATTAATAGTCTTTTAACTTAGTTTCTTAGTGATGAAGTAACTTAAAATTTGGTGATGCAGAAGAAGAAAAATATTGAAATTGTTAACATCTATTATACCATAATACAATATGAATATGGTGAATAAATATACTATCGGGCCCCATTATATAATTTCAATTGTTACCAACGTATATGAAATATGTGTCATTAATTAATAGTCTTTTATTTAGTTTCTTAATGAAGAAGTAACCTAAAATTTGGTGATGGAGAAGAAGAAAAATATTGAAATAGTTTATATCTATTATACCTTAATATTATATGAATATGGTGAATAAATATACTATCGAGCGTCATTATATAATTTTAATTAATACCAATGTATAATAAATATGTGTCATTAATTAACACTCTTTTATTTAGTTTCTTAGTGAAGAAGTAACCTAAAACATGGTGATTGGGAAGAAGAAAAATAATGAAATTATCTATGTCTATTATACCATTGTACAATGTGAATATGGGGAATAAATATAATATCGAGCGTAGTTATATAATTTTAATAATTACCAATGTATATGAAATATGTGTCATTAATTAATAGTCTTTTAACTTAGTTTCTTAGTGATGAAGTAACCTAAAATTTGGTGATGGAGAAGAAGAAAAATATTGAAATTGTTTACATCTATTATACCATAATACAATATGAATATGGTAAATAAATATACTATCGGGCCTCATATTATATTTTGAATTATTACTAAAGCATATGAAATATGTGTCATTAGTTAATAGTCTTTTAATTTAGTTACTTAGTGCAGAAGTAACCTAAAATTTGGTGATGGAAAAGAAGAAAAATATTGAATTTGTTTACATCTATTATACCATAATACTATATTAATATGGTGAACAAATATACTACCAAGTGTCTTTATATTATTTTAATTATTATCAATGTATATGAAATATATGTCATTAATTAATAGTCTTTTAGTTTAGTTTCTAAGTGATGAAGTAACCTAAAATTTGGTGATGGAGAAGAAGAAAAATATTGAAATTGTTTACATCTATTATACTGTAATATAATGTGAATATGGTAAATAAATAAACTATTGAGCATTGTTATGTAATTTTAATTATTACCAATGTATATGAAATATGTGTCATTAATTAATAGTCTTTTATTTTGTTTTTTAATGAAGAAGTAATCTAGAATTTGGCGATGGAGAAGAAGAAAAATATTGAAATTGTTTACATCTATTATACTATAATACAATGTGAATATGGTAAATAAATATACTATTGACCATCGTTATATAATTTTAATTATTACCAATGTATATGAAATATGTGTCATTAATTAATAGTCTTTTATTTTGTTCTCTTCGTGAAGAAGTAACCTAAAATTGGTGATGGAGAAGAAGAAAAATATTGAAATTGTTTATATCTATTATACCATAATAGAATATAGATATGGTGAATAAATATACTATTAAACTTAAATATATAATTTTAATTATTAAGAATGTATATGAAATATGTGTTATTAATTAATATTCTTTTAACATAGTTTCTTAGTGATGAAATAACCTAAAATTTGGTGATGGAGAAGAAGAAAAATATTGAAATTGTTTATATCTATTATACCTAAATATAATATGAATATGATAAATAAATATACTATCGAGCATCATTATATAATTTTAATTAATACCAATGTATATGAAATATGTGTCATTAATTAACAGTCTTTTATTTAGTTTCTTAGTGATGAAGTAACCTAAAATTTGGGGATGGAGAAGATGAAAAATAATGAAATTATTTATGTCTATTATTCTATAATACAATGTGAATATGGGGAATAAATATAATATCCAACATCGTTATATAATTTTAATTATTACCAATGTATATGAAATATCTGTCATTAATTAATAGTCTTTTAACTTAGTTTCTTAGTGATGAAGTAACCTAAAATTTGGTGATGGAGAAGAAGAAAAATATTGAAATTATTTATATCTATTATACCATAATAAAATATGAATATGGTAAATAAATATACTATCGGGCCTCATTATATATTTTGAATTATTACTAATCTATATGAAATATGTGTCACTAATTAATAGTCTTTTAATTTAGTTACTTAGTGCGGAAGTAACCAAAAATTTGGTGATGGAGAAGAAGAAAAATAAAGAATTTGTTTACATCTATTATACCATAATAATATATAAAGATGGTGAACAAATATACTACCGAGCGCCTTTATATAATTTAATTATTACCAATGTATATGACATACGTGACATTAATTAATAATCTCTTAACTTAGTTTCTTAGTGAAATAACATAAAATTTGGTGATGGAGAAGAAGAAAAAAACTGAATGTGTTTACATCTATTATACCATGATATTATATGAATATGGTGAACAAATATACTATCGAGCCTCTTTATATAATTTTAATTATTTCCAATGTATATGAAATATGTGTCATTAATTAATAGTCTTTTAACTAAGTTTCTTAGGGATGAAGTAACCTAGAATTTGGTGATGGAGAAGAAGAAAAATATTGAAGTTGTTTACATATATTATACCATAAAATAATATGAATTTGGTAATTAAATATACTATCGAACGTTGTTTTTTAATTTTAATTATTACAATATATATATATATGAAATATGTGTCATTAATTAACAGTCTTTTAACTTAGTTTCTTAGTGATAAAATAATTTAAAATTTGGTGATGGAGAAGAAGAAAAATATTGAAATTGTCTACATCTATTATAACATAATACAATATTAATATGGTGAATAAATATACTATCGGGCCTCGTTATATAATTAGAATTATTACTAATGTATATGAAATATGTGTCATTGATTAATAGTCTTTTAACTTAGTTTCTTAGTGATGAAGTAACTTAAAATTTGGTGATGCAGAAGAAGAAAAATATTGAAATTGTTAACATCTATTATACCATAATACAATATGAATATGGTGAATAAATATACTATCGGGCCCCATTATATAATTTCAATTGTTACCAACGTATATGAAATATGTGTCATTAATTAATAGTCTTTTATTTAGTTTCTTAATGAAGAAGTAACCTAAAATTTGGTGATGGAGAAGAAGAAAAATATTGAAATAGTTTATATCTATTATACCTTAATATTATATGAATATGGTGAATAAATATACTATCGAGCGTCATTATATAATTTTAATTAATACCAATGTATAATAAATATGTGTCATTAATTAACACTCTTTTATTTAGTTTCTTAGTGAAGAAGTAACCTAAAACATGGTGATTGGGAAGAAGAAAAATAATGAAATTATCTATGTCTATTATACCATTGTACAATGTGAATATGGGGAATAAATATAATATCGAGCGTAGTTATATAATTTTAATAATTACCAATGTATATGAAATATGTGTCATTAATTAATAGTCTTTTAACTTAGTTTCTTAGTGATGAAGTAACCTAAAATTTGGTGATGGAGAAGAAGAAAAATATTGAAATTGTTTACATCTATTATACCATAATACAATATGAATATGGTAAATAAATATACTATCGAGCATTGTTATGTAATTTTAATTATTACCAATGTATATGAAATATGTGTCATTAATTAATAGTCTTTTATTTTGTTTTTTAATGAAGAAGTAATCTAGAATTTGGCGATGGAGAAGAAGAAAAATATTGAAATTGTTTACATCTATTATACTATAATACAATGTGAATATGGTAAATAAATATACTATTGACCGTCTTTATATAATTTTAATTATTACCAATGTATATGAAATATGTGTCATTAATTAATAGTCTTTTATTTTGTTTCTTCGTGAAGAAGTAACCTAAAATTGGTGATGGAGAAGAAGAAAAATATTGAAATTGTTTATATCTATTATACCATAATAGAATATAGATATGGTGAATAAATATACTATTAAACTTAAATATATAATTTTAATTATTAAGAATGTATATGAAATATGTGTTATTAATTAATATTCTTTTAACATAGTTTCTTAGTGATGAAATAACCTAAAATTTGGTGATGGAGAAGATGAAAAATATTGAAATTGTTTATATCTATTATACCTTAATATAATATGAATATGATAAATAAATATACTATCGAGCATCATTATATAATTTTAATTAATACCAATGTATATGAAATATGTGTCATTAATTAACAGTCTTTTATTTAGTTTCTTAGTGATGAAGTAACCTAAAATTTGGGGATGGAGAAGATGAAAAATAATGAAATTATTTATGTCTATTATTCTATAATACAATGTGAATATGGGGAATAAATATAATATCCAACATCGTTATATAATTTTAATTATTACCAATGTATATGAAATATCTGTCATTAATTAATAGTCTTTTAACTTAGTTTCTTAGTGATGAAGTAACCTAAAATTTGGTGATGGAGAAGAAGAAAAATATTGAAATTATTTATATCTATTATACCATAATAAAATATGAATATGGTAAATAAATATACTATCGGGCCTCATTATATATTTTGAATTATTACTAATCTATATGAAATATGTGTCACTAATTAATAGTCTTTTAATTTAGTTACTTAGTGCGGAAGTAACCAAAAATTTGGTGATGGAGAAGAAGAAAAATAAAGAATTTGTTTACATCTATTATACCATAATAATATATAAAGATGGTGAACAAATATACTACCGAGCGCCTTTATATAATTTAATTATTACCAATGTATATGACATACGTGACATTAATTAATAATCTCTTAACTTAGTTTCTTAGTGAAATAACATAAAATTTGGTGATGGAGAAGAAGAAAAAAACTGAATGTGTTTACATCTATTATACCATGATATTATATGAATATGGTGAACAAATATACTATCGAGCCTCTTTATATAATTTTAATTATTTCCAATGTATATGAAATATGTGTCATTAATTAATAGTCTTTTAACTAAGTTTCTTAGGGATGAAGTAACCTAGAATTTGGTGATGGAGAAGAAGAAAAATATTGAAGTTGTTTACATATATTATACCATAAAATAATATGAATTTGGTAATTAAATATACTATCGAACGTTGTTTTTTAATTTTAATTATTACAATATATATATGAAATATGTGTCATTAATTAACAGTCTTTTAACTTAGTTTCTTAGTGATAAAATAATTTAAAATTTGGTGATGGAGAAGAAGAAAAATATTGAAATTGTCTACATCTATTATAACATAATACAATATTAATATGGTGAATAAATATACTATCGGGCCTCGTTATATAATTAGAATTATTACTAATGTATATGAAATATGTGTCATTGATTAATAGTCTTTTAACTTAGTTTCTTAGTGATGAAGTAACTTAAAATTTGGTGATGCAGAAGAAGAAAAATATTGAAATTGTTAACATCTATTATACCATAATACAATATGAATATGGTGAATAAATATACTATCGGGCCCCATTATATAATTTCAATTGTTACCAACGTATATGAAATATGTGTCATTAATTAATAGTCTTTTATTTAGTTTCTTAATGAAGAAGTAACCTAAAATTTGGTGATGGAGAAGAAGAAAAATATTGAAATAGTTTATATCTATTATACCTTAATATTATATGAATATGGTGAATAAATATACTATCGAGCGTCATTATATAATTTTAATTAATACCAATGTATAATAAATATGTGTCATTAATTAAGACTCTTTTATTTAGTTTCTTAGTGAAGAAGTAACCTAAAACATGGTGATTGGGAAGAAGAAAAATAATGAAATTATCTATGTCTATTATACATAGTACAATGTGAATATGGGTATAATATCGAGCGTAGTTATATAATTTTAATAATTACCAATGTATATGAAATATGTGTCATTAATTAATAGTCTTTTAACTTAGTTTCTTAGTGATGAAGTAACCTAAAATTTGGTGATGGAGAAGAAGAAAAATATTGAAATTATTTATATCTATTATACCATAATACAATATGAATATCGTGAATAAATATACTATCGGGCCTCATATTATATTTTGAATTATTACTAAAGTATATGAAATATGTGTCATTAATTAATAGTCTTTTAATTTAGTTACTTAGTGCAGAAGTAACCTAAAATTTGGTGATGGAAAAGAAGAAAAATATTGAATTTGTTTACATCTATTATACCATAATACTATATTAATATGGTGAACAAATATACTATCAAGTGTCTTTATATAATTTTAATTATTATCAATGTATATGAAATATATGTCATTAATTAATAGTCTTTTAGCATAGTTTCTAAGTGATGAAGTAACCTAAAATTTGGTGATGGAGAAGAAAAAAAATATTGAAATTGTTTACATCTATTATACCGTAATATAATGTCAATATGGTAAATAAATATACTATCGAGCATTGTTATGTAATTTTAATTATTACCAATGTATATGAAATATGTGTCATTAATTAATAGTCTTTTATTTTATTTTTTAATGAAGAAGTAACCTAAAATTTGGCGATGGAGAAGAAGAAAAATAATCAAATTGTTTACATCTATTATACTATAATACAATGTGAATATGGTAAACAAATATACTATTGACCGTCGTTATATAATTTTAATTATTACCAATGTATATGAAATATGTGTCATTAATTAATAGTCTTTTATTTTGTTTCTTCGTGAAGAAGTAACCTAAAATTTGGTAATGGAGAAGAAAAAAAATATTGAAATTGTTTATATCTATTATACCATAATAGAATATCGATATGGTGAATAAATATACAATTAAACTTAAATATATAATTTGAATTATTAAGATAGCATATGAAATATGTGTTATTAATTAATATTCTTTTAACATAGTTTCTTAGTGATGAAATAACCTAAAATTTGGTGATGGAGAAGAAGAAAAATATTGAAATTGTTTATATCTATTATACCTTAATATAATATGAATATGATAAATAAATATACTATCGAGCATCATTATATAATTTTAATTAATACCAATGTATATGAAATATGTGTCATTAATTAACAGTCTTTTATTTAGTTTCTTAGTGATGAAGTAACCTAAAATTTTGTGATGGAGAAGAAGAAAAATAATGAAATTATTTATGTCTATTATTCTATAATACAATGTGAATATGGGGAATAAATATAATATCCAGCATCGTTATATTATTTTAATTATTACTAATGTATATGAAATATCTGTCATTAATTAATAGTCCTTTAACTTAGTTTCTTAGTGATGAAGTAACCTAAAATTTGGTGATGGAGAAGAAAAAAATATTGAAATTATTTATATCTATTATACCATAATAAAATATGAATATGGTGAATAAATATACTATCGGGCCTCATTATATATTTTGAATTATTACTAATCTATATGAAATATGTGTCACTAATTAATAGTCTTTTAATTTAGTTACTTAGTGCGGAAGTAACCAAAAATTTGGTGATGGAGAAGAAGAAAAATAAAGAATTTGTTTACATCTATTATACAATAATAATATATAAAGATGGTGAACAAATATACTACCGAGCGCCTTTATATAATTTAATTATTACCAATGTATATGACATATGTGACATTAATTAATAATCTCTTAAATTAGTTTCTTAGTGAAATAACATAAAATTTGGTGATGGAGAAGAAGAAAAATATTGAATGTGTTTACATCTATTATACCATGAATATGGTGAACAAATATACTATCGAGCGTCTTTATATAATTTCAATTATTACCAATGTATATGAAATATGTTTCATTAATTAATAGTCTTTTAACTAAGTTTCTTAGTGATGAAGTAACTTAGAATTTGGTGATGGAGAAGAAGAAAAATATTGAAGTTGTTTACATCTATTATACCATAAATTAATATGAATTTGGTAATTAAATATACTATCGAACGTTGTTTTTTAATTTTAATTATTACAATATATATATATATATGAAATATGTGTCATTAATTAATAGTGTTTTAACTTAGTTTCTTAGTGATAAAAAAATATAAAATTTGGTGATGGAGAAGAAGAAAAATATTGAAATTGTTTACATCTATTATAACATAATACAATATTAATATGGTGAATAAATATACTATCGGGTCTCGTTATATAATTAGAATTATTACTAATGTATATGCAATATGTGTCATTGATTAATAGTCTTTTAACTTAGTTTCTTAGTGATGAAGTAACCTAAAATTTGGTGATGCAGAGGAACAAAAATATTGAAATTGTTAACATCTATTATACCATAATACAATATGAATATGGTGAATAAATATACTATCAGGCCTAATTATATAATTTCAATTGTTACCAACGTATATGAAATATGTGTCATTAATTAATAGTCTTTTATTTAGTTTCTTAATAAAGAAGTAACCTAAAATTTGGTGATGGAGAAGCATAAAAATATTGAAATAGTTTATATCTATTATACCTTAATATTATAAGAATATGGTGAATAAATATACTATCGAGCGTCATTATATAATTTTAATTAATACCAATGTATATGAAATATGTGTCATTAATTAACACTCTTTTATTTAGTTTCTTAGTGAAGAAGTAACCTAAAACATGGTGATTGGGAAGAAGAAAAATAATGAAATTATCTATGTCTATTATACCATGGTACAATTTGAATATGGGGAATAAATATAATATCGAGCGTAGTTATATAATTTTAATAATTACCAATGTATATGAAATATGTGTCATTAATTAATAGTCTTTTAACTTAGTTTCTTAGTGATGAAGTAACCTAAAATTTGGTGATGGAGAAGAAGAAAAATATTGAAATTATTTATGTCTATTATACCATAATACAATATGAATATCGTGAATAAATATACTATCGGGCCTCATATTATATTTTGAATTATTACTAAAGTATATGAAATATGTGTCCTTAATTAATAGTCTTTTAATTTAGTTACTTAGTGCAGAAGTAACCTAAAATTTGGTGATGGAAAAGAAGAAAAATATTGAATTTGTTTACATCTATTATACCATAATACTATATTAATATGGTGAACAAATATACTACCAAGTGTCTTTATATAATTTTAATTATTATCAATGTATATGAAATATATGTCATTAATTAGTAGTCTTTTAGCGTAGTTTCTAAGTGATGAATTAACCTAAAATTTGGTGATGGAGAAGAAGAAAAATATTGAAATTGTTTACATCTATTATACTGTAATATAATGTGAATATGGTAAATAAATATACTATCGAGCATTGTTATGTAATTTTAATTATTACCAATGTATATGAAATATGTGTCATTAATTAATAGTCTTTTATTTTGTTTTTTAATGAAGAAGTAACCTAAAATTTGGCGATGGAGAAGAAGAAAAATATTGAAATTGTTTACATCTACTATACTATAATACAATGTGAATATGGTAAATAAATATACTATTGACCGTCGTTATATAATTTTAATTATTACCAATGTATATGAAATATGTGTCATTAATTAATAGTCTTTTATTTTGTTTCTTCGTGAAGAAGTAACCTAAAATTTGGTGATGGAGAAGAAGAAAAATATTGAAATTGTTTATATCTATTATACCATAATAGAATATTGATATGGTGAATAAATATACTATTAAATTTAAATATATAATTTGAATTATTAAGAATGTATATGAAATATGTGTTATTAATTAATATTCTTTTAACATAGTTTCTTAGTGATGAAATAACCTAAAATTTGGTGATGGAGAAGAAGAAAAATATTGAAATTATTTATATCTATTATACCATAATAAAATATGAATATGGTGAATAAATATACTATCAAGCCTCATTATATATTTTGAATTATTAGTAATCTATATGAAATATGTGTCACTAATTAATAGTCTTTTAATTTAGTTACTTAGTGCGGAAGTAACCAAAATTTTTGTGATGGAGAAGAAGAAAAATAAAGAATTTGTTTACATCTATTATACCATAATAATATATAAAGATGGTGAACAAATATACTATCGAGCGCCTTTATATAATTTAATTATTACCAATGTATATGACATATGTGACATTAATTGATAATCTCTTAACTTAGTTTCTTAGTGAAATAACATAAAATTTGGTGATGGAGAAGAAGAAAAATATTGAATGTGTTTACATCTATTATACCATGATACTATATGAATATGGTGAAAAAATATACTATCGAGCATCTTTATATAATTTTAATTATTACCAATGTATATGAAATATGTGTCATTAATTAATAGTCTTTTAACTAAGTTTCTTAGTGATGAAGTAACCTAGAATTTGGTGATGGAGAAGAAGAAAAATATTGAAGTTGTTTACATCTACTATACCATAAAATAATATGAATTTGGTAATTAAATATACTATCGAGCGTTGTTTTTTAATTTTAATTAATACCAATGTATATGAAATATGTGTCATTAATTAATAGTCTTTTAACTTAGTTTCTTAGTGATAAAATAATCTAAAATTTGGTGATGGAGAAGAAGAAAAATATTGAAATTGTTTACATCTATTATAACATAATACAATATTAATATGGTGAATAAATATACTATCGGGCCTCGTTATATAATTAGAATTATAACTAATGTATATGAAATATGTGTTATTGATTAATAGTTTTTTAACTTAGTTTCTTAGTGATGAAGTAACCTAAAATTTTGTGATGCAGAAGAAGAAAAATATTGAAATTGTTAACATCTATTATACCATAATACAATATGAATATGGTGAATAAATATACTATCGGGCCTCATTATATAATTTCAATTGTTACCAACGTATATGAAATATGTGTCGTTAATTAATAGTCTTTTATTTAGTTTCTTAATGAAGAAGTAACCTAAAATTTGGTGATGGAGAAGAAGAAAAATATTAAAATAGTTAATATCTATTATACCTTAGTATTATATGAACATGGTGAATAAATATACTATCGAGCGTCATTATATAATTTTAGTTAATACCAATGTATATGAAATATGTGTCATTAATTAACACTCTTTTATTTAGTTTCTTAGTGATGAAGTAACCTAAAACATGGTGATTGGGAAGAAGAAAAATAATGAAATTATCTATTTCTATTATACCATAGTACAATGTGAATATGGGTAATAAATATAATATCGAGCGTAGTTATATAATTTTAATAATTACCAATGTATATGAAATATGTGTCATTAATTAATAGTCTTTTAACTTAGTTTCTTAGTGATGAAGTAACCTAAAATTTGGTGATGGAGAAGAAGAAAAATATTGAAATTATTTATATCTATTATACCATAATACAATATGAATATCGTGAATAAATATACTATCGGGCCTCATATTATATTTTGAATTATTACTAAAGTATATAAAATATGTGTCATTAATTAATAGTCTTTTAATTTAGTTACTTAGTGCAGAAGTAACCTAAAATTTGGTGATGGAAACGAAGAAAAATATTGAATTTGTTTACATCTATTATACCATAATACTATATTAATATGGTGAACAAATATACTACCAAGTGTCTTTATATAATTTTAATTATATCAATGTATATAAAATATATATGTCATTAATTAATAGTATTTTAGCTTAGTTTCTAAGTGATGAAGTAACCTAAAATTTGGTGATGGAGAAGAAGAAAAATATTGAAATTGTTTACATCTATTATACTGTAATATAATGTGAATATGGTAAATAAATATACTATCGAGCATTGTTATGTAATTTTAATTATTACCAATGTATATGGAATATTTGTCATTAATTAATAGTCTTTTATTTTGTTTTTTAATGAAGAAGTAACCTGAAAATTTGGCGATGGAGAAGAAGAAAAATATTGAAATTGTTTACATCTATTATACTATAATACAATGTGAATATGGTAAATAAATATACTATTGACCATCGTTATATAATTTTAATTATTACCAATGTATATGAAATATGTGTCATTAATTAATAGTCTTTATTTTGTTTCTTCGTGAAGAAGTAACCTAAAATTTGGTGATGGAGAAGAAGAAGAATATTGAAATTGTTTATATCTATTATACCATAATAGAATATCGATATGGTGAATAAATTTACTATTAAACTTAAATATATAATTTGAATTATTAAGAATGTATATGAAATATGTGTTATTAATTAATATTCTTTTAACATAATTTCTTAGTGATAAAATAACCTAAAATTTGGTGATGGAGAAGAAGAAAAATATTGAAATTGTTTATATCTATTATACCTTAATATAATATGAATATGATAAATAAATATACTATCGAGCGTCATTATATAATTTTAATTAATACCAATGTATATGAAATATGTGTCATTAATTAACAGTCTTTTATTTAGTTTCTTAGGGATGAAGTAACCTAAAATTTGGTGATGGAGAAGAAGAAAAATAATGAAATTATTTATGTCTATTATTCTATAATACAATGTGAATATGTGTAATAAATATAATATCCAGCATCGTTATATAATTTTAATTATTACCAATGTATATGAAATATCTGTCATTAATTAATAGTCTTTTATTTTGGTTTTTAATGAAGAAGTAACCTAAAATTTTGCGATGGAGAAGAAGAAAAATATTGAAATTGTTTACATCTATTATACTATAATACAATGTGAATATGGTAAATAAATATACTATTAACCGTCGTTATATAATTTTAATTATTACCAATGTATATGAAATATGTTTCATTAATTAATAGTCTTTTATTTTGTTTCTTCGTGAAGAAGTAACCTAAAATTTGGTGATGGAGAAGAAGAAAAATATTGAAATTGTTTATATCTATTATACCATAATAAAATATGAATATGGTGAATAAATATACTATCGAGCCTCATTATATATTTTGAATTATTAGTAATCTATATGAAATATGTGTCACTAATTAATAATCTTTTAATTTAGTTACTTAGTGCGGAAGTAACCAAAGATTTTGTGATGGAGAAGAAGAAAAATAAAGAATTTGTTTACATCTATTATACCATAATAAAATATGAATATGGTGAATAAATATACTATCGAGCCTCATTATATATTTTGAATTATTAGTAATCTATATGAAATATGTGTCACTAATTAATAATCTTTTAATTTAGTTACTTAGTGCGGAAGTAACCAAAAATTTTGTGATGGAGAAGAAGAAAAATAAAGACTATTTTGAATATGATAAATAAAGACCAAATATGTGTCATTAATTAATAGTCTTTATTTTGTTTCTTCGTGAAGAAGTAACCTAAAATTTGGTGATGGAGAAGAAGAAGAATATTGAAATTGTTTATATCTATTATACCATAATAGAATATCGATATGGTGAATAAATTTACTATTAAACTTAAATATATAATTTGAATTATTAAGAATGTATATGAAATATGTGTTATTAATTAATATTCTTTTAACATAATTTCTTAGTGATGAAATAACCTAAAATTTGGTGATGGAGAAGAAGAAAAATATTGAAATTGTTTATATCTATTATACCATAATAAAATATGAATATGGTGAATAAATATACTATCGGGCCTCATTATATGTTTTGAATTATTACTAATCTATATGAAATATGTGTCACTAATTAATAGTCTTTTAATTTAGTTACTTAGTGCGGATGTAACCAAAATTTTTGTGATGGAGAAGAAGAAAAATAATGAAATTATTTATGTCTATTATTCTATAATATAATGTGAATATGTGGAATAAATATAATATCCAGCATCGTTATATAATTTTAATTATTACCAATGTATATGAAATATCTGTCATTAATTAATAGTCTTTTATTTTGTTTTTTAATGAAGAAGTAACTTAAAATTTTGCGATGGAGAAGAAGAAAAATATTGAAATTGTTTACATCTATTATACTATAATACAATGTGAATATGGTAAATAAATATACTATTAACCGTCGTTATATAATTTTAATTATTACCAATGTATATGAAATATGTTTCATTAATTAATAGTCTTTTATTTTGTTTCTTCGTGAAGAAGTAACCTAAAATTTGGTGATGGAGAAGAAGAAAAATATTGAAATTGTTTTATATCTATTATACCATAATAGAATATCGATATGGTGAATAAATATACTATTAAACTTAAATATATAATTTGAATTATTAAGAATGTATATGAAATATGTGTTATTAATTAATATTCTTTTAACATAGTTTCTTAGTGATGAAATAACCTAAAATTTGGTGATGGAGAAGAAGAAAAATATTGAAATTATTTATATCTATTATACCATAATAAAATATGAATATGGTGAATAAATATACTATCGAGCCTCATTATATATTTTGAATTATTAGTAATCTATATGAAATATGTGTCACTAATTAATAATCTTTTAATTTAGTTACTTAGTGCGGAAGTAACCAAAAATTTTGTGATGGAGAAGAAGAAAAATAAAGAATTTGTTTACATCTATTATACCATAATAATATATAAAGATGGTGAACAAATATACTACCGAGCACCTTTATATAATTTAATTATTACCAATGTATATGACATATGTGACATTAATTAATAATCTCTTAACTTAGTTTCTTAGTGACATAACATAAAATTTGGTGATGGAGAAGAAGAAAAATATTGAATGTGTTTACATCTATTATACCATGATACTATATGAATATGGTGAAAAAATATACTATCGAGCGTCTTTATATAATTTTAATTATTACCAATGTATATGAAATATGTGTCATTAATTAATAGTCGTTTAACTAAGTTTCTTAGTGATGAAGTAACCTAGAATTTGGTGATGGAGAAGAAGAAAAATATTAAAGTTGTTTACATCTATTATAACATAAAATAATATGAATTTGGTAATTAAATATACTATCGAGCGTTGTTTTTTAATTTTAATTAATACCAATGTATATAAAATATGTGTCATTAATTAATAGTCTTTTAACTTAGTTTCTTAGTGATAAAATAATCTAAAATTTGGTGATGGAGAAGAAGAAAAATATTGAAATTGTTTACATCTATTATAACATAATACAATATTAATATGGTGAATAAATATACTATCGGGCCTCGTTATATAATTAGAATTATAACTAATGTATAAGAAATATGTGTCATTGATTAATAGTCTTTTAACTTAGTTTCTTAGTGATGAAGTAACCTAAAATTTGGTGATGCAGAAGAAGAAAAATATTGAAATTGTTAACATCTATTATAGCATAATACAATATGATTATGGTGAATAAATATACTGTCGGGCCTCATTATATAATTTCAATTGTTACCAACGTATATGAAATATGTGTCATTAATTAATAGTCTTTTATTTAGTTTCTTAATGAAGAAGTAACCTAAAATTTGGTGATGGAGAAGAAGAAAAATATTAAAATAGTTAATATCTATTATACCTTAATATTATATGAACATGGTGAATAAATATACTATCGAGCGTCATTATATAATTTTAGTTAATACCAATGTATATGAAATATGTGTCATTAATTAACACTCTTTTATTTAGTTTCTTAGTGATGAAGTAACCTAAAACATGGTGATTGGGAAGAAGAAAAATAATGAAATTATCTATTTCTATTATACCATAGTACAATGTGAATATGTGTAATAAATATAATTTCGAGCGTAGTTATATAATTTTAATAATTACCAATGTATATGAAATATGTGTCATTAATTAATAGTCTTTTAACTTAGTTTCTTAGTGATGAAGTAACCTAATATTTGGTGATGGAGAAGAAGAAAAATATTGAAATTATTTATATCTATTATACCATAATACAATATGAATATCGTGAATAAATATACTATCGGGCCTCATATTATATTTTGAATTATTACTAAAGTATATGAAATATGTGTTATTAATTAATAGTCTTTTAATTTAGTTACTTAGTGCAGAAGTAACCTAAAATTTGGTGATGGAAAAGAAGAAAAATATTGAATTTGTTTACATCTATTATACCATAATACTATATTAATATGGTGAACAAATATACTACCAAGTGTCTTTATATAATTTTAATTATTATCAATGTATATGAAATATATGTCATTAATTAATAGTCTTTTAGTTTAGTTTCATAGTGATGAAGTAACCTAAAATTTGGTGATGGAGAAGAAGAAAAATATTGAAATTGTTTACATCTATTATACTGTAATATAATGTGAATATGGTAAATAAATATACTATCGAGCATTATAATGTAATTTTAATTATTACCAATGTATATGAAATATGTGTCATTAATTAATAGTCTTTTATTTTGTTTTTTAATGAAGAAGTAATCTAAAATTTGGCGATGGAGAAGAAGAAAAATATTGAAATTGTTTACATCTATTATACTATAATACAATGTGAATATGGTAAATAAATATACTATTGACCGTCGTTATATAATTTTAATTATTACCAATGTATATGAAATATGTGTCATTAATTAATAGTCTTTTATTTTGTTTCTTCGTGAAGAAGTAACCTAAAATTGGTGATGGAGAAGAAGAAAAATATTGAAATTGTTTATATCTAATATACCATAATAGAATATCGATATGGTGAATAAATATACTATTAAACTTAAATACATAATTTTAATTATTAAGAATGTATATGAAATATGTGTTATTAATTAATATTCTTTTAACATAGTTTCTTAGTGATGAAATAACCTAAAATTTGGTGATGGAGAAGAAGAAAAATATTGAAATTGTTTATATCTATTATACCTTAATATAATATGAATATGATAAATAAATATACTATCGAGCATCATTATATAATTTTAATTAATACCAATGTATATGAAATATGTGTCATTAATTAACAGTCTTTTATTTAGTTTCTTAGTGATGAAGTAACCTAAAATTTGGGGATGGAGAAGATGAAAAATAATGAAATTATTTATGTCTATTATTCTATAATACAATGTGAATATGGGGAATAAATATAATATCCAACATCGTTATATAATTTTAATTATTACCAATGTATAAGAAATATCTGTCATTAATTAATAGTCTTTTAACTTAGTTTCTTAGTGATGAAGTAACCTAAAATTTGGTGATGGAGAAGAAGAAAAATATTGAAATTATTTATATCTATTATACCATAATAAAATATGAATATGGTAAATAAATATACTATCGGGCCTCATTATATATTTTGAATTATTACTAATCTATATGAAATATGTGTCACTATT
>CATIWC010000862.1:0-413238 GCA_948472305.1 Vicia faba | reverse complement strand
AGATCTCTGGATAAAAAATACCAACTTTTACTAGAGGTAAAGGGTACACCGACATTTATTGACGATAAACCACCAACTTTTACTGGAGGTAGAGAGACAAAAATAAAACTTGACTGAATACCAACTTCATGAGTAAATATTCATCAGAAATACTTATTTCCATTAAAGGGTAATAAACCTCCCCACGATTCTGGTCATCGGTCACAAACGAATCTAAATTTCTTTTTAATCAAGTATTCTACTTGAAAAGAGTAATAATAAAACTCCCCACAAAGAATGGGTCTCAGTTTCTTCTTTAATCAAGTCTTCTACTTGAAAATAGTAATAATAAACCTCCCCACAGCGAACGAGTCTCAGTTTCTTCTTTAATCAAGTCTTCTACTGGAAAAGGGTAATAAACTTCCCTACAACGAATGAGTCTCAGTTTCTTATTTGATCAAGTATTCTACTTGAAAAGGGTAATAATAAACAACAAACGGGTATTTGTTTCTTCTTTAATGAAGTCTTTTTCTTGAAAAGGGTAATAAATATCCCCATGATGAATGAGTCTCGATTTCTTCTTTAATCAAGTTTTCTACTTGAAAAGGGTAATAAATCACTTGCCAAAAATCAATAACTTCAGTGGGGATCTTTGAAAGAAATGCGGGCAAGTTAACTTTCAAATCAGGTTTCTCAAATAAAGAGAATAACACCTATAAGGATCTTCACCAGACTTCTCTGCAGGAATTTTCTGGAGAGATGCCATTTGATAGAAGAAAACTGCCAACAGACTTCTACTGAGGAGATAAAGTCTTCACATGTGCAAAATAAATGCACTCTCAATCTAGGGTTTACTGGCTAGAGAGATCCAAACAAACATATTCGTCAAAGACAAGGTTCAGTCCAAGAATAAGCTAGAGAGAGATGGTCAATCAAGAGTTTAACCAATGAGTAATAAACTCACCTGGGGATTTATCCGATCCGAGGATGAAGCGGAAAACTGAAGCAAAGTTCTTCTATAAGGGTGAACTCAATGGGGAATTTAGAAAGGATATACACTTTATGCTTACAGTTGAACTCTATTTGAGGGAGTAAAGACATCATTGGGAAATAGGAAGTACACTACTTGGGGATAAACACAACCGAAGTAAAAATATCGAGAAATGCAAATGCACATGAATGATGAATGTATGAATGTCATGCGTATGCAGACCACAAAGACATAATAAACAAAACAGATGAACTAGAGATGGAAAATCATAGTACAACCAGGTACTAGGGTAATCTCAACATCACTAGGGGATAAAATATAGAGCCGCCGATGGAGTAAAGCCTTAATATAGTTTCAATATCTCTAGAAGGAGAAGATATTTCTTGAGGAAGAAGGCCAAAGTTCAACTCTTCATACATCAATAATTCAAATGAAAAAAGTAACAATCTTCCTAAAATATCTACTTGGGAAATAACTGCCACCTAAAAGTCCTCAAAAGTACTTTTCTTTCCCAATTTCTCATTTTAGAACCTAGCCATGTTCCGGGGTAACCATTGACATTCCCTTTTTTATTCACGAATCATGGGAAACAATTTTGTTGCAATATATTTAAAAACATGTTTTATTAACATTTTGTTTCAAAATTATCATCAAGAATAAAAGAAATCTTGCAAAGCTGAAATAAGATAAGAGTTGCAAACAAATGGACAAAGGCTCATATTTTATTAAATAGAATGGTGGTTCGCAAATGGCGTAACTCCATGGATCATTACAAATTTGGAAAATGGTAATTATATGAGAAAGGTTACATTGAAATAGACAATCATATTCTCCCTATCAACTTTGAATTCTAACCATGTTGCTTCTTGAGAGACATCATGAGCTTCTTCATC
This sequence comes from Vicia faba, assembly GCA_948472305.1. NCBI lineage: Eukaryota > Viridiplantae > Streptophyta > Magnoliopsida > Fabales > Fabaceae > Vicia > Vicia faba. The sequence continues at coordinate 411,375 of CATIWC010000862.1, read as the reverse complement.
TGGATGAGCTTCAGAGATTGGATCAACTTATGAACAACCAGCTACTGAAGGTTTGATAACTTCTGAACCACCAGATTCTGAAGACCTGGTAGCTTCTAAACCACTAGCTTCTGAAGTTCTCCAGATACATGAATTTTTGCAAAACTTTCAACTAGATCTGACATTTTATTGCCACGCTCTTTGTCATTAAATTTTATGTTTATTGACTCCTCAGCCATTTTGGTTTCAGAGTTATACACTTTATATGCCTTTGAGCATGCAAAGTATCCTAAGAAGATATCTTTTTGAGCTTTGACATCAAATTTCTTTAGATATACTTTATTGTGTAAGATGTAACATGCACATCCAAATTGGTGAAAATAAGATATACTGGGCTTTCTTTATTTGAAAAACTCATATGAAGTTTTGTTTAGAATATGTCTAATGTAGATTCTATTCAGAACATAACATGCAGTGTTCACAGCTTTTCCCCATAAGTATTTAGGTAAATTATTTTCATGAATCATGGTTCTGGCCACTTCTTGTAAAGATCTATTCTTTCTCTCTACAACTCCATTTTTTGTGGAGTTCTAGTAGAGGAGAGCTCATGAAGAATTCCATGTTTTTCACCAAAGTTTACAAATGGCTAATTTTCAAGTTCTCCTCCATGATCACTTCTGACTTTTAAATTTTTTGATTCATTTTCATTTTGTACTTGTATGTAGAAGATGCTAAACACATGTGACTCAACTTAGTTCTAAGGAATTTAACCCAATTCCATCTGCTATAGTCATCAACTATTACTAATCCATATTTCTTCCCATTGATTGATGCAATACCAAATAGACCAAATAAATCAATGTGAAATAGTTCTAAGGGTCTGGAGGTAGAGACAACGCTCTTAATTTTAAAAGAGGTATTATTAATTTTCCATACTTGGCATACTTCACAAAGAGCATCTGAGTGATAGTTAAGTTATGGAAAACCCTTAATAAGTTATAACATACTGTTGTACCCCAAAATTTGCCCTCCCATATTCTTCAAGATTTGGCAAAATCAAGGTTCAAAATCTCTCAAAGGTTGCATAGTCCAATTGCCTCCTAACACAGTCAAAATTAGGGTTTTGGTTCTTGCAAAGAAATTGAAGTTTTCAAGGGTCCAAACAAGTCCCACATGCCTATATACATGGTCAAGCATCCATATGTCAAGTTTCAAGACTTACAACATCAAGTTGCACAGTCAAAAAACCCTAGTTGCTCCACAGTCAACTGCAGGGGCAAAATGGTCATTTGACAGTCAAAAGTCAAAATTTTTGGTCAACATCTCATTTTGAAGCCACAATCATCATTTGATCAATTCTTGATCATGATTCTCAAAGCATGGCTCAAGAAGTCTCAAGATGCAAAAGTTTCTATTTCTGGACAATTGAAAAGTCAACTGCAAATTGACCAGGGCATAACTTCCTCATGGTTTATCAGAAAAATCCCATCCAAATCTCATTTTGAAGAGAATGACATTTCCTACAACTCATCTTCACACTTCAAGTCCAAGAAATTCTCTCACAAAAAGCTATCAATTTCAACATTATAGGTCATTTTCAAAAGTCAACAAAAGGCACTTTAAGTCAAAGACCATAACTTGAGATTGGTAAATCAAAATGACATGGGACCAAAGGCATTGGTTAGAGGACTTCAAGACATTTCCAAAATGTCCAAGAACATGTTCATAGCTTCAAAATTGAGCAAGATATGCATTGGAGAAGTTGGGAAATTTTTGGGAACTTTCAAAAGTCAACTTTGCCTAAAACACTTCAAAATTGCTAATGGGCCTCAAATTCTTCCTTGAATCATTACCCAAAGCCTATGCACGAACCATTGAGCTAAAAATGATTTATTTTCTTATTTTTAATTAATTAATTGAATTTTTATTCTTATTAATTCATTTAATTAGATTTAATTATGGGAAAATATCAAATAATGCTTTTTCAAATCTTTTTATGCAGCAAATACACTCATTATATGCTAAAGATTTCGTGCATCATCCAAGGGGACAAGATCATCCACATTTGGCAAGATTTTCATGAAAAAAAGATTGGAAAATATATGATTGGCAATCAAAGATTCAAGTCATCAATTCATGGACTTTTGGGCTCTTTCTTGACCTAGAATCCTTCACATAATTATGCACAACCTAACCTAATTCAGAGAGACACGAAAAAGCTGCTGAAGCCATAGAACCAATTTGCAACTTTTCACCAAAAACTTGAAAACTGATTTCATAGTTAGAGCATAATTCAAAGCTTCTGAAGGATTCCAACATGTTGCCTAAGCATCCAGGAAGCGTTTGCAATCAAGGACTAGTCCAAACGCGCAAAGAATCATCACCACGAAGCCATACGGTTTGCCACATTTTCCAGAAATACATCTCATGATTCATGCACTTTTAATCATTTTTCTTGTTTGATTTACACTAATATTCACCTTCTGAAGCGATTGGTATAACTCAATTGTATTAAAACTGCTTGTATCAAGATCTGCCATGGACGAAAATTAGGTTTTCAAAAGCTTCAAAATAGGGCTTTCATGTAGAGGAAAAATTAGACCTTTAGACCTATACAGCTGAATTCAGAAGCTCAAGACGAAACAAACCAACACCTCGCGCTCAATTTATATAAGCTGTAGGCGTAATCGCTATTTTCACTATTTCACTTAGTGGGGGTTTAAAACCCCCGCTACTTGTTTTTTATTTGCAGGAAAAAGATGAAGAAGAAGCTGAGGTGTCCAGGCATGATATGAGCATTCAAATCTGGCGCGTAATGTTTTGTCTCATACCATTAACCATTGTTTTTTGTATATTATATTTTCTATTCATTATGTATACAAACGCGCACAACAGCTCAATTGGTAAGGGACACGTTTGGTAAACGCTAGGACCTGGGTTCGATTCCCAGGCCCCCCCACATTATTCATGATTTTTGCCTTAATATGTTCCTATGCAGCGTTCACCCAGAGGCTCACCATACGTACTCACGCTCAAGACTGCCAAGTGGCTTTGATGATCAATCCAGTGGCCTCAGAATAAGATCCATGGTACACTCCAGTCAACCAAGGCGCATTCAAGCTGGAAAGTCAAATGAGCTTATGTCTCAATGGGCCAAAATTACTTCAAAAAACCTCCATTCTGGGCCTGATATCCCCTTGGTTTGCATCTTCTTTTTATTTTCTTTTCTTTTCTATTTCTTTTTAATTCTTTTATTTGCTTTAATTATTTTTATTTAATTCACCTAAAATAATTTTCATCATAAAAAATCAGAAACCAAAAAATGTTTTATATTTAATTATTATTAATTTCACCATTAAAATATTTTTGTAAATAAATTTCAATAATTAACTTAGTTAAATTAGGTTTTAATTTTGACGCTTTCATAAATAAATAAAATGCATAGAATTAGGTTTTTTTGACATTGTCATCTTTTTCTTAATTAATATTTCCTCATTATTTATTATTATTATTAATTAATATTTTTGTAAATAAACATGTAAATTAATTAATTAGTTAATTAGCCTAATTTTGACCTTTTTCTTTAACAATTAAAATAATTTAGAACTAGGGTTTCACTAACTTTAATTTTAATTCTTTTCTTTATTTCATTAAATCCAAAAAACACAAAAAAACACCTTTCTTTAATTAAATAATTAATTATGTTTTAATTTCATTTAATTTCTCAAAAGGGTCAAAACCCTCGGACGGTCAATTTCAATTTCTATTTTCGCGCATTATTTTCTTTTGAATATTATGTAACTGCTCAAGGATGTAATAATAATTAGGTTTACCGCATTTTTACTTTCCGCATCTTTTATCAAAAACGGGTCTTTGTATTTTGGTGATGTATAGACCCGCGCCTTGTAATAGCGTAGCTTTTATCTTTCCGCATTTAAATTTCCGCACTCTTAAATTCTAAATTGCATGAAAGAATGTATGGTTAATTAAAAACAAGCGTAGCTCACAAATGCCATGATCAAAGATAACTATTAACATGAAAACAACACACAAATACACACACCACTTCTAGGGTACGCCTCACCTGTTGCCTTCGAAACGTGGTCGTCAAGTATAGGACGTTTTAGTAAGTCCTTATGTCCATGAAATAGTTGCCTCGAAATAGTTGCCTCGAAACGGTTGCCTCGGATTTAAAAAAGGATCAAGGAAATAAGGGTAGCTTCTAAGGTGTCCTACTGTTGCTTCGGTGACCACACTGTCCCTAAACTCGAATTGACTCGAACACCTCCAACGGTGGTGCTACCTACCTCTCAATGGTGGGATGGCACTATCTTAAGGACTTCTACACAGCTTAATTCCTTAGGGTAGGTAGATGACTCATGGATACTTGCTCTCTTTAAAAAAACAAAACAAAATCTTTTCACACCTACACTTTCAAAAAGCTTTCAAAACAATTTTTCAAACACTCTTGAGGACTGATACAAGAGTTATTCAGAAAACTTTCAAAGAAACTTTTTCAAACCCACTCACATTTTGAAGAGCAAACATTTTGAAAACATAAGAGCAAGTATCTAAGAGCCCATGGATAACCATGGATAGAAAGGGTGCTAACACCTTCCCTTTCTATAAATCTACCTCCCGAACCGAGAAACTATCTCATAAGGAATTTTGTTGTGCTTTTGTCCTGTCCATGTTGGAGAAAATAAAAGACGGTGGTGACTCTTGCTTCCGCGACATTTCGCGAACCAGCGTTAAACAGTCAGTTCTAAATCCACCGATCACACATACTAAGTTTAGAGATTAATCCTCAATTAGCCTGGCCTAACCTTCTGCCCCCAATCCACTTTTCATCACTCACTGATAGAAGGATGTTGGCTCCTGAATTCGACACCTACTATATTTGGTCTTTTAGACCAAAACTGGAATAAATAAAGCCAAGCTGAAAAATGTTTCGATGTGAAATGACTTAGAAAAAATATAAGTTATATCTGAGTCTTAGACCAGGGCTCACTTTCAGGATTTCGACTGAGAAGGTCTTATGACCTTCGACTAGAAGAGAATATCCTCGCGTCGACACAAAAGGCGAGGGACATTTGAATTTGAATTATTAGAGGGAAAGACAGTTTCACTAGTGTCTAAGGAGAAGCAACGTGGCTGGAAGCTAGAGGTCGAGGGACATGCAGAGGACACTTGTCCTCATCTTAGCGCAGAACCACCCCTCGATGATTACATAGTTTTTAGTATAAATTAGGAAATTTGTGTAGTTTTTCAGTGTGTTCAACCTATTGTGCTAGTTACTCAAATATTGTCCAAGTACCCGCTGTGTGAGAAAGGATAAACCGAGAAATGTACGTTGGAAATACCTCTTTTCATTAATAAAAGCCTTTTACATTGCTTTAATCTTATTCTGCAAAGTTACTTTTCCTGCACCTTTACCTGCATTTCTACATTTCTATTTACTTTCTTACTTTCCAAAACCACAAGTATCTTGTCTCTGGTCAAACATGCGTTCTTCCTGATTTCTTTTCTTACTCACATCAACCCAGTATAAAAATTAGCATATGTTCTAGGATCAATCTGATCGATATCGTGAGTAACCAAAAGGACTTTCCTTTTTGGAGGATCAACGATTGTTTACCAAAAACCACGGTAAACAAATTGTCACACCTGGTGGGACGTTGCTAATTTTTATTAAACACCTGGTTCATGTTATTGCGTTTCTTCTGTACATTTATAACATTGTATGTTATTAAGAAGTGGTAGAGTAACCAACGAGTGTACTGTTAGGAAGAAAAATAGCGAGAGTAGTATGGCTAACGAGCCAAATCATGGATAAATACCTCCACCAACTACTGGAATAGTCGTTACTACCGCCGTCGAAGGGAATATCCCAACTTCCGTTGGATCAATACCGATGCTAACCACAAATCAAACAGGACCCTTACTTTCGTATGTGGGTCCAAGAGGTCCATTAGCAACGCCCCCACCAAGGGCAAATGCAGGATCTCGACCATTCGTGCCCCCAGGATTTTCGACAACCTGGATGGGTCGAGAACAGCCATATGGCATGCCAACCACTGAAATGGCTAGCCTTATGAACACTGCTTCCACTTTTTCAGAACCTTTGGTGAATGCATCATCACCATTATAGGGATCTGGAGCCAGTATGACAAATTTGGATAGAAACCAATTCTTAGGAGGGCCATCTCATACAATACCAAGCCTCACAAATGCTTCGACAACAATCTTGAGGCAACAGATGGACGAAAGTAATCATGATATGGTGCAAATGTTAGCACAAACTCTAAGTACAGTGCTTAATCCCCTCATTCAAAATGCTACTCAGTCGAACCAACAAATGACAGCGCAAATGACGCGCATGGCTGAATTCTTTGGGGTACCCCAAACTATTCGACAACCCCAGAGGATACCAATAAGAGCAAACCAAGGGGAAATCATGGAAGAGGATTTGACGATTAATCCAAACCCTCAGATCCCTAGAGTAGAAATGGAACAACCGAGGGTCGAAATAGCACGAAATCCCCCACCAATTCCTATAGAAATCGATCAAGGAGTGGTTATGGTGAATAAAAACCAAAATGCTGATGAATTGATACAGCAAGTTCGACACTAAAATTACGGAACAGACAATAATCTAACTGCCATGATAAAAAGGATTATGATTCAAAACGGGATGAACATTGATTTTTACAGACCAAACTTCACATCCCCATTGTCAGAATATATTCTACAAACAGACTTACCCCCTAGGGGAAAGGTTCCAAAGTTTACTAAATATTAGGGGATACAACATAATCCACTATCGAACATGTAGCTAGATATTTGATAGAGGCCGGGGAAATAGCAAACAACAAAAACCTTAGGATCAAATATTTCCCAAGTTCCCTAATAAAGAATGCTTTCACTTGGTTCACTACCCTCCTAGCCAATTCGATCCACAATTAGAATCAATTGGAAAGATTGTTCCATGAACAATTTTACATGGGACATACCAAGATTAGTCTAAAAGAATTGGCTAGTGTGAAGAGAAGATTCACTGAGCCAATCGATGAGTATTTAAATAGGTTTCGATTACTTAAAGCCAGATGCTTTACCCAAGTGCCTGAGCATGAATTGGTCGAAATAGCAGTAGGGGGCCTGTATTATTCAATTAGGAAAAAGTTAGATACTCAATATCTGAGAGACATGGCCCAACTGGCCGATAGAGTTCAACAGGTAGAACGCCTTAAAGCTGAGAAAGCTAAAGCTACCAAAACACATCGAAGAGAAAGGGTAGCCTATGTCGAAATGGATGATGACGATCCAAAGATATCTAGTGATCCTATAGATGTTGAAGAAGGCGAAATAGATTTAGCATAATTAAAACAAGGACCACCATATTCTTGTAAATTGCTAGTGCCATCTGTTGCACCCCAAAATTTGCCCTCCCATATTCTTCAAGAAATTGCCAAGCCAAGTCACAAAATTCCCCAAGGGTTATGCAGTTCAACTGGCTCCTATACAGTCAAAACTAGGGTTTGGGTTCTGATCAAGAAATGGAAGTTTTCAAAGGCCCAATCAAGTCTCATATGCTTACAAAGATGGTCAAGCATCCTCATATCAAGTTTCAAGGCATTCAGCTCAAAATTGCACAGTCAAAACCCTAAATTGCACTACAGTCAACTGTAGGGGCAAAATGGTCATTTGACAGTCAAAAGTTCAAATTTTTGGTCAACATATCATTTTGAAGCCACAAACATCATTTGATCAATGCTTGATCATGATTCTCAAAATTTGGCTCAGAAAATCATCAAGATGCAAAAGTTACTATATTTGGACAGTTGAAAAAGTCAACTGAAATTGACCAGGGCATAACTTTCACATGGATTATCAGAAAAATTCCATCCAAAGCTCATTTTGAAGAGAAAGACATTTCCTACAACTCATCTTCATACTTCAAGTCCAAGAAATGCTCTCACAAAAAGTTATCAATTTCAACATTATAGGTCATTTTCAAAAGTCAACAAAAAGGGACTTTAAGTCAAAGGCCATAACTTGAGATTGGTAAATCAAAATGACATGGGACCAAAGGCATTGGTTAGAGGACTCAAAGACCTTTCCAAAATGTCCAAGAACATGTGAAAAGCTTAAAAATTTAGCAAGTTATGCCTTGTGGAAGTTGGGAAATTTTTAGGAATTTTGAAAAGTCAACATTGATGCAAATGATTCAAAATTGCTAATGGGCCTATTTTTCTTCCATGATTCATCATTCTAAGCCTATGCACGACCATTGGGCCCAAAGGGAAGTATTTTCTAATTTTTTATTTATTTATTTGAATTTCTATTAATATTAATTCATTTAAATTATATAAATATGTGGAAAATATAAAACTTGACCTAAAAAATCTTTTTGTACACATTCTAGACTCAATATTTCGTGCACATCCCAATATGGCAAGATTTGGTTAGAATTGATCATAATTTGCACAAAAACCATGTGAAAAAGATATGTAAAGATCCTTAAGAAATCAAATATGCAAAACCATTATGGCATGAGATTTTGTTGAATTTTGTTAACCTAATTGCTTCCATACATAATCAGGAATACAACCCTAAGCCTGACACACTCCAAGCTGCGCATAAGAGGCTATTACAAACTTGAAAAATTGCTTAAAAACTCAAATTCTGAAATCAACCTTAGAGGTCGATTAAAAGCACCATTCTCGTCTCAATAGCTTCATTGTGGTTCTCTGAACGTGTGCCAATCACAAACAACAAACAAAGCTTCAAGAATTGGTAGATTATGTTCAAACTGTGTCACGAAATTTTTGAAATCGTATAGCATAATTCACGCATCCTTTTGCATTTTTATTCATGGATTCTTGTTCAGTGTGATGTTTCTAAGCTAACCAATGCCTTTGATTGAATTATTACATGTTATATTCGATTCCACCATGTTTGAGATTCTAGGGTTTGCAGGTTTTAAAATTGGGGTTTCCCGAACCAAGTGAAATTAGGACTCAGGGCTATGACCATTGCAATCAGCATACTCCAACGAACAAGAAGCATTAGTCGCGATTAATTTATGAATTACATAGCGCTAATCGCTATTTTTCCAAAGGCAGCCTAACACCACACCTGGAAAACCGTTGCCTTCGTTTTTTATGTTTCAGGGAATGGAGAAGACGATGCCATGTCAAGCGAGGATTGGCTAATTCAAAAGCTCGCGCCAAAATTCCACTAATGCGTTACTTTCTCTTTTTAATATTTGTTTGTATATTATATATCAAATTGGTTAAGTGGTTCAGCTGGCAAGCTATCAGCGCATTGATGTCCAAGACCTGGGTTCGAGTCCCAGGTCTGTATAATATTGCATATTATTTTTCAATTCAAGTTCCCATGCAGGCATAACGTTGAAAGCGTATCATGTACCACCATCATCCAGACGTCCACGTGCCTATAAGATTTAATCAGAGTGTCACGATCAAAGGTGTACCATAAACCCCGGTCCACATGCCACATAATGCTTGGAAAAGTCAACGAATCTGAATCTTAATGGGCCAGGCTTTACCATCAAAACCTCCATATTGGGACTACACCCCCACCCTGGTTTGCAAATGTTTTTATTTTCCTCATATCTTTTTAATTATTATTTTTATTTGTTTTATTGTTTTAATTTAATTCATTATTTTTTTTAACAAAATATAAGAACATCATAAAAAATCCAGAAAAAGACAAAAAATAATAAATATTTTTATTATAATTATTTTCTTGTAAATAAATTAACATATAATGAATTTAGTTTTAATTAGGATTTTTGCAATTTTAATTCTTTTCATATTAAATATAAAAAGGTAGAATTAGGTTAATTGACAATTTTCATTCCTTTTAATTTTTCCTTTTTTTTAATCATAATATTATTATTTATTTATTTTCTATAATTAAATTTTGCATGTAAATTAGCTTAGATTTAAATTAGGTTAAAACTTAATATTTTCACAATAAACTTAAAAACCATTAGAATTAGGGTTTGACGCTTCACTTTAATTTTAATTGATTATTGTTTCCATTAAATCCTAAAAAATACAAAATACCAAAAATATTTGACTTTAATTTTTAATTCCACATTAATTCTAATTAATTAATTCATTAACTTTAAATATTGTTGCAAAAGGGTCCAACGCCCTAGTCTTGTTTTTAATTATTTAATTGCGCATATTTACCTTATTTCGCTTAATTCATTATGTAATTCTCCCAAAGCGTTGTAACAATTTAATTTTTCGCACTTTTATTTTATTGCTTTATTTATTTTTCAGTCAAATCGGGTCCGGTTTAATTTTGGCGATGTGGACCCGCGCCGTTTGTAATAGTTTAGATTTATTTTCCTCGCAAATATTAACTGTTAAATAAGCATGAAAGAATGTATGGACCTAAAATAAAATCAAGCGTAGAACACCAATAAACTTGACAAAAGACAAATGCAAATGAAAATGGCACACGAACCGCACACACCACCCCTAGGGTACGCCTCACTGTTGCCTTTCGAAAGGTGGTCGTCGAGTAGAGGATGTCTTAGTAAGTCCTCATGATCCGGGAACCTGGCATGAGGGTAGCTTCTAAGGTGTCTTCCCATTGCTCTGGTGATCACCATGTCCCGAACCTCGAATTGACCCGAACACCTCCAACGGTGGTGCTACCTACCTCTCAATGGTGGGATGGCACTACTTTTAAGGACATTTACACAGACGAATTCCTTAGGGTAGGTAGGTTCTCAAGGATACTTGCTCTAATCTCAAAACAAACTCAAAAAGACTTTTCACACCAACACATTTTCAAAAGCTTTCAAAACAAACTTTTCAAACACTCTGACGTACGAGTCGAACTGAAATTTTTCAAAGAAACTTTTTTAAACCCACATTGAAAAGCAAACAAACAATTTTGAAAACACATTGAGCAAGTATTTAAGAGCCCATGGATAACCATGGATAGAAAGGGTGCTAACACCTTCCCTTTCTATAACCTACCTCCCGAACCGAGAGCAATCTCTTTAAGGAATTTTTCTGTGCTTTTGTCCTTTCCATTTGGAGAAAATAAAAGACGGTGGCGACTCTTGCTTCCGCGACATTTCGCGAACCAACGTTAAACAGTCAGTTCCAGATCCACCGATCACAGAACTGGCGACTCTGCTGGGGAAACCTTATAAAGTGGGGTATACCTTAGGGCTAGGTCATAACTGTGTTTTCACTTGTATTGTTTTGCTTGCTTTACCATTGTGGGTTGCATCGGAGATACATAGATCCTAACCCGGATCTGGGGATACCCTGTTTAGGTAGCATAAGCTGTGAGGGACCTGTCCGGCGTAGACCGACACAAGTGAAGCAGTGGCTACGTTGGTGTGGCACCTTAGTCTGTACCGATATCCCTTGTGTCGCAACGAGGAGAATATGGGTCTTCTAAGGAGTCATTAAGCACCAACAACCTTAGAACCTTAATTGACACAACTTGGCCTTTAGAATTGTAGCAGTATGCTACGCCCATTGAGGCTAAACTCTCGTGATGGTTCTGGCCGCAAGAAAAGATTGCGATGCTGGAGTTATGACCGATTGAGGGTAGTCAATGATATTGGGATCCTCTAAGAACCCGGTTACTTTTGATTAGGACAGGTATGAACCAACAAACTGAAAGAGGGTAGTACCTAGACCTCATGTTGGCCTAAACTTTAGGGGCTTGCCTTGTGTGACTTGTGTGCCTTACTATGTTTGCCTTTGTATCTGTATGTGGTGTGCTTTATCATAACATCATAGCATCATGAGCATTGCATGCATCCTGCATAAGAACTGACCGTTTCAAAGACAAGAAGGTTTCATCTTTGCTCTGTTTTGTAGGACATTATGATGCTTGTGCGAAGGAATACTATCCGGTTCAACTTTGTTCGTTCACCTGAGTTGCTTGATGAGTTGGTTAGCAGAATTCCAAATACCACTTCCTTCATTCAGAGGCATGGCTCCCTTCTCAGTTTAGTCACTGCAAAGCGGGATCAACAGTTGATGAGTGTTCTGACCCAGTTCTATGACCCTCTGTACCAGTGCTTCACCTTTCAAGACTTCCAGCTGGTCCCTACCCTGGAAGAGTTCTCTGATTTACTTGGCATCCCTATCTTGGATCAGACTCCCTTTACTGGTTGGGAAAAGACCCTCAGGCTTGAGGACATTGCTGCAGCTCTTCCTTTGACCCATCAAGAGGTAACAGACAACTGGGTAACTAGAAGCGGAGTTAAGGGTTTCTTGGCCAAGTTTCTAATTGGCAAAGCTAACAATTTCTGGAATGACCTGGACTTTAGGGCATATGAAGACATCTTGGCTCTCCTAATCTATGGGTTAGTCCTGTTTCCTAATCCCGACAACTTCATCAATGTCACTTCCATTAGGATCTTTATGTCTCAGAACCCTGTGCCCACTCTCTTGGGTGACATCTTGCAACAACTTCATGCCCGTACTACCCGAAGACGAGGAACCCTATGGTGTTGTATCCCTTTGTTGGCGAGGTGGTTTATTTCGCACCTCCCTAAGTTCGTACTGAAGAACCAAGAAGGAAGAGGTTGGGCTCACAGGTTAATGTCTCTCACCGATAAAGACATCATTTGGACTTGCAGAGGTTTGGATGAGATAGCTATTATTGATCGATGCGGGGAGTATCCTAATGTTCCTCTGATTGGTACTCAAGGAGGGACCTCTTACAATCCATGTCTAGCACTCCGTCAGTTTGGAAGAGCAAGAAGAGCAGGTCCCCATGAGATGTTGGTGCCTCACATCAGTTTCGAGTTTCAGGTGGATAGTGACGAGCTGCGTCGTAGGTTCATCAAGGCTTGGGACAAGGTTCATAAAGCTGACCCACAAGAGCTAGGGCCAAAGACTTCTTTACCTATGGAAGCCTACTACAAATGGGTCCGCATCCGTGCTCAGAAGTTAGGTATGCCGTATGAAGCTGTCAGACCCGTCATTCTTGAGTGTCCTGACAAAGATGGTGTTCCTCCAACTGTCCTTCCTCCTCAGATACCTACTGATTATGAGACATTGAAGAGATCTTGGTCGCAACTGCAAGAAGAACGGGATTCTTACCGGGAAAAATTCAACAAGCAGGAATCAAAGATCCAGAAGCTGACAAAGCAGTTGGAGAATGAGAGAGCTCTGAATGCATACATCCGTACTGAGAAGAGGAGACCATGGGATCAATAAGGAGCTCCAGATGTGCCTTTACAGTTTTATTTCCTTTCCAGTATTTCCTTTCATGTAACGCCTAAGGGCAACTTGTTGAATAATTTCAGTTACAAAGTTGAATCTAATGAAGTGTGTTCTCTTTTTGTTTACGAAGTTGATTCCCGATTGTCTTTGAAAACATAATCCATACGCATTTCATACATCATGTGCATAGCAGGTTTTTCCTCTTTTCAGGTTGCTTACAGTTCTTCGCTGTTTATTTCAGCATCATGAATCCCGAATCTGCATCAACCGAGACATCAATCAAGGCTCTTCAGGTGCAGAATGCACAATTCCAAGAATTAATCAAGGGTCTGGCTAAAGGCCAAGAAGAACTAAAGGCTATGCTCCTGAAGAAGGAGAAGAAGAAAAAGAGAAGAACTGTTCTGTTCAACTCGGGCCGAAGGTTTGGCAACACTCTGCAACATGAAGAGGCTGGTTCTTCTGTTGGCAAGAGTCCTTCTCAGGCAGAAGTAAAGGTTCCTAGTCCGGTCGTCTCCGACAACGAGACAGATTTTGATGAAGAGCAGTACCCTCCTGCAGATGATAGGTACAAACAACTGGAGGACAGGTTGAAGGCTATGGAGGTGCAACAGGCACCTGGACTGGATTTCGGAGATCTGGGTTTGTCGACTGGTGTGATTATCCCGCATAAATTCAAAGCACCATCCTTCTCCAAATATGACGGGGCGTCTTGTCCCAAGCTGCATTTAAGGTCCTATGTTCGGAAAATTCAGCCGTACTCTGCGGATAAGAATCTATGGATCCACTTCTTCCAGGAGAGTCTTTCAGGGACTCATCTCGAATGGTTCTATCAGCTGGATGGGACCAAAGTTCGTAACTGGGAGGAGCTGGCTACTGCTTTCTACAAGCAGTATCAGTATAATGCCGACCTTGCCCCCACGCGTACCCAACTCCAGGGTATGGCGTTAGGTGCAAGCGAAGGTTTTAAGGAGTACGCTCAGAAGTGGAGAGACCTGGCTGGCAGGGTGCAGCCACCGTTGACTGACCGAGAGCTGGTAGACATGTTCTTGGGGACCCTATCTGGGCCATTCTTCAACCATCTCATTGGGAATTCTTCTGCTGGGTTCACCGATTTGATCTTGACTGGAGAGAGGATTGAAGCTGGGCTGAAGTCTGGGAAGATTGCAAAGGGTGCCTCATCTAGTTCAGAAAAGAAACCGTTTAAAAAGGAGTCTAGTGCCGTGTATGGTTCCCGGAAATCAGAGAGACCTGAGCACCGCCAATCTGTCAGCGCGGTGATGATTGCTAAGCCTGCTGCCGCTCCTCGGTCGAATAATCCTCAAAGGGCTGAAAGACCCCGGCGAGAATTTACCCGGTTAAGCATGACCCTATCACAGATTCTGCCACAGTTGCTAGCCACCAACTTAGTGACTGTCAGGGAGGCTCCAAAGTTCCCAAATACCACATCTCCCAAGTACAATCCGAATGCTCGTTGTGCTTACCATTCAGAAAGTCCGGGGCACTCCACCGATGACTGTTGGGCGTTGAAGAATAAGGTGCAAGACCTTATCGATGCAAAGGAGATACAATTCGAGGCGCCTGCAAAGCCGAATGTAGTTACTGCCCCTATGCCTCAGCACGGGGTAAATGCTGTTGACAAAGACGTTTATGCTGTTTCTGTGGATGATCTAGCCACTCCTCTAAAGATCGTCAAGAAGAACCTACTGCAGGCCGGTTTATTTCCGGGTTGTAGTGAGGGTTGCCTATTCTGTGCCGTGTCCCCATCTGGTTGTCCCTTGCTAAAGTTAGGCATCCAAAGCTTAATGGATAGCAAGGAGATTCTATTCAAGAAGTCTGCTGTTCGGTTGGTTCCAATGGAAGAAGTTTCTGTAGTGACTATTTTCAATAACCCAATCCCGGCTCTCCCGAAGAAGCCCACTCAAATCATGACCGTTACACCCGTTATTATCACTGTTCCAGGGCCCCTGCCCTACGTATCTGATAAAGCTGTCCCTTGGCACTATGGGGCAGATGTATATATAAACGGGATTAAACAAGAGCTCAACGCTGGCGCCAGCATTTGTGACATCACTGGCCCAGCCAAAGTTACCCGCAGTGGCAGGCTCTTCTCGCCTGACATTGCACCGCCTGCTGCCCGAAGACCGCTCCTGATAATTCCTACAAGTACACCTATTCCTGTTGCTGATCAAGTTGTGGTTCCCGCTGCTGATCCGATTGTTTCTCCTGCTGCTGAGTCATCCAATGCTCGGGGCAAGGGAATTGAAGCTGAGCCTGCCCAGATGGAGGCACCCATACCCATAGCTGCTGAGGCCTCCCCACAAGAGATGGAGGAGATTCTGAAGATTATAAAGAAGAGCGATTTTAATGTTGTGGAACAGCTGGGGCATACGCCCTCCAAGATCTCCATGCTCTCTTTACTGCTGTGCTCCGAGGCCCATGCAAAGGCCCTAATCTCATTCCTCAAGACGGCCCATGTGCCACATGAAACCTCTGCAGTCCAGTTCACTGATTGCGTGGCAAGTCTAACGGCAGATAATGGCTTGGGTTTCTCAGACGCTGACTTGACCGCAAAGGGGAGAAATCATAATGATGCTCTGCATGTCTCAATTGAATGCAGGGGCACCACCTTGGCACATGTGTTGGTTGATACTGGGTCATCTTTGAATGTGCTACCCAAGAAGGCTCTGGATCGTCTAGATTGCGAAGGCCTGGAATTGAAACCCAGCAACATCATCGTCAGGGCCTTTGATGGTTCAAAGAGGATGGTCCATGGAGAGGTTGACATTCCGATTCGGGTGGGCTCTCAGGTGTTCGACTCCACTTTTTATGTGATGGACATCCGTCCATCTTACTCTTGTCTGCTGGGTCGACCCTGGATACATAAGGCTGGGGCAGTGACCTCTACCTTGCATCAAAAGCTGAAGTACCCCGTCAGAGGGAAGATTGTCACCGTGCAAGGAGAGGAAGAATATATGGTGAGCCACCTGAACTCCTTCAGGTACATTGAGATGGATGGGGAGTTTATTGAGACCCCCTTTCAGCATTTCGAGGAGGTGTTTCCAATTGCAGCAGAAACAACAGAAGCAAGTGGTCCTTTGAAGATGGCTTCACTGAAGGATGCCAGGGCTGTGGTGCAGAAGGGTGAATGTGCCGACTGGGGCAGACTTCCGGACTTCACCCAGAAGACTGATAAACTTGGGCTGGGTTTTACCACAGAAGGTCAGAGAGTTATGAGGAAAGCGAAGATCGGAAGGCCTCCGGTATTTATTAAAAGCTCAGGAGTGAATGCTGTTGGGGAAGACCATGAAGTGGACGAAGCAGAATTCAACAGCTGGATTTATCCGACGACCGAAGGCGGATTGAACAACTGGATTGCTAAGGATCATACCCCTGTTACCTTTGTGACGCAGTAATAAATTTCTTTGTTTCGTTATATTTTGTAATAAACAATGATAAACTCTATGGCCCGGTGTCTTACCCGAGGCACCGTGGTTCTATTTGTGAGGGCATACAAACTGTCATTTTATACATCATGAATGAAAACCTTGGACGTATTTTTCGCATTGCAAATATTGTGTTCCTTTTCTGTCTTTTCTTTTCTTTACATAATTTTCAAAACAGCTGTATTTACACACACACTCACTCATACAGGTTCCAATCCACTCTGGATCTCACTGATAACAGCTCTGCTACTGCCAATTATGACTTCGAAAATCCGATCAACTTAGCCGAAGACGAAGGTGAAGATGATTGCGAAGTGCCCGGAGAGCTTGCTAGACTGTTGCTTCAGGAAGAGAGGGCAATTCAACCCCATGAAGAGCCAGTGGAAACCATAAACCTGGGTACTGAGGCAGACAGGAAAGAGGTAAAGATTGGTGCCAACCTAGAGCTCAGCGTGAAGTAACGGTTAACCAAGATGTTACATGACTATATGGAGATCTTTGCCTGGTCCTACGAAGACATGCCCGGGTTGGATACCGATATTGTCGTCCATCACTTGCCGACTAGGGAAGACTGCCCTCCGGTTAAGCAAAAGGTCCGTCGGATGCGTTCAGAGATGTCTGAGAAGATTAAAGCCGAGGTCATGAAACAGTTTGATGCCGGGTTCCTTGCAGTGACTTCTTACCCTCAGTGGGTTGCTAATGTGGTGCCGGTACCTAAAAAGGACGGTAAGGTCAGGATGTGTGTTGACTACAGGGATCTGAACAGGGCCAGCCCCAAGGATGACTTCCCCTTACCTCACATTGATGTCCTCGTTGATAATACAGCTCAGCACAAGGTATTCTCTTTCATGGATGGCTTTTCAGGTTATAATCAGATAAAGATGGCACCTGAAGACATGGAAAAGACTACATTTGTTACTCAGTGGGGCACCTTCTGTTACAAGGTCATGCCGTTCGGATTAAAGAATACTGGGGCAACCTACCAACGTGCCATGGTTGCCTTATTTCATGACATGATCCATCACGAGATAGAGGTGTATGTGGACGACATGATCGCTAGGTCCCAGACTGAGGAAGAGCATCTGGATCATCTACAGAAGTTGTTTGACCGGTTGAAACTGTACAAGCTGAGATTGAACCCGAACAAGTGCACCTTCGGGGTGAGATCTGGGAAGTTGCTAGGCTTTGTGGTCAGTGACCAAGGTATTCAAGTGGACCCTGCTAAGGTCAAAGCTATTCAAGAGATGCCAGTCCCTAAGACAGAGAAGGAGGTCAGAGGCTTTTTAGGGCGCCTGAATTACATCGCTCGATTTATCTCACACCTGACTGCTACCTGTGAGCCAATCTTCAAGCTGCTGAAGAAAGATCAGGTAGTACGTTGGAACGATGAATGTCAGGCTGCTTTCGACAAAATCAAAGAGTATCTCCAAGAACCACCTATCCTTATGCCACCGGTTGAAGGGAGACCTCTGATACTATATCTGACAGTGCTTGACAACTCAATGGGGTGTGTGCTGGGGCAGCATGACGAGTCTGGCCGAAAAGAGCACGCCATTTATTACCTTAGCAAAAAGTTTACCGACTGTGAGACCCGATACTCACTGCTTGAGAAAACTTGCTGCGCTTTGGTATGGGCTGCTCGCCGGCTGAGACAGTATATGCTGACTCACACTACCTTGTTGATCTCAAAAATGGATCCGATAAAGTATATATTCGAAAAGCCTGCTCTGTCTGGGAGAATTGCAAGATGGCAAATGATCTTGACAGAATACGACATTCAGTACACAACCCAGAAAGCCATCAAGGGGAGTGTATTGGCAGACCACTTAGCTCATCAAGCTGTAGATGACTATCAATCAATGAACTTCGAGTTTCCGGATGAAAGCATTATGATAGTAACTGATTGTGAAGTACCGGGACCGGATGAAGGACCTGAACCAGGATCCCGATGGTCTATGCACTTTGACGGAGCTTCCAACGCTTTGGGAAATGGTATCGGCGCCATCATCATATCACCTCAAGGTACTCATACTCCACTCACTGCCCGGCTGTGTTTCAACTGTACCAACAACATGGCAGAGTATGAGGCGTGTATCATGGGTCTTCAAGCTGCGATCGACCTAAGGATCAAATTTCTAAGTGTCTTCGGAGATTCCTCTCTTGTGATCAATCAGATCAAAGGAGAGTGGGATACGAAACATCCAAACCTGATTCCTTACAGAGAATGTGTGTTGACCATGATTCCCCACTTCACAGAGATAACCTTTGAACACTTCCCAAGAGAAGAGAATCAGTTAGCGGACGCGTTGGCTACAATGTCTTCAATGTTCAAGGTCAAATGGGATAATGAAGCTCCCCGGATCATCATCTGGAAACTGGACGATCCGGCATACTGTTGTAATCTCGAAACTGAATTGGTAACTGAGAAGCCTTGGTACCACGAAGTGAAGAGATACCTGGAAGCTCAGGAATACCCTGAAGGTGCCTCTGTCAATGATAAGAAATTCCTGAGGAGGTTTGCAGCCAAGTTCTTCCTAAGCAACGACATTTTGTATAAGCGAAACCATGATTCAACCTTACTGCGTTGTGTGGATAAGACTGAAGCAGAAAGAATCATGGAAGAGCTACATGAAGGGACCTTTGGTACGCATTCCAGTGGGCATACTATGGCTAAGAAGATCCTACGGGCAGGATACTATTGGTCCACAATGGAAGCTGACTGCTACCAACACTCCAGGACATGCCACAAGTGCCAGATCTATGCAGATAAGGTGCATGTTCCTCCGGTTCCCCTGAATGTTCTGACCGCGCCTTGGCCGTTTGCAATGTGGGGCATAGACATGATCGGCGAGATCAAACCTACAGCATCTAATGGACATCGCTTCATCCTAGTGGCGATCGACTATTTTACGAAGTGGGTCGAGGCAGCATCCTATGCTACAGTAACCAAGACTGTTGTGGCACGGTTTATTCGGCACAATCTGATCTGTCGGTACGGCGTCCCTGAGCGGATTATTACAGACAACGGTACCAATCTGAACAACAAGATGATCGCTGAGCTCTGCGAACAGTTCAAGATACAGCACCACAATTCTTCTCCTTATAGGCCGAAGATGAATGGGGCTGTAGAAGCAGCAAATAAGAACATCAAGAAAATCGTGCAGAAGATGACAGTAACGTATAAAGATTGGCACGAGATGTTACCGTTCGCTCTACATGGGTACCGTACCTCAGCTAGGACGTCAACCGGGGCAACTCCTTTCTCTCTGGTTTATGGTATGGAGGCAGTCTTACCGATCGAAGTACAAATTCCCTCTCTCCGGATAATGAAGGATGCAAATCTGAACGAAGATGATTGGATCCAGACACGACTTGATCAGCTCAACCTCATAGACGAAAAGAGACTTGCTGCTATCTGTCATGGTCAGACGTATCAGAAACGGATGATCAGGGCATTTAACAAAAAAGTCAGACCACAGGAATATCAAGTTGGGGATCTGGTAATCAAGAGAATCATCCTTCCTCAGAGTGATCCAAGGGGCAAATGGACCCCTACGTACGAAGGGCCATTTGTGGTTAAGCATGTGTTCTCAGGAGGAGCCATGATATTGACCAACATGGATGGTGACGACCTTCCTCACCCCGCCAATGCAGACATAGTTAAAAAATACTACGCATGAAAAAGACCCGCTAGGCTGACATGCCTAGGCAAAAATTAGGGCTTCCCGTCGAACCAAAAGGGTTCGGGCAAAATGAAGGGATGAAAATGAAAAAATCTGTACACCCGGCAAGTCGAAAACCTGAAAAGGCGGCTTGGGCAAAAATGGGTATCCCGGTGGACTGAAAACCCGAAAGGGCGGTCCAGGCAAAAATTAGGGATAAAGCGTAATACTATGTCTCATTGGATCACTTTGCATCCAGAATCCGGTATCTACATCAAGTTCAGACGGCATCGATCAGTCAGCTTCACCTTCAACCAAGGTCATCAAGTGATGAGACGCTCAGAGTTATAAAGGCGATAGCAGAGTTGAAACCCAGTGGGATCATTCATATTTCACACAGCTGTTTTATTTTCTTCTGTACAAAATTTGTATAAACTCTCTTGTTCGGCGACGTTCCTCTTACTAGGACGTCAGCCTCTTATATACAAAATGCCTATTTTCAGGCCATTCAAAATCAATAAAAATATATTTTCAGTTAAACGTGCCCAGTGTTTTTCTTTTTCTGTTTTGTTTTTGCGAAGAACGTCCAAGGTTCAATTTGTGATATATGAATTGACAATAATTTGCTAACTCATAAATATTTGCATACGAAACGAAGGAATTAATTGCAGGTGACACTAGAAACATGGGCAATAAAAGAGTTGTCTGAGCAGTCTAATTGTTCTATCCTCCAAAAGTACCAAGGTAGGTCCAGCTAAAGAGTATAACCAGATACCTTAATTCCCCAGAGAGTGATTCAGCAAAACAGTGCATTCCTCTCCAGGCAAATCATCAAATCTCAAGGAAATTGAGTATCCTCCAGTAGATCTCAATACTCCCCCAGCAGCAATACATATATTCTTAACAAGCATCCCCGGCAGTCTTGGTCTAAAGATTGTTCCCCGGCGGCACATCAATATTCAAAGGAGTCACTTTCCCCGCAATTCAAAAACTTCCCCGGAAGAGTCAAATCCAGTTCCCCAGGAAGGTTGGAATCTATCTCCCCAAGCAGTAAGCTTATCCCCAGTAAATCCTGGAAGCTTATCCTTCGAAGAGCACGAACGCGTCGCCCGACTTTATTTAAAGAGTTATTTCCTTAACAGGATATAACTGGGTTATCCTCAGCCAAAAGCCACGGAAAGGTCGTCGTCAATACAGTCTTCTTACCCCAGCGAAATCCTTCAACACTTCCAATAACAAAGACATCCTCAGCAAGTTATCAATAACTCAGCAAAGCATCTCCCCACAGAGTATTACTTCCCAGCATGGTCGCTAGAGTATTTTTTCTCCCCGCAGAATCTATTCGCCAAGTTTATTCCGCAACGGAGTCATCTTCTCCTACCGGTATTCTTGCAGTTATCATCCCCAGCGGAAGTACAAGCTTATTCTTCAACATCAGCCCAGGATACGACTTCCCGGCATCCGTCAAGGATTTACTTCCCTAGACAAAAACATACATTCATAAAAACATCACATACATCATTATAGCATGCATAACGCATCATATCATACAAATCTCATTTATGTTGAGAACATCATTGCTTGATCCATATCATGCATTGCATATGACTGACCTTTACCTTGCAGGAAAGATGCAGTTGAGATTCTCAATCATATTCCAAGACCTTCCCTAGTCCAGTTAAATCGACTACTAACAGATTTTTCTGATGAAGACTCAGTAGAAGTTATCCCAGATGGTCCCCTCTCCGGCAAGTGCGTGAGGTGGTAATTCCTTCTTCAGATGTTTCCCTCTCCGACGATGAGTGTGAAGTGATAGTCTCTTATGGTCCCCTCTCCGACGATGAGTGTGAGGTGGTAATTCCTTTTTCAGATGTTTCCCTCTCCGACGATGAGTGTGAGGTGATAGTCTCTTATGGTCCCCTCTCCGACGATGAGTGTGAGGTGGTAATTCCTTTTTCAGATGTTTCCCTCTCCGACGATGAGTGTGAGGTGATAGTCTCTTATGGTCCCCTCTCCGACGATGAGTGTGAGGTGGTAATTCCTTTTTCAGATGTTTCCCTCTCCGACGATGAGTGTGAAGTGATAGTCTCTTATGGTCCCCTCTCCGACGATGAGTGTGAGGTGGTAATTCCTTTTTCAGATGTTTCCCTCTCCGACGATGAGTGTGAGGTGATAGTCTCCTATGGTCCCCTCTCCGGCAAGTGCGTGAGGTGGTAATTCCTTCTTCAGATGTTTCCCTCTCCGACGATGAGTGTGAGGTGATAGTCTCCCATGGTTCCCTCTCCAACGGCATGTGAGGTGGTAATTCCTTTTTCAAGATGTTTCCCTCTCCGACGATGAGTGTGAGGTGATAGTCTCCTATGGTTCCCTCTCCAACGGTGTGTGAGGTGGTAAGTCCTTTTCAGATGTTTCCCTCTCCAATGATGAGTGTGAGGTGATCATTCCTTTCAGATTATAATTGCCTATGGTGCTCTGCCCAATACTGCGAAGATAATAATTCCCATCAAGATTTTTCTCAACAAGCGTTGTTGAGATTAAAGTCGCCCAAGGTTCTCTTACCATTCATGCTGAGGTAGTAACCATCCCTGGTTCATTCATCAGCGTTTGAAGCTCCGGACCCAGTTCCTGTAACCAGTCAGGACACATCTATACCAAGCATCTAAAATCAGCTCCTGCAACGTGCCAGGTACTCATTTTCTGTTTTACAGGTATTGTTTACCTTGGGTTTTGGTAAACAACCGCTGATCCTCCAAATGGTTACTTATTTGGTTACTCGCAGGATCGATCAGATTGATCCTATGGACATAGGTTGATTTTGAAGTTTGATTAATGTGGATAAGGCTTTAAGTAAAATGTTTCAAGTAAATTGCATAAAGGAAAGGCTTGGTAAAATAAACAAGGCTTTAAAGTAAAGGTTCGACAGGAATTTAAAGGAGAAAAGCAAGTAAAATGCTGGAAAGGTAAATGACTTTAATTGATAAAAATTGGTGTTTCACACATACATTTCTCAACAATTCTTTCGCTCACACTGGGTACTTGAATCTAAATGAGTGACTATGTATATGATTGTGAACACACGCGAGAAACTACATGTCTACTCCTATTTATACTAAAACATTCCAAGTAACCGTCGGGCAGTTACACTGCTTCGAGATTAGGCCACTTGGCACGTTCTCCATGCTCGACGCTCCAGATCCTTGCACGTTTGCACGTAGTAACTGCTGGAAACCGTTTTCCCTCCAAAGCTTTGAATTTCAAACTGCTCCACTCTGGACCATCGAACACGTTCGTCAAGAGACATCTTCGACGACTACTCCTTCGACGTCGAAGGCAATCAGCCTTCTTCCTTGGAAGAAATCTTCTAAGTATTTTGCCATCTTTCGACGGGCACTTCGACAGGCTTAGCCAGTCGAAAGCATCTTTCAGCTTTTAATGGCTGCCATCAATCAAAACAAAGGTGTCGAATTTAGGAGCCAACAGGTATGCAGGTTCTCGCTAAAGAATCTCCTACGCGATCAACATCCAGATGGCATCTATAAGCCCATCGTCCTATCCAGCAACCTCTAAATGGCATCTATAAGCCCATTTCACCATCACTGCTACTATGTGAGCGCAAATTTCTGGGCACTCTAGTGTCCAATCATCTTCTACCCTCGGATTACGAAAGGCACGTCAGCCAATCTGCATCCTCAGGTCTAAGAAGATTGAACAGGGGCAACTGTTGCACCCCAAAATTTGCCCTCCCATATTCTTCAAGAAATTGCCAAGCCAAGTCACAAAATTCCCCAAGGGTTATGCAGTTCAACTGGCTCCTATACAGTCAAAACTAGGGTTTGGGTTCTGATCAAGAAATGGAAGTTTTCAAAGGCCCAATCAAGTCTCATATGCTTACAAATATGGTCAAGCATCCTCATATCAAGTTTCAAGGCATTCAGCTCAAAATTGCACAGTCAAAACCCTAAATTGCACTACAGTCAACTGTAGGGGCAAAATGGTCATTTGACAGTCAAAAGTTCAAATTTTTGGTCAACATATCATTTTGAAGCCACAAACATCATTTGATCAATGCTTGATCATGATTCTCAAAATTTGGCTCAGAAAATCATCAAGATGCAAAAGTTACTATATTTGGACAGTTGAAAAAGTCAACTGAAATTGACCAGGGCATAACTTTCACATGGATTATCAGAAAAATTCCATCCAAAGCTCATTTTGAAGAGAAAGACATTTCCTACAACTCATCTTCATACTTCAAGTCCAAGAAATGCTCTCACAAAAAGTTATCAATTTCAACATTATAGGTCATTTTCAAAAGTCAACAAAAAGGGACTTTAAGTCAAAGGCCATAACGTGAGATTGGTAAATCAAAATGACATGGGACCAAAGGCATTGGTTAGAGGATTCAAAGACCTTTCCAAAATGTCCAAGAACATGTGAAAAGCTTAAAAATTGAGCAAGTTATGCCTTGTGGAAGTTGGGAAATTTTTAGGAATTTTGAAAAGTCAACATTGATGCAAATGATTCAAAATTGCTAATGGGCCTATTTTTCTTCCATGATTCATCATTCTAAGCCTATGCACGACCATTGGGCCCAAAGGGAAGTATTTTCTCATTTTTTATTTATTTATTTGAATTTCTATTAATATTAATTCATTTAAATTATATAAATATGTGGAAAATATAAAACTTGACCTAAAAAATCTTTTTGTACACATTCTAGACTCAATATTTCGTGCACATCCCAATATGGCAAGATTTGGTTAGAATTGATCATAATTTGCACAAAAACCATGTGAAAAAGATATGTAAAGATCCTTAAGAAATCAAATATGCAAAACCATTATGGCATGAGATTTTGTTGAATTTTGTTAACCTAATTGCTTCCATACATAATCAGGAATACAACCCTAAGCCTGACACACTCCAAGCTGCGCATAAGAGGCTATTACAAACTTGAAAAATTGCTTAAAAACTCAAATTCTGAAATCAACCTTAGAGGTCGATTAAAAGCACCATTCTCGTCTCAATAGCTTCATTGTGGTTCTCTGAACGTGTGCCAATCACAAACAACAAACAAAGCTTCAAGAATTGGTAGATTATGTTCAAACTGTGTCACGAAATTTTTGAAATCGTATAGCATAATTCACGCATCCTTTTGCATTTTTATTCATGGATTCTTGTTCAGTGTGATGTTTCTAAGCTAACCAATGCCTTTGATTGAATTATTACATGTTATATTCGATTCCACCATGTTTGAGATTCTAGGGTTTGCAGGTTTTAAAATTGGGGTTTCCCGAACCAAGTGAAATTAGGACTCAGGGCTATGACCATTGCAATCAGCATACTCCAACGAACAAGAAGCATTAGTCGCGATTAATTTATGAATTACATAGCGCTAATCGCTATTTTTCCAAAGGCAGCCTAACACCACACCTGGAAAACCGTTGCCTTCGTTTTTTATGTTTCAGGGAATGGAGAAGACGATGCCATGTCAAGCGAGGATTGGCTAATTCAAAAGCTCGCGCCAAAATTCCACTAATGCGTTACTTTCTCTTTTTAATATTTGTTTGTATATTATATATCAAATTGGTTAAGTGGTTCAGCTGGCAAGCTATCAGCGCATTGATGTCCAAGACCTGGGTTCGAGTCCCAGGTCTGTATAATATTGCATATTATTTTTCAATTCAAGTTCCCATGCAGGCATAACGTTGAAAGCGTATCATGTACCACCATCATCCAGACGTCCACGTGCCTATAAGATTTAATCAGAGTGTCACGATCAAAGGTGTACCATAAACCCCGGTCCACATGCCACATAATGCTTGGAAAAGTCAACGAATCTGAATCTTAATGGGCCAGGCTTTACCATCAAAACCTCCATATTGGGACTACACCCCCACCCTGGTTTGCAAATGTTTTTATTTTCCTCATATCTTTTTAATTATTATTTTTATTTGTTTTATTGTTTTAATTTAATTCATTATTTTTTTAAACAAAATACAAGAACATCATAAAAAATCCAGAAAAAGACAAAAAATAATAAATATTTTTATTATAATTATTTTCTTGTAAATAAATTAACATATAATGAATTTAGTTTTAATTAGGATTTTTGCAATTTTAATTCTTTTCATATTAAATATAAAAAGGTAGAATTAGGTTAATTGACAATTTTCATTCCTTTTAATTTTTCCTTTTTTTTTATCATAATATTATTATTTATTTATTTTCTATAATTAAATTTTGCATGTAAATTAGCTTAGATTTAAATTAGGTTAAAACTTAATATTTTCACAATAAACTTAAAAACCATTAGAATTAGGGTTTGACGCTTCACTTTAATTTTAATTGATTATTGTTTCCATTAAATCCTAAAAAATACAAAATACCAAAAATATTTGACTTTAATTTTTAATTCCACATTAATTCTAATTAATTAATTCATTAACTTTAAATATTGTTGCAAAAGGGTCCAACGCCCTAGTCTTGTTTTTAATTATTTAATTGCGCATATTTACCTTATTTCGCTTAATTCATTATGTAATTCTCCCAAAGCGTTGTAACAATTTAATTTTTCGCACTTTTATTTTATTGCTTTATTTATTTTTCAGTCAAATCGGGTCCGGTTTAATTTTGGCGATGTGGACCCGCGCCGTTTGTAATAGTTTAGATTTATTTTCCTCGCAAATATTAACTGTTAAATAAGCATGAAAGAATGTATGGACCTAAAATAAAATCAAGCGTAGAACACCAATAAACTTGACAAAAGACAAATGCAAATGAAAATGGCACACGAACCGCATACACCACCCCTAGGGTACGCCTCACTGTTGCCTTTCGAAAGGTGGTCGTCGAGTAGAGGATGTCTTAGTAAGTCCTCATGATCCGGGAACCTGGCATGAGGGTAGCTTCTAAGGTGTCTTCCCATTGCTCTGGTGATCACCATGTCCCGAACCTCGAATTGACCCGAACACCTCCAACGGTGGTGCTACCTACCTCTCAATGGTGGGATGGCACTACTTTTAAGGACATTTACACAGACGAATTCCTTAGGGTAGGTAGGTTCTCAAGGATACTTGCTCTAATCTCAAAACAAACTCAAAAAGACTTTTCACACCAACACATTTTCAAAAGCTTTCAAAACAAACTTTTCAAACACTCTGACGTACGAGTCGAACTGAAATTTTTCAAAGAAACTTTTTTAAACCCACATTGAAAAGCAAACAAACAATTTTGAAAACACATTGAGCAAGTATCTAAGAGCCCATGGATAACCATGGATAGAAAGGGTGCTAACACCTTCCCTTTCTATAACCTACCTCCCGAACCGAGAGCAATCTCTTTAAGGGATTTTTCTGTGCTTTTGTCCTTTCCATTTGGAGAAAATAAAAGACGGTGGTGACTCTTGCTTCCGCGACATTTCGCGAACCAGCGTTAAACAGTCAGTTCCAGATCCACCGATCACACCATCAAATGGGAAAAATCCTGTAGAGTCTGAGAAAAACAGCGACAAATTCCCTAAGAAAACTTATAGTTTAGATATATCCAAATGTGACGAAATATTTAATTTATTAGTTAGAGATGGCCAGATGATAGTGCCCCCAGGGGAAAAGTTGCCTCCTTTAGAGCAGAGAAAGAAAAGAGGTTTTTGTAAATACCATAATTTTTTGGGCCATAAAACCTCACAATGTTTCCTTTTCAGGGATCTTGTTCAACAAATGCTAAAGGAAGGAAGGCTAAAATTTGCTGATAAGCCAGCGATGAAAATCGACACAAACCCACTGCAGATGGAGGCGCATTATGCTGAGCCAGTCAGTATTCACATGGTGGAAGTTTCTGAAGACTTCGTTACTAAACCCATCTTTGGAAGTTTTACTGGAAACATATCCAGGAAAACTATCGTAGGGGTGAGAAAGGCCACTGAAAAAGGGAGCTGCCCAAAGCTCAAACAAAAAGGCCACTGAAGGCCTGAAACTGAATAAAAGGGTTACTGAAGACCCACAAAAAAAAAGGAGTTACTGAGGGCTCCAACAAAAGAACCACCACAGGTTCTTACTTGGCTGCTGTGAAAGGTTCGACAGAGGATTTAGAGGCTAAAATGCAGAAAATGAATCTCGTTGCCAAAAGTAACATGGAGGTCAACATGGTCGAAGTCTCTGACGCCAAGGCCTCAGAGGATGCTATTCGACAGGAGGAAGTGAATAAAACAGAATTTCCAAAAGAGAATGAAGATCTGTCAGACTTTCTACACAGATGCCAGAAGAAAAAATCGGAAGTAATGTTGTGCCCTAGATGCAACTCTATTTTCGACAAGAAAGCCGCATAACACATACAAGGTATGAGAATTGTGAAATCCAAACAGGGCACCAATGCCCAACAAAGAATGGGTCCAGAAGTCAGATTCGATCCCAGAAGGGGGCATCAACAAGGATCCGTGAGTCAGGTAAAGAGGCCACCAACTTTTAGGACTCCAACTAATGTATCTAGGGATACTTGGCTTAGCACCATGGGAAGAAAGAGGCCAAATGAAGAGAGATGGCAAGCGTTCGATGTACCAAGAGGTTCCTCTTTAGACTACAGAAAGGAGTACCATGCTTCTACGTCAAATAAAATGGCTCATATATCGAGCAATTACAAAGGGAAAAACCCTATGTCCCGTTCGTAATGGAGAATATTCCAAAGACAGCAAGACACTGGGGCACAGGAATTCCATCCCATTGGAGCCTTATCTCAAGTGGGTACGAGCCCGCTCCCAGAAGTTAGTGATGCCATATCCTCATGTTCTCCCTGTGATCAAAGAGCCAGTGTTGGAAGGAGAGGTGCCCTACACCATTCAACATCCTGACATGCCTACATCCTGGGAAGAAATGCAGAAGAGCTGGATCCAGCTGAAGGAAAAACGGAATTCTCTTGAAGCCAGTCTACATGCTAGTGAGAAGAAGGTCTTGGAGCTCACCCGCTTATTGCACGAGGAAAAGACTCTCAACATTTACATAGCTCCAAAGAGGATGCGCAGTGTCTTTTGGGATTGATTTACTTTGTAATTGTTGCCCATGAGGCCCTTGATGTACTGAACAATTATTTCTTAAATGATAACGTGTGTTCCCTTTTTTGTCTACAACAAATTTGAACTTTCGAACCCTTGAATGCATTGCATAAATAGCATACCATGCATCATGTGCATAACAGGTACTCTTCTTTTTAGGTTGCTTAATCTTCTTCGCTGTTTATTTCAGCTCGCCATCATGAACCCTGAATCATCTACTGAGCAATCCATCAAGGCCCTCCAGGCTCAGAACGCCTAATTCCAAGAGCTGATCATGAGTTTAGCCCAAGGACAGGAGGAATTGAAGGCTCTGCTGGTCAAGAAGAAGAAGAAGAAGAGAACTGTACTATTCAACACTGGCCGGAGGTTTGGTAACACACTGCAGAATGAGGTTGATCAAGCTGGTTCTTCTGTGGGAAAAGGCAGTCCCCAAGAGGGAAGGGTTCCTAGTCCGGTGGTCTCTGACAACAAGACTAATTTCAATGAGGAGCAGTATCCTCCAGCTGAAGACAAGTACAAGCAGTTAGAGGATCGTCTGAATTCCATGGAAATTCAACAAGTGCCTGGGTTGGATTTTGGAGACTTGGGTCTATCTTCTGGTGTGGTGATCCCACACAAGTTCAAAGCACCATCTTTCGCAAAGTATGACGGGGCGTCCTGCCCTAGGTTACATCTCAGATCTTATGTGCGGAAGATTCAGCCGTATACGGTGGACAAAAACTTGTGGATCCATTTCTTCCAGGAGAGTCTTTCAGGGACTCATCTCGAATGGTTCTATCAGCTGGATGGAACCAAGGTTCGTAACTGGGAGGAATTGGCTACTGCTTTTTATAAGCAGTATCAGTATAATGCCGACCTCGCTCCTACGCGTACCCAACTCCAGGGTATGTCGCTAGGATCGGGAGAAGGTTTTAAAGAGTATGCGCAGAAGTGGAGGGACCTGGCTGGCAGGGTGCAGCCACCATTAACCGACCGTGAACTAGTGGATATGTTCTTAGGGACCCTATCCGGGCCATTCTTCAAACATCTCATTGGCAATTCGTCTGCAGGGTTTATAGATCTCATTCTGACTGGGGAAAGGATAGAGGCTGGAATGAAATCAGGAAAGATACAGAAAGGTACGTCCTCAGGTTCTGAAAAGAAACCTTTCAAAAAAGAAGCCAGTGCTGTGTATGGGTCTAGGAGGCAGAACAAACCGGAACGCTGCCAAGCTGTCAACGCGGTGTTAATTGCAAAGCCTGCTGCCGCTCCTCGGCAACCTAACCAACCAAGGGGTGAGAGACCCAAAAGAGAATATGCTCGGCTTAGTATGACCTTGTCGCAGATCTTGCCGCAATTGCTATCGACCAACTTGGTAACCGTCAGAGAGGCTCCAAAGGTGGTGAACACGACCTCTCCGAAGTATAATCCCAATTCCCGCTGTGCTTATCACTCTGATAGCCCGGGAAATTCTACTGATGATTGTTGGGCCCTAAGAAATAAGGTTCAGGACCTTATCGATACGAAAGAAATACAATTTGAGGCGCCCGAAAGGCCTAACGTTGTGACTGCTCCTATGCCCCAGCATGGAGTAAATGCTATTGAGGAAGACTTGTATGCAATTTCTGTGGATGATGTGGCTACCCCTTTATTGACTGTCAAGAGGAACCTGCTGCTGGCCGGTTTATTTCCGGGTTGTAGCAAGGGTTGCCTTCTGTGTGCTATTTCCCCTGCTGGTTGTCTGTTGCTGAAGTCAGACATCCAAAACCTGATGGATAGAAAAGAAATTTTGTTCAAGAAGACCGCTGTTCCTTTTGTTCCCACTGAAGAAGTATCTGTCGTCACAATTTTCAACAATCCTACCAAGGCTCCCCCGAGGAAGTCAGTCAAAATTATGTCTGTTGCACCTATTATCATTACTGTTCCGGGGCCTCTCCCCTATAAATCTGACAAGGCTGTCCCATGGCACTATGGGGCAGATGTGTATGTACTTGGAGTAAAGCAGGAGTTCAACACCGGTACCGGTATCAGCAATATCACCGGTCCAGCTAAAGTAACTCGCAGTGGCAGGCTCTTCTCGCCTGACATTGCACCACCACTTATCCGAAGACCTCTTATAATCACGCCTACAAGTGCGCCTGTTTCCCCTTCTGATCAAGTTTCTGCCCCTGCTGCCGAGTCATCTGACACTCGGGGCAAAGGGACTGCTGATGTGCCTGCCCGGATGGAGGCACCGAAGACTGTCAATGTTGAAGCCTCCCAGCAAGAGATGGAGGAAATCCTTAAAATCATCAAGAAGAGCGACTTCAACGTCGTTGAACAGCTGGGGCATACCCCCTCCAAGATCTCTATGCTATCATTGCTGCTGTGCTCAGAGGCCCATGCCAAGGCCCTGATTTCATTTCTGAAGACGGCCCATGTGCCACAAGAGACATCTGCGGACCAATTTACTGACTGTGTGGCCAATTTGACCGCTGACAATGGTTTGGGTTTCTCGGATGCTGATCTTACCGCTAAGGGAAAGAACCACAATGATGCCCTGCATGTCTCCATAGAATGCAGGGGCACTACTCTCGCACACGTGTTGGTGGACACCGGTTCTTCGCTGAATGTATTGCCCAAGAAGGCCTTGGACAGGTTGGATTGTGAGGGCCTGGAGTTGAAGCCTAGTAACATTATTGTCCGAGCCTTTGACGGGTCGAAGAGGATGGTTCATGGTGAGGTAGATATTCCGATCCGGGTTGGTTCCCAAGTCTTTGATTCAACGTTCTATATGATGGACATTCGTCCATCCTATTCTTGTTTGCTGGGTCGTCCTTGGATCCACAAGGCTGGGGCTGTGACCTCCACTCTACACCAGAAACTCAAATACCCTGTCAGAGGGAAGATCGTTACAGTGCATGGGGAGGAAGAATACATGGTTAGTCATCTGAACTCGTTCCGGTATATAGAGATGGACGAGGAGTTCATTGAAACCCCCTTTCAACATTTTGAAGAGGTGCCTCCAACATTGGCGTCAGCAGAAACAGTGATTGAAGAAGACTTTCCCTTGAAGATGGCTTCCTTGAAGGACGCCCGGGCTGTAATTGAGAAAGGTGAATGTGCTAACTGGGGCAGACTCCCTGATTTTACTCCTAAGACTGACAAGTTTGGGCTGGGTTTCACTGCAGAGGCTCAGAGGGCTGTACGCAAAGCAAGGATCAGAAGACCTCCCATGTTCATCACCAACCCGGGAGTGAATGCTATTGAAGGCGACGCGGAGGAATCTGAGTTTGATAGCTGGATCTACCCGACGACCGACGGTGGACTGAATAATTGGACTGCAAAAGACTACATACCTGTTACTTTTGTTACTCAGTTATGAATTCCTTTGTTTTTTAATTTGTAATA
The DNA here is from genome assembly GCA_948472305.1 of Vicia faba. Classification (NCBI taxonomy): domain Eukaryota; kingdom Viridiplantae; phylum Streptophyta; class Magnoliopsida; order Fabales; family Fabaceae; genus Vicia; species Vicia faba. The sequence continues at coordinate 378,635 of CATIWC010000862.1, read as the reverse complement.
AACAATAAATTGAAACTTTATGGCCCGGTGCCTTACCCGGGGCACCGTGGCTTCATTTGTGAGGGCTTATTACTTGTCATTTCCATATATCATGAATAAAGACATTGGACGTTTTTCGCATTTCAAATCTAGTGCTCCCTTTCTTTCTTTCTTTTATATATTGCAAAACAACTGTATTTACACACACTCACCTATACAGGTTTCAATCCGCTCTGGATCTCACTGGTAACGACTCTGCTACTGCCAGTTATGACTTTGAAAATCCAATCAACTTAGCCGAAGACGAAGGTGAAGATGATTGTGAAGTTCCTGGCGAGCTTGCAAGACTGTTACTCCAGGAAGAGAGGGCCATTCAGCCACATGAAGAGCCAGTGGAAACGGTAAACCTGGGTACTGAGGCAGACAGAAGGGAAGTTAAGATTGGTGCTAATCTAGAGCTCAGCGTGAAACAACGGTTGGTTCAGATGCTGCATGATTATGTGGAGATCTTTGCCTAGTCCTACGAAGACATGCCTGGGTTGGATACCGACATTGTGGTCCATCACTTGCCTACCAAGGAAGACTGCCCTCCGGTTAAACAAAAGGTCCGCCGTATGCGTCCAGAGATGTCCGAAAAGATCAAAGCTGAGGTTATGAAGCAATTTGATGGCGGGTTTCTAGCAGTGACTTCTTACCCTCAGTGGGTTGCCAACGTGGTTCCGGTACCGAAAAAGGATGGTAAGGTCCGAATGTGTGTTGACTACAGGGATCTGAACAGGGCGAGCCCCAAGGATGATTTCCCTCTGCCTCACATCGACGTTCTTGTTGACAATACTGCTCAGCACAAGGTGTTCTCCTTCATGGACGACTTTTCAGATTATAATCAAATCAAGATGGCTCCTGAAGATATGGAAAAGACTACCTTTGTTACTCAGTGGTGCACCTTCTGCTATAAGGTCATGCCATTCGGGTTGAAAAATGCTGGGGCAACCTACCAACGTGCCATGGTTGCTTTATTTCATGACATGATCCATCATGAGATTGAGGTATATGTCGACGATATGATTGCAAGGTCTCAAACTGAGGAGGAACACCTTGACCATCTACAGAAGCTGTTTGACCGTCTGAAGTTGTACAAGCTGAGGTTGAACCCAAATAAATGCACCTTTGGGGTAAGGTCTGGAAAGTTGCTAGGCTTCGTCGTGAGAGACAAAGGTATTCAAGTGGACCCTGCCAAGGTTAAAGCCATACAAGAGATGCCAGTTCCCAAGACAGAGAAAGAAGTCAGAGGCTTTCTAGGACGTCTGAATTACATTGCCCGATTCATCTCGCACCTAACTGCTACCTGTGAACCAATCTTCAAGCTGCTGAAGAAAGATCAGGTAGTACGTTGGAACGATGAATGTCAGGCCGCTTTTGACAGAATCAAAGAGTATCTCCAAGAACCACCCATTCTTATGCCACCGGTGGAAGGGAGACCTCTAATATTATACCTGACAGTACTTGATAGCTCAATGGGGTGTGTGCTGGGGCAGCATGACGAGTCTGGCCGAAAAGAGCACGCCATTTATTACCTTAGCAAAAAGTTTACCGACTGTGAGACCCGATACTTGCTGCTCGAGAAAACTTGCTGCGCTTTGGTATGGGCTGCTCGTCGGCTGAGACAGTATATGCTGACTCACACTACTTTGTTGATCTCGAAAATGGATCCAATCAAGTACATCTTCGAAAAGCCTGCTCTGTCTGGAAGAATAGCGAGATGGCAGATGATCTTGACAGAATACGACATCCAGTACACGACTCAGAAAGCCATCAAAGGAAGTGTATTGGCAGACCATTTGGCACACCAGGCAGTGGACGACTACCAATCAATGAACTTTGAATTTCCTGACGAAAGCATCATGGTAGTGACTGATTGTGAAATACCTGGACCGGATGAAGGACCTGAGGAAGGATCCCGATGGTCTATGCACTTTGACGGAGCCTCCAACGCTTTGGGTAATGGTATCGACGCTGTGATCATATCCCCTCAAGGCACTCATACTCCACTTACTGCCCGGCTGTGTTTCAACTGCACCAACAACATGGCGGAGTATGAGGCATGCATCATGGGTCTTCAAGCTGCAATTGACTGAAGGATCAAGTTTCTGAGTGTCTTAGGAGATTCCGCTCTCGTGATCAATCAGATCAAAGGCGAGTGGGATACGAAACACCCAAATCTTATTCCTTATAAAGAATGTGTGTTGACATTGATCCCCCATTTCACAGTGATAACTTTTGAACACTTCCCGAGAGAGGAGAATCAGTTGGCGGACGCGTTGGCTACGATGTCTTCTATGTTCAAAGTCAAGTGGGACAACGAGGCTCCCCGGATCATTATTTGGAAATTAGACGAACCTGCATATTATTGTGATCTTGAGGCTGAGGTGGTAATTGAAAAACCCTGGTATCATGAGGTGAAGAGGTACTTAGAAGCTCAAGAATACCCTGAAGGTGCATCTATCAATGACAAGAAGTTTCTGAGAAGGTTCGCAGCAAAGTTCTTCCTCAGCAACGACATTCTATACAAACGAAACCATGATTCAACCTTACTGCGTTATGTGGATAAGACTGAAGCAGAAAGGATCATGGCAGAGCTACATGAAGGTACCTTCGGAACACATTCCAGTGGACATACCATGGCGAAGAAAATCCTTCGGGCAGGATATTTCTGGTCCACGATGGAAGCCGATTGTTACCAACATTCTCGGACATGTCATAAGTGCCAGATTTATGCAGATAAGGTGCATGTTCCTCCAGTTCCTTTGAACGTCTTGACAGCACCTTGGCCTTTTGCAATGTGGGGCATTGATATGATCGACGAGATTAAACCTACGGCATTCAACGAACATCGCTTCATCCTGGTAGCGATCGATTACTTTACAAAGTGGGTTGAAGCAGCTTCCTACGCTACCGTAACCAAGAATGTTGTGGCACGGTTCATTCGGCATAATCTGATCTGTCGATACGGCGTCCCAGAAAGGATCATTACGGACAATGGTACCAATCTTAACAACAAGATGATCACTGAGCTCTGCGAGCAGTTCAAGATACAGCACCACAACTCTTCTCCTTACCGGCCGAAGATGAATGGGGCTGTAGAAGCAGCTAATAAGAATATCAAAAAGATTGTGCAGAAGATGACAGTGACCTACAAATATTGGCACGAGATGTTACCGTTTGCTCTTCATGGGTACCGTACCTCAGCAAGGACGTCAACCGGGGCAACCCCCTTCTCCTTGGTCTATGGCATGGAGGCAGTCTTTCCGATTGAAGTCCAGATACCCTCTCTCCGGATAATGAAGGATGCAGATCTGAGCGAAGATGACTGGATCCGGACTCGGCTTGATCAGTTAAACCTAATTGACGAAAAGAGACTCACTGCTATTTGTCATGGTCAAACGTACCAAAAACGGATGATCAGGGTATTTAACAAGAAAGTCAAACCACAAGAGTATCAAGTTGGGGACCTGGTAATCAAGCGCATCATTCTTCCTCAAAGTGATCCCAGGGGAAAATGGACCCCTACGTACGAAGGGCCATTTGTGGTTAAACATGTGTTCTCAGGAGGAGCCATGATTCTAACCACCATGGATGGTGACGACCTTCCTCACCCCGCCAATGCAGACATAGTAAAAAGATACTACGCATGATAAAAGACCCGCTAGGTTGACATACCTAGGCAAAAATTAGGGCTTCCCGGCGAACCAAAAGGGTTCGGGCAAAATGAGGGATGAAATGAAAAAAAATCTGTACACCCGGCAAGTCGAAAACCTGAAAAGGCGGCTTGGGCAAAAATGGGTATCCCGGTGGGCTGAAAACCCGAAAGGGCGGTCCAGGAAAAAGTTAGGGATAAAGCGTAATACTATGTCTCATTGGATCACCTTGCATCCAGAATCCGGTATCAACATCAAGTTCAGATGGCATCGATCAATCAGCTTCATCTTCAACTGAGCAGCCAAGTGATGAGACGCTCGAAGATATAAAGGCGATAGCAGAGTTAGAACCCAGTGGGATTATCTTTCTTCACATAGCTGTTTTGTTTTCTCTGTACAAACTGTATAAAACTCTGTTGTTCGGCGGCGTTCTCTTACTAGGACGTCAGCCTCTTGTACATAAACGCCTATTTACAGGCAAATTCAAAAATCAATACAAATTCACTTTTCAGACCAATTGCCAATTGTTTTTCCTTTTCTGTTTTGTTTTGCGAAGAACGTCCAATGTTCAATTTTGATATATGCATTTGACACTAATTGCTAACTCATAAATATTTGCATGCGAAACAAAGGATTAATTACAAGTAACATCAGAAACAGGTGCAATAATGAGTTGTCTAAGCAATCTAATGGCTCTGTCCACCAAGGTACCAAGGTAAGTTCGGCCGAAGAATGTAACCAAGATATCTTAATTCCCCAGAGAGTGAGCCAAGATTCAACAATTTTCTCCCAAGCAGTTGGTCTCCAATCAGCCCTAAAAGGCACAATATCCCCTATCAAGTCAGCGACACTCTTCCCAAGCAGAGTTAGCCTACTCAGTCAGCCTTAAGGAAGTTGGATTATCCCCAGAAAATCTCAACACTCCCCAGCAGTATACAAACATTCCATAACAAGCATCCCCGACAATCTTGATCTCAGATTGTTCCCCGACGGAATATCGGACATCCAGTGGAGCCACTTCCCCAGTGCAATTTCCAAAGTCTCCCCAGGAGAGTTCAACCAATCTCCCCAGCAGGTCTTGAAGCTTATCCCCAGTAGATTCTGGAAACTTGTCACCCGCATAGCACGAACGCGTCTCCCGGCTTTATTCAAAGGTTATTTCCCCACCAGGATATAACTGGGTTATCCTCAGCCAATTGCCACGGAAAGATCGTCCTCGGCGAAGTCTTCCTATCCCCAGCAGAGTTCATCAAACCTCAACAAAGCTTATCAACGGTGGTATCCCCAACGGAGTTATCATCAAACCTCAGCAAAGTAACTCTCTTTCCCCACAGAGTTCACTCCCCGCGGAGTAATCTATTCGCCAAGTTTATTCCCCAACGGAGTCATCTTCTTCTACCGGTATTCTTGCAACCATCATCCCAGCGGAAACAAAGAACGCTACTCTTCAAACATCAGCCCAGGATTTGACTTCTCGGCACCCGTCAAGGATTTATTTTCCTAGACAAAAAAAACATACATTCATAAACATCGCACCTTCATACATTATAGCATACACATACGCATCACGAACATGCAATCTCATTTATTTCGAGAACATCACGCATGTCATATATCATGACATCGCATACAACTAATGTTTGTCTTTTCAGGACAAAGGTCAGTACAAATATGATTACTATCAACTATCGCAACTAAAGATCCGATTCCTGTATCTTGCCAGGGTATATCTGTTGACGACTATTCCAGACTCGATTCCTGTATCTTGCCGGGGCACGTCTGAAGAGTTCGAAGATCCGATTCCTGTATCTTGCCAGGGTGTATCTGTTGACGACTATTCCAGACTCGATTCCTGTATCCTGCCAGGGCACGTCTGAAGAGTTCGAAGATCCGATTCCTGTATCTTGCCAGGGTGTATCTGTTGACGACTATATTCCAGACTCGATTCCTGTATCTTGCCAGGGCACGTCTGAAGAGTTTGAAGATCCGATTCCTGTATCTTGCCAGGGTGTATCTGTTGACGACTGATTCCAGACTCGATTCCTATATCTTGCCAGGGCACGTCTGAAGAGTTTGAAGACCCGATTCCTGTATCTTGCCAGGGTGTATCTGTTGACAACTAATTCCAGACTCGATTCCTGTATCTTGCCAGGGCACGTCTGAAGAGTTTGAAGATCCGATTCCTGTATCTTGCCAGGGTGTATCTGTTGACGACTAATTCTAGACTCGATTCCTGTATCTTTCCAGGGCACGTCTGAAGAGTTCGAAGATCCGATTCCTGTATCTTGCCAGGGTGTATCTGTTGACGACTAATTCCAGACTCGATTCCTATGTCTTGCCAGGGCACGTCTGAAGAGTTTGAAGATCCGATTCCTGTATCTTGCCAGGGTGTATCTGTTGACGACTAATTCCAGACTCGATTCTTGTATCTTTCCAGGGCACGTCTGAAGAGTTTGAAGATCCGATTCCTGTATCTTGCCAGGGTGTATCTATTGACGACTAATTCCAGACTCGATTCCTGTATCTTGCCAGGGAATGTTTGAAGAGTTTGAAGATCCGATTCCTGTATCTTGCCAGGGTGTATCTGTTGACGACTAATTCCAGACTCGATTCCTATATCTTGCCAAGGCACGTCTGAAGAGTTTGAAGATCCGATTCCTGTATCTTTCCAGGGTGTATCTGTTGACGACTAATTACAGACTCGATTCCTGTATCCTGCCAGGGCACGTCTGAAGAGTTTGAAGATCCGATTCCTGTATCTTGCCAGGGTGTATCTGTTGACGACTATTCTCCAGATCGATTCTTGTATCTTGCCAGGGCACGTCTGAAGAGTTTAAAGATTTGATTCCTGTATTCAGCCAGGGCACATCTACATAAAGAGTTTGAAGATCAACCCTTGTAACAAGCCAGGTAATTATCTTTCTTTTCTCAGGTATGCAAGTTCTCGCTAAGGAATCTCTTACGCGATCGACACCTAGATGGCATCTATAAGCCCATCCACATACCAACAGCTCCAGATGGCATCTATAAGCCCATCCTCCTATCCATCAGTCTCCAAATGGCATCTATAAGCCCATTCCCACCATCACACTGCTAACATGTGAGCGCAAATTTCTGGGCACTTTAATGTTCAATCATCTTCCACCTTCGGATCACGAAAGGCACGCCAGCCAATCTACATCCTCAGGTCTAAGAAGACTGAACAGGGGCAACTGTTGTACCCCAAAATTTGCCCTCCCATATTCTTCAAGATTTGGCAAAATCAAGGTTCAAAATCTCTCAAAGGTTGCATAGTCCAATTGCCTCCTAACACAGTCAAAATTAGGGTTTTGGTTCTTGCAAAGAAATTGAAGTTTTCAAGGGTCCAAACAAGTCCCACATGCCTATATACATGGTCAAGCATCCATATGTCAAGTTTCAGGACTTACAGCATCAAGTTGCACAGTCAAAAAACCCTAGTTGCTCCACAGTCAACTGCAGGGGCAAAATGGTCATTTAACAGTCAAAAGTCAAAATTTTTGGTCAACATCTCATTATGAAGCCACAATCATCATTTGATCAATTCTTGATCATGATTCTCAAAGCATGGCTCAAGAAGTCTCAAGATGCAAAAGTTTCTATTTCTGGACAGCTGAAAAGTCAACTACAAATTGACCAGGGCATAACTTCCTCATGGTTTATCAGAAAAATCCCATCCAAAGCTCATTTTTAAGAGAATGACATATCCTACAACTCATCTTCACACTTCAAGTCCAAGAAATGCTCTCACAAAAAGCTATCAATTTCAACATTATAGGTCATTTTCAAAAGTCAACAAAAGGCACTTTAAGTCAAAGAGCATAACTTGAGATTGGTAAATCAAAATGACATGGGACCAAAGGCATTGGTTAGAGGACTTCAAGACCTTTCCAAAATGTCCAAGAACATGTTCATATCTTCAAAATTGAGCAAGATATGCATTGGAGAAGTTGGGAAATATTTGGGAACTTTCAAAAGTCAACTTTGCCTAAAACACTTCAAAATTGCTAATGGGCCTCAAATTCTTCCTTGAATCATTACCCAAAGCCTATGCACGACCCATTGAGCTAAAAATGATTTATTTTCTTATTTTTAATTAATTAATTGAATTTTTATTCTTATTAATTCATTTAATTAGATTTAATTATGGGAAAATATCAAATAATGCTTTTTCAAATCCTTTTATGCAGCAAATACACTCATTATATGCTAAAGATTTCGTGCATCATCCAAGGGGACAAGATCATCCACATTTGGCAAGATTTTCATGAAAAAAAGATTAGAAAATATATGATTGGCAATCAAAGATTCAAGTCATCAATTCATGGACTTTTGGGCTCTTTCTTGACCTAGAATCCTTCACATACTTATGCACAACCTAACCTGATTCAGAGAGACACGAAAAAGATGCTGAAGCCATAGAACCAATTTGCAACTTTTCACCAAAAACTTGAAAACTGATTTCATAGTTAGAGCATAATTCAAAGCTTCTGAAGGATTCCAACACGTTGCCTAAGCATCCAGGAAGCGTTTGCAATCAAGGACTAGTCCAAACGCGCAAAGAATCATCACCACGAAGCCATACGGTTTGCCACATTTTCCAGAAATACATCTCATGATTCATGCACTTTTAATCATTTTTCTTGTTTGATTTACACTAATATTCACCTTTTGAAGCGATTGGTATAACTCAATTGTATTAAAACTGCTTGTATCAAGATCTGCCATGGACGAAAATTAGGTTTTCAAAAGCTTCAAAATAGGGCTTTCATGTAGAGGAATAATTGGACCTTTAGACCTATACAGCTGAATTCAGAAGCTCAAGACGAAACAAACCAACACCTCGCGCTCAATTTATATAAGCTGTAGGCGTAATCGCTATTTTCACTATTTCACTTAGTGGGGGTTTAAAACCCCCGCTACTTGTTTTCTATTTGCAGGAAAAAGATGAAGAAGAAGCTGAGGTGTCCAGGCATGATAGGAGTATTCAAATCTAGCGCGTAATGTTTTGTCTCATACCACTAACCATTGTTTTTTGTATATTATATTTTCTATTCATTATGTATACAAACGCGCACAACAGCTCAATTGGCAAGGGACACGCTTGGTAAACGCTAGGACATGGGTTCGATTCCCAGGTCCCCCCACATTATTCATGATTTTTGCCTTAATATGTTCCTATGCAGCGTTCACCCAGAGGCTCACCATACGTACTCACGCTCAAGACTGCCAAGTGGCTTTGATGATCAATCCAGTGGCCTCAGAATAAGATCCATGGTACACTCCAGTCAACCAAGGCGCATTCAAGCTGGAAAGTCAAATGAGCTTATGTCTCAATGGGCCAAAATTACTTCAAAAAACCTCCATTCTGGGCCTGATACCCCCTTGGTTTGCATCTTCTTTTTATTTTCTTTTCTTTTCTATTTCTTTTTAATTCTTTTATTTGCTTTAATTATTTTTATTTAATTCACCTAAAATAATTTTCATCATAAAAAATCAGAAACCAAAAAATGTTTTATATTTAATTATTATTAATTTCACCATTAAAATATTTTTGTAAATAAATTTCAATAATTAACTTAGTTAAATTAGGTTTTAATTTTGACGCTTTCATAAATAAATAAAATGCATAGAATTAGGTTTTTTTGACATTTTCATCTTTTTCTTAATTAATATTTCCTCATTATTTATTATTATTATTAATTAATATTTTTGTAAATAAACATGTAAATTAATTAATTAGTTAATTAGCCTAATTTTGACCTTTTTCTTTAACAATTAAAATAATTTAGAACTAGGGTTTCACTAACTTTAATTTTAATTCTTTTCTTTATTTCATTAAATCCAAAAAACACAAAAAAACACCTTTCTTTAATTAAATAATTAATTATGTTTTAATTTCATTTAATTTCTCAAAAGGGTCAAAACCCTCGGACGGTCAATTTCAATTTCTATTTTCGCGCATTATTTTCTTTTGAATATTATGTAACTGCTCAAGGATGTAATAGTAATTAGGTTTACCGCATTTTTACTTTCCGCATCTTTTATCAAAAATGGGTCTTTGTATTTTGGCGATGTATAGACCCACGCCTTGTAATAGCGTAGCTTTTATCTTTCCGCATTTAAATTTCCGCACTCTTAAATTCTAAATTGCATGAAAGAATGTATGGTTAATTAAAAACAAGCGTAGCTCACAAATGCCATGATCAAAGATAACTGTTAACATGAAAACAACACACAAATACACACACCACTTCTAGGGTACGCCTCACCTGTTGCCTTCGAAACGTGGTCGTCAAGTATAGGACGTTTTAGTAAGTCCTTATGTCCATGAAACAGTTGCCTCGGAACAGTTGCCTCGAAATAGTTGCCTCGAAACGGTTGCCTCGGATTAAAAAAAGGATCAAGGACATAAGGGTAGCTTCTAAGATGTCCTACTGTTGCTTCGGTGACCACACTGTCCCTAAACTCGAATTGACCCGAACACCTCCAACGGTGGTGCTACCTACCTCTCAATGGTGGAATGGCACTACCTTAAGGACTTCTACACAGCTTAATTCCTTAGGGTAGGTAGATGACTCAGGATACTTGCTCTCTTTAAAAAAACAAAACAAAATCTTTTCACACCGACACTTTCAAAAAGCTTTCAAAACAATTTTTCAAACACTCTTGAGGACTGATACAAGAGTTATTTAGAAAACTTTCAAAGAAACTTTTTCAAACCCACTCACATTTTAAAGAGCAAACATTTTGAAAACATAAGAGCAAGTATCTAAGAGCCCATGGATAACCATGGATAGAAATGGTGATAACACCTTCCCTTTCTATAAATCTACCTCCCGAACCGAGAAACTATCTCATAAGGAATTTTGCTGTACTTTTGTCCTGTCCATGTTGGAGAAAATAAAAGACGGTGGCGACTCTTGCTTCCGCGACATTTCACGAACCAGCGTTAAACAGTCAGTTCTAAATCCACCGATCACACATACTAAGTTTAGAGTTTAATCCTCAATTAGCCTGGCCTAACCTTCTGCCCCCAATCCACTTATCATCACTCACTGATAGAAGGATGTTGGCTCCTGAATTCGACACCTACTATATTTGGTCTTTTAGACCAAAACTGGAATAAATAAAGCCAAGCTGAAAAATGTTTCGATGTGTGAAATGACTTAGAAAAAATATAAGTTATATCTGAGTCTTAGACCAGGGCTCACTTTCAGGATTTCGACTGAGAAGGTCTTATGACCTTCGACTAGAAGAGAATATCCTCGCGTCAACACAAAAGGCGAGGGACATTTGAATTTGAATTATTAGAGGGAAAGACAGTTTCACTAGTGTCTAAGGAGAAGCAACGTGGCTGGAAGCTAGAGGTCGAGGGACATGCAGAGGACACTTGTCCTCATCTTAGCGCAGAACCACCCCTCGATGATTACATAGTTTTTAGTATAAATTAGGAAATTTGTGTAGTTTTTCAGTGTGTTCAACCTATTGTGCTAGTTACTCAAATATTGTCCAAGTACCCGCTGTGTGAGAAAGGATAAACCGAGAAATGTACGTTGGAAATACCTCTTTTCATTAATAAAAGCCTTTTACATTGCTTTAATCTTATTCTGCAAAGTTACTTTTCCTGCACCTTTACCTGCATTTCTACATTTCTATTTACTTTCTTACTTTCCAAAACCACAAGTATCTTGTCTCTGGTCAAACATGCGTTCTTCCTGATTTCTTTTCTTACTCACATCAACCCAGTATAAAAATTAGCATATGTTCTAGGATCAATCTGATCGATATCGTGAGTAACCAAAAGGACTTTCCTTTTTGGAGGATCAGCGGTTGTTTACCAAAAACCACGGTAAACAAATTGGCACACCTGGTGGGACGTTGCTAATTTTTATTAAACACCTGGTTCATGTTATTGCGTTTCTTCTGTACATTTATAACATTGTATGTTATTAAGAAGTGGTAGAGTAACCAACGAGTTTACTGTTAGGAAGAAAAATAGCGAGAGTAGTATGGCTAACGAGCCAAATCATGGATAAATACCTCCACCAACTACTGGAACAGTCGTTACTACCGCCGTCGAAGGGAATATCCTAACTTCCGTTGGATCAATACCGATGCTAACCACAAATCAAACAGGACCCTTACTTTCGTATGTGGGTCCAAGAGGTCCATTAGCAACGCCCCCACCAAGGGCAAATGCAGGATCTCGACCATTCGTGCCCCCAGGATTTTCGACAACCTGGATGGGTCGAGAACAACCATATGGCATGCCAACCACTGAAATGGCTAGCCTTATGAACACTGCTTCCACTTTTTCAGAACCTTTGGTGAATGCATCTTCACCATTATAGGGATCTGGAGCCAGTATGACAAATTTGGATAGAAACCAATTCTTAGGAGGGCCATCTCATACAATACCAAGCCTCACAAATGCTTCGACAACAATCTTGAGGAAACAGATGGATGAAAGTAATCATGATATGGTGCAAATGTTAGCACAAACTCTAAGTACAGTGCTTAATCCCCTCATTCAAAATGCTACTCAGTCGAACCAACAAATGACAGCACAAATGACGCGCATGGCTGAATTCTTTGGGGTACCCCAAACTATTCGACAACCCCAGAGGATACCAATAAGAGCAAACCAAGGGGAAATCATGGAAGAGGATTTGACGGTTAATCCAAACCCTCAGATCCCTAGAGTAGAAATGGAACAACCGAGGGTCGAAATAGCACGAAATCCCCCACCAATTCCTAGAGAAATCGATCAAGGAGTGGTTATGGTGAATAAAAACCAAAATGCTGATGAATTGATACAACAAGTTCGACACTAAAATTACGGAACAGACAATAATCTAACTGCCATGATCAAAAGGATTATGATTCAAAACGGGATGAACATTGGTTTTCACAGAACAAACTTCACATCCCCATTGTCAGAATATATTCTACAAACAGACTTACCCCCTAGGGGAAAGGTTCCCAAGTTTACTAAATATTAGGGGATACGACATAATCCACTATCGAACATGTAGCTAGATATTTGATAGAGGCCGGGGAAATAGCAAACAACAAAAACCTTAGGATCAAATATTTCCCAAGTTCCCTAATAAAGAATGCTTTCACTTGGTTCACTACCCTCCCAGCCAATTCGATCCATAATTAGAATCAATTGGAAAGATTGTTCCATGAACAATTTTACATGGGACATACCAATATTAGTCTAAAAGAATTGGCTAGTGTGAAGAGAAGATTCACTGAGCCAATCGATGAGTATTTAAATAGGTTTCGATTACTTAAAGCCAGATGCTTTACCCAAGTGCCTGTAGAGTTTGAGAAAAACAGCGACAAATTCCCTAAGAAAACTTATAGTTTAGATATATCCAAATGTGACGAAATATTCAATTTATTAGTTAAAGATGGCTAAATGATAGTGCCCCCAGGGGAAAAGTTGCCTCCTTTAGAGCAGAGAAAGAAAATAGGTTTTTGTAAATACCATAATTTTTTGGGCCATAAAACCTCACAATGTTTCCTTTTCAGGGATCTTGTTCAACAAACGCTAAAGGAAGGAAGGCTAAAATTTGCTGATAAGCCAGCGATGAAAATCGACACAAACCCACTACAGATGGAGGCGCATTATGCTGAGCCAGTCAGTATTCACATGGTGGAAGTTTCTGAAGACTTCGTTACTAAACCCATCTTTGGAAGTTTTACTGGAAACATATCCAGGAAAACTATCGTAGGGGTGAGAAAGGCCACTGAAAAAGGGAGCTGCCCAAAGCTCAAACAAAAAGGCCACTGAAGGCCTGAAACTGAATAAAAGGGTTACTGAAGACCCACACAAAAACAAAGGAGTTACTGAGGGATCCAACAAAAGAACCACCACAGGTTCTTACTTGGCTGCTGTGAAAGGTTCGACAGAGGATTTAGAGGCTAAAATGCAGAAAATGAATCTCGTTGCCAAAAGTAACATGGAGGTCAACATGGTCGAAGTCTCTGACTCCAAGGCCTCAGAGGATGCTATTCGACAGGAGGAAGTGAATAAAATGGAATTTCCAAAAGAGAATGAAGATCTGTCAGACTTTCTACACAGATGCCAGAAGAAAAAATCGGAAGTAATGTTGTGCCCTAGATGCAACTCTATTTTCGACAAGAAAGCCGCATAACACATACAAGGTATGAGAATTGTGAAAGCCAAACAGGGAACCAATGCCCAACAAAGAATGGGTCCAGAAGTCAGATTCGATCCCAGAAGGGGGCATCAACAAGGATCCGTGAGTCAGGTAAATAGGCCACCAACTTTTAGGACTCCAACTAATGTACCTAGGGATACTTGGCTTAGCACCATGGGAAGAAAGAGGCCAAATGAAGAGAGATGGCAAGCGTTCGATGTACCAAGAGGTTCCTCTTTAGACTACAGAAAGGAGTACCATGCTTCTACGTCAAATAAAATGGCTCATATATCGAGCAATTACAAAGGGAAAAACCCTATGTCCCGTTCGTAATGGAGAATATTCCAAAGACGGCGAAAAGCCGAAAAAGAGGCAGCTGGGCCTCACCCAGAGGTTAGCACCAATGTGCAAAGGAAACAAAGGAAGCCTCTAGAGAGGAATCCTATGGCATGACCGGGAGAATGTGGGTCGAATGATGAGGGTAACTCCGACTCCGATGACACTTTAGACATCATGGTGAATCTCATATTGGTGCTACCTAAAGAATACAACCGTCAGGTCGAGGTTGAGGAAACTGACTTAATGGTTGAGCAAGAAATGGCCAGACACAGGCCAGTATGTTACTATGTAACGAATAATGGCTGCATGGAGGAACATAACGCCTTCTTCGAGCCACCAACGGAGGCTATGAAAAATCACCTAAAATCCCTGTTCATCAGAGCGAAGATAGGGGAAATAACTATAAATAAAATTCTGGTCGACTTGGGGCGACGATAAACATCATCCCATAATTCATGCTGGGAAAGCTAGGAAAGGGAGATGCTGACATCAAACCCCATAACATGGTTTTGTCCAATTATGAAGGAGGAATTGGCACCATAATGGGCGTCATACAACTGGACCTCAAAGTGGGATCAATCCTTCGACCCACCATGTTCATGGTGATCTCAGCAAAACCAAACTACAATCTACTCTTGGGTCGAGAGTGGATACATGGCATCGGTGCAGTGCCATCCTCGATGCACTAGAGGGTCACAATATGGCGCCCCGATGGTATCATGGAAAACATTGAGGCAGATCAGAGCTATTACTTAGGCGAAATCAACAGTGTCAGAAAGAATAGTTTTGACAGAAATTTAGCTCATATAGGGCCATGTAATCCACCTGAGTTTGATCTAACCCCATCACCTAATGCCTTATACTCTCTATACCTGCACTCCGACCATGGTTTTCAGTGGGATAGAGAAGACTTGTCAAACATCGACTTTGGAGGAGTTGATAACATACGGCCAACAGACTGGGGAAGTGAGTTTGGTGACGATGACTGAGTCACAAACTCTGCAAAAGATTTCGGCATATGTAGCCAAAAGCAGAATGATAGCGGCCTTGGAGGCTGAAGTTAAGTATATGGCTCTCGAAGCCAATGAGCAGGTCCCTTCTCAAAAAGGCCTTGGGAAAGATTTCGACCCAGAGCCTCCTGACTTAGAAATGAAAGACCTTCGAGATTAGAGGTTAGACGCCATCTATGATGATGAACCTCTAGGTTTCGAAAAGGACCCATTGGAAAACAATGTTAAAATGTTAGCAAAAGACCCTTTGGAGGAGGTGAACCTGGGCGAAGGTCCTGAAAAAAGGCCAATGTACATCAGCGCAAAAATATATCCAGGACTCAGGGTCGAAATGATCCAATTGCTAAAAGAATTCAAGGATTGTTTTGCGTGGGATTATGACGAGATGCCTGGTCTCGACAGAAGTTTGGTAGAACTGCAATTGCCAATAAAGCCTGGAAAGAAGCCCTTCAAGCAAACTCCAAGGCATTTTGCACCAGAGATTTTGTCAAAAATCAAAATGGAAGTCGAAAGACTGCTGAGATGCAGGTTCATCCGAACGACCAGGTATGTCGAATGGATTGCAAATATCGTGCCTGTTATAAAGAAAAATGGTACCTTAAGGGTGTGCATTGATTTCAGAGATCTGAATGCTGTAACACCCAAAGATGAATATCCAATGCCAGTGGCAGAAATGCTTGTAAATTCTGCCGCTGGTTTCGAGTACATGAGTATGCTTGATGGCTACTCTGGATATAATCAAATCTTCATTGCTGAAGAGGATGTGTCGAAAACAGTATTCCGTTGCCCTGGGGCCTTAGGCACTTACGAATGGGTAGTGATTCCCTTTGGCCTAAAAATACTGGGGCAATATATCAGAGAGCCATGAATTCGATCTTCCATGATTTTATTGAAACTTTCATGCAGATTTACATTGATGATGTTGTTGTCAAATATGTTTCAGGGAAGACTCACATGGATCATCTTCGACAATCCTTCGAGAGGATGAGACACTATGGTCTGAAGATGAACCCTCTAAAGTGTGCTTTTGGCGTCAAAGCAGGAGATTTCTTAGGCTTTATGGTCCATAAAAATGGAATCGAGATAAACCAGAATAAGACCAAAGCTATATTGGGAGCCAAAGTGCCAACTAACAAGAAGGAATTGCAGTCCTTACTTGGGAAGATAAATTTCTTAAGGAGATTTATATCCAACCTCAGTGGGAAGACGCAAGCCTTCTCGCCACTACTTCGACTCAATAAAGGAGGATTTGAATGGGGGAAAGAACATCAAGAATCCTTTGACAAGATCAAGGAGCACCTCACCAAGCCACCTATTTTAGTATCTCCTTGTCGAAGTAGAAGCATGAGATTGTACATAGCTGCGTATGATAAAACTTTAGGGAGCATGCTGGCTCAAGAGGATGAGCATGGTGTCGAAAGACCCATCTATTACCTCAGTAGAGTTTTAAATGATGCAGAAACTAGACATAACGAGGTTGAAAAACTATGTTTATGTCTTTATTTTTCATGTACAAAACTTAAGCAATATATAAAGCCAGTTGATGTTTATGTTTCGTCTCATTTTGATGTTTTCAAATATATGTTGTCGAAACTTATTTTACACAGTAGAATTGGCAAATGGGCACTCGCGCTAACTGAGTACTCATTAACCTTTATGCCTCTCAAGGCTGTGAAAGGTCAAGTGGTAGCAGACTTTATAGTCGACCACTCTATAAAAGAGGAATCACTGAATTATTTGGAGATTGAACCTTGGAAGCTGTACTTTGTTGGTTCTAGTTATAAAGATGGAACTGGAGTCGGGGTCCTCAATATTTCTCCAAGAAAAATTCCAACAACATTTAAGTACAAGATAGAAGGGGATTGCTCTAATAATGAGGCTGAATACGAGGGTTAATCGTAGGCCTTGAAATCTTGTTGGAATTGGGGGAAACTCAAGTCGAAATAATGGGAGACTCATAGTTAGTCCTAAAACAAATTACAAAAGAGTACAAATGCATAAAGGAAAATCTTATTATGTATTTTCTAATAGCCAGACAGTTGTTGAAAAACTTCGAGGTTGTTAACATTCGACATATACCTAGATTGGAAAATCAAGTAGCTAATGACTTAGCGCAGATCGCTTCCGGGTATAAAGTTTCGAAAGATAAACCATAACAAGTGATCGAAGTTAGAGGAAGAGTAGAATCCACTAAGTTGTCTCCAATGGATTTGAGGACCATAATGTTGGGATGCACTGATCACGAAAATTTTGAAATTTTGTTCTTAGACAATCTAACAGAACAAGATTGGAGAAAGCCTGTAGTAGATTATTTACAAAACCCAACGGCTTCGTAAGAATGGAAAATAAAATATAGGGAACTGAGCTATGTATTAATGTGAAATGAATTATTCAAGAAAACACCTGAAGCGTGCTTCTGAAATGCCTAAGTGAAACAGAAGCGTATATAGCTCTTTCCACAACACACACCGGGGCGTGTGGAGCACACCAAGTAGGCCAAAAGATGAAATGGTTATTGTTTCGACAAGGACTATATTGGCCCACTATGTTAAAAGATTGTGTTGAGTTTTCAAAAGGATGCCAAGAATGTCAAGTACATACAGGTATTCAGCATGTGTCGGCGAGTGAACTTCACTCGATTGTGAAACCTTGGCCTTTTAGAGGGTGGGCTTTAGATCTTATTGGAGAAATTCGACCAACATCTTCTAAAAGCCAGAAATACATATTGGTGGGCATTGATTATTTTACTAAGTGGATTGAAGCAATCCCTTTAGTCAATGTAGACCAGGAGAGTGTCATTGAATTTATTCAAAAGTACATTATATATAGATTTGGGATTCCTGAAGCAATAACTACGGACCAAGGACCAGTCTTTACTGGTCGAAAGATGCAAGACTTTGCTACAGAAATGGGGTTCAAATTGTTGACGTCTACACCTTAATATGTGCAAGCTAATGGCCAGGTCGAAGCAGCAAATAAAGTAGTGATCCGTTTAATAAAGAAACACGTGGGAAAGAAACCCAGAAACTGGCACAAAACGCTAGATCAAGTTCTGTGGGCGTGTCAAACTTGTCCTAAAGAGGCCACAGGAACAACACCATTTCGCCCAACCTATGGTCATGATGCAGTGTTGCCAGTGGAAATCCACCTACAGGCGACGAGGATTCAGAAACATCAGGATATCCCTTCTGAGGTCTATTGGAATATGATGTTAGACGAACTAGTTGACCTGGACGAAGAAAGGTTGAGAGCTTTGGACCTTTTGAGAATGCAGAAGAAACGGGTTGAGAAATCCTATAATCGCAAAGTGAAACCTAAGACATTTCTGCCTGAGGATCTAGTATGGAAGGTAATTCTTCCGATGGATCGAAAAGATAGAAATTTGGGAAAATGGTCTCCTAAGTGGGAAGGACCTTTCATGATTATCCAAGCTTTCTCTGGTGGAGCCTATGAGATTGAGGAGTTAAATGAAGATCAAAGACTTCTGAGGGTGAATGGTAAATACTTGAAAAAATATAGACCTATGCTTCAAGAGGTCAAAATAAGTAATATATAGTCACTGTCGAATAGAGAATGCCAAAATGGAAACTTAAATTTTCATTAAAATAGCCAAAATGGCTTTGAAGTCATTACAATGAGTGATTACATAGATGAAAGAAACAGGATTCAATAAGGGAGATTTTCCTTGATCTGAAGGTATTTAATTCTTTGTAATTCCAGGCGCCGATCACATAAAGCCTTCGATTGATGGAGGGTTTCAAGCTTAGCATCAAGTGATTGGGCCCGATCAGCGTGTCTTAACCCTTCAGCCAGTTCCTCTTGGCTTTCTGACTCAGTGTTAACGGAGAGGAGTTCTTCTTTCTTTTTATCATTGGCAGCAATCTTAGCTTCTAACTCTTTAATCTGCACCCTCATTTGAGCAGTGTCTCGATCTATCTCTTCAGCCTCTTTCTGTCTAGCCTCCTGGGCCTTCGACAGTCCTTTTACTTTAGAGTCTGATTCGGTAGCAGCGTACCAGGCATCAGCCACATGACCATTGGTTTCTTCAATCTCACGATTAAGAGTCCTTTGACGGTTATAGTCCACTGACACTTGATCAATAATGGAGATTAAATCCAAGATAACGCTGGCCATGTCTGGAGAAGCAATGAGGAGATCGATAGCCCTCAGAGTAGTCTTCAGAAAAGAAGGAGCAGTGGGTTCCCCCTCCTGGGTTAGCATTAAATCTCTCTTAAATATTTATGCTTTAACTTTCTGAAGGGCCTCATCGAGAGGAGAGGTCGAAGTAGACTTTCTAGACGCAGTTGAGACACTGTGGTCATAAGAACTCTCTCGACCTTCTAGAATTACAGTCAAATAGCCTAAAGGATTTTTCTGTTTTAGCAAGGCCAAATCCTCTTTAGTTCTAGACCCTATCGAAGGGAAACTTTCATTGACCATAACAACCACGTTGGCTACCTGTTCTGGAATTGCTTCAGTGTTTGTAGGATTCTGGGTCCCTTCAGCAGAGCCTTCTCTACCATCAACTTCTGGAATCCTTTCATCTTGACTCCCCACCTCTAGTACACTTTCCCTCTCTATCACAGTCTCAACATTGAGGGTCCCTTCCTCTTCAGTTTCCTGTGCGTCAACCAGCGGAGCCCTAATTTCTTCATGAACTCCTATAGGGCCTTCTTCATGGACTTCCTCTATGGTTTCATGCTGAAGTTCAGAAGTTTGATTCACTTCATCAGCTGAACTCATGAAAGAGCCTTTTGCTGAAGAAGGCCTATAAGTAGGCTCTCCCTCACTATTTAATAGAGTGGCATAGCCTTTGACAAGAGTAGGGACTTATTTGGAGGTGCCAGCAGTATCCTGAAGGTTAGAAGAAGTTTGTTTCTTTTAGAATTCTCATAAAGAAAAAGGGGAGTTCAAGAAGTAAGTGATGGTCTGTCGAAGCAAATACCTGAATTGGGACTTCAACACCGGGACTGGAATTATCGCTCTCGCTGAGGTTGTTTAGCCTGGCAGCTACTTCCTGTTCAGTAGGCTCTTTGATAACTATAGGAGGAAGCCTCGTAGCTGTAGTCTTAATTCTAATTTTGGGACGAGGCTCAACAACAGGAACTGGTTTCTTTAACCTTTGTCTCTTTAGAGGAATATGAGGAGATTCCTCTTCTTCGTCACTAGAGATTTCGTTCTCCTGGACCTTCCATTTTTGGGGGTAGTTTTCTGAATACCCAGAAAGACAAGTCGAAGAAATCAGTACCCATGTCAGATGATCATGAAGAATAAGGGTATAAAAGAAAGTAAATACCTTGGGAGAAGAGTTAACAGAAGGGTCTCCCCCTTTTGTGCTTTCAACAGCCTTCTTCGAAGTGGTCCTCTTGACAACTATACAAAAAATGAAGATTAGTCGAGCTCCGAATGATTAAATCTGAGGCAAAGAGAAAGAAAAGAAGTAATACCTTTCTTGACCTTGTCAAGGACCAGTTTAAACGCCTTACGAAGGTGGTGGGAGAAGTCCTTCTCATCGAAGAACTCTTCATCATAATACTGTCTCCAACACCCTTCAAAATTGCCAGAACTCAAAAAATTGAGATTAAAGTCGAACATGGTTAGTACAGTTCGACCAACGTACCTACCAATATGCTTGGTAGCGGCATCTTCTGAGTAGTATGCGTTGTAAAATAATAGCAGTTTCTCCTGAGGATAAATGGGTGAGGGAAGTGACTGGATAATGCCAAATTGTCGAGAGACAAGGTTTGGTTGATAAGCAATCAAGCTTAATTGATTTTTGGAGCTCTTGAATCTCAATGGAATAATTCTAGGTCGAAGAAACGACTCCCACATGCCCACGTATTCATCGTTCAAGTCTTCCTCCTCAGTCGAAGGAAATGGTCTAGTAAACCATTCTGGGCTGACTTTTCGACTGGCGAAAGGAGCCATGGTCGAAACAAAATGCTTGCGCTCCGCAAACATCATCACAAAACTTGTGAAAGCCTTTTGAAATTGTTGGCCTTCATCAGTAGGAGTTAGCAATACAAGTCTGGTACCTTCGACCCTCCTGTTCAGGATTTCTGGGGCCGCTTCATTGATCTTATTCTTCTGGGGAAGAGAAGATTCAAAGGTGGCATTGAGCCAAAGTTGGAGAAGCCAGAAAGGGCCAGAGAGTAGAAAGCTTTCCCTATCCCCTATGACTTTGAGTTGAGTCACACCATTGCTGATGGACTCATATAGATTGGCCAAAATCAATTTGGCCAGATAGAAGGGATAGCCATGATGAAGCTGCGTCGCGAGCGTGAGCATTTTCTTAGTCACCTGAAGCGACTTGGTGCAGAAGACGAAACAGGATAACCACATAGCCAGAAAAGATATATGTTCCACCTCCGACACAGTACTGGAGGATTTATCATGGAAGTGGTTGATAAAAGTGGTGTAGGTGGGTTTTGTAGCTGCAAACCCAATAGCATCTTCAGATAGATCCTCATGATCGAAATAATCGCCAGTCGGCCGAAGACTGGTAATCGCTGCTATTTCGAAGATGGTGGGGGTCACCATCCCACAGGGAACATGAAAGGTGAAATGTGCGCTATCCCAGAAATATAGCGAAGATACCAACATGAGAGGACAATAAGACAATCCTGTCTTCGACAGCATCACCAAATCGTAAATTCCTATTTTCTTCCAGACAAGGGTTTGTGTCTTCTCCACCTTATTTAACCAATCTGAATACTCTGAGGAGAGATTAGGGAATGATCGAAATATCCAGGTCCCTTTGTTCATAAATTGAAGGTTAACGTCCTCCGTAGTCTGAATATGTTGCTGGTTGGCCGAAGTTGCATCCTCAGAATCATCCCTAGGCTTCTTCGCGCAACTTATAGGTTTGAGTCTTGGATGGGTAGGGAAGAAGGCACGGTTCTTCATAGGATTCTAGACACATGTGGACAGAGGACCAGACATAACGTATATGTCTTCAGAGTACCTAATGGGAATGAGGAGCTGGGAATCATATGCTTCTCACCTTTCCCTCGTCATGGGTTCAGAAATGAACTGTAGCCCATCAGTCGAGAAAGGAGAAGGGTTGGTAGGAAAGATTGCTGGTTGGCTTTGGATATCGTCAACATTTTTAGGTTTGGGATTGTTTGGTGCATTGGAAAGGAAAGCCATTTTTTCATATTTGAAAGAAGCGAAGTTGACAATGCAAGGTGTTTTAAGCAGAAGACTTGGAAATACTTAGAGTTGTGAAAGTTCCAAATGAAAAGGCTCAAGAGTATTTATAGTCTTCAGAAAGGGATATGTCTCGTCAAAGCCATTTAATGCTATGAAGATAGTGGGGCACGTGGCGAAGCATGAAGAGGTTACCGTGCAGATGATGGGAAACGTTTTGACATGCTTGCCTAGGTTCTAGGAATATGGTCATCATGGCAACGTGGTAACGACAATTGGAAAAGACATCTTGGAGAAAGAGTAATGATGGGTTTTTCTGAAAGCAGCAGCTGTTGGAAGATGAAAAGCGCACGTCAAGCCTTTGTGGAAAGCAAGACAGACAAGTGTCGAACGGAAAGATCAAAGAATGGTTATTTCTTTGGGCGTCGAAATAGACATTCTTGGGGGGCAATTTGTTGGCTCCTGAATTCGACACCTACTATATTTTGTCTTTTAGACCAAAACTGGAATAAATAAAGCCAAGATGAAGAATGTTTCGACGTGTGAAATGACTTAGAAAAAATCTAAGTTATATCTGAGTCTTCGACCAGGGCTCACTTTCAGGATTTCGACTGAGAAGGTCTTATGACCTTCGACTAGAAGAGAATATCCTCGCGTCGACACAAAAGGCGAGGGACATTTGAATTTGAATTATTGGAGGGAAAGACAATTTCACCAGTGGCTAAGGAGAAGCAACATGGCTGGAAGTTAGAGGTCGAGGGACATGCAGAGGACACTTGTCCTCATCTTAGCGCAGAACCACCCCTCGACGGTTACATAGTTTTTAGTATAAATTAGGAAATCTGTGTAGTTTTTCAGTGTGTTCAACCTATTGTGCTAGTTACTCAAATATTGTCCAAGTACCCGCTGTGTGAGAAAGGATAAACTGAGAAATGTACGTTGGAAACACCTCTTTTCATTAATAAAAGTCTTTTACATTGCTTTAATCTTATTCTGCAAAGTTACTTTTCCTGCACCTTTACCTGCATTTCTACATTTCTATTTACTTTCTTACTTTCCAAAACCACAATTATCTTGTCTCTGGTCGAACGAGCGTTCTTCCTGATTTCTTTTCTTACTCACATCAACCCGGTATAAAAATTAGCACAAGTTCTAGGATCGATCTGATCGATCCCACGAGTAACCAAAAGGACTTTCCTTTTTGGAGGATCAACGGTTGTTTACCAAAAACCACGGTAAATAAAGGCATGATGCCTTTTGATAAGCCAATTCATAGAAATTAATTTTATAAAGATTGAATTTTCTCCTACTGTTGTACCCCAAAATTTTCCCTCCCATTTTTACTCAAGGCATGCTCCTAGAGGTCCTCAATTGCTCAAGGTTGACCAAGAATTGACCAGATAAATTCTTCTCCTAAGCATTGAACCTCCAATTAGGGTTTCACTTTTCACCAAGATGTGTGAGCTCCAAATGTATCAAATGCTTTCCATTGTCCTAATATTCCTTCAAGATTTCCCATGCCAAGTTTCATGCTTTACATTACAAGTTTGCTCATTCAATTGCTCAAATGCTTGGAAATCAATTGTACTAGGTCAAAATTCAACTGTGGCCCATGTACAGTCAAACTTTAAGATTTTTGGTCAACATCAACATTTTGAAGTGATATCCATCATTTGATCAAGGGTTGATCATGATTCCTCAGGAAATGCTCCTAATCTATCAAAAGTAAAAAAAAAAGCTAAATTAGGGTTTCTATAGGAAAAGTCAACTAAACTTTGACCAGGCATAACTTTCACATACTTCATCCATTTCCCCCAACCAAATCTCATTTTGAAGAGTATATAATTCCCTACAACTCTTATTTTGTCCTCAAGTTCAAGAGATGCACCATTTGAAAGATACAAGCTCATACATTATAAGTCATTTTCAGAAAGTCAACAAAAGACATTTTTTGTCAAGACCATTTACGTCAAGATAAAGTCTTCAAATGCAAAATTGGTCAAACGAGGGATAAAATTAGACATCTTGGGCTTTCCAAAAAGTATAAGATCATCATCATGAGATAAAAATTGAGTAAGTTATGGCTTACCCAAGTTGGGAAAATTTTGGAGATTTCAAGAATTGTGCATTGAGAAAACTTAAACTTTTAGGTCAATGGCTTAATTTATTGGACTCCAAACATATTCATAACATTATAGGGGACCTATAATCTCATTTTTACATCGCCTTACCATTTTTATCTATTTTTTTCATATTTATTTTAATTTATTTCAAATAAATACAAAATAAAGTAAACAAAATAAATAGAGATGGGCTTTGGCATTTGGGCTGCTGCTTTGTATTGCCAAGAGGCCCACAATTTTGTGCTAAGATGTCCATGTTCATCCAGCTTTGAAAATGGCATGAAATCTCAAGTTTTCGCAAATTTTCAAATTGTAATCATGGATTTAAACATGACCTTATTGCTATGATTTCTTTCCTTGTAAATTTGTTCCCTCCATCTCCTCTATAAATACCACCCATGTGCCAGCATTACTCACACATAAGTCACAGAAGCAAGCCATACAAATTTCATAAAATATCCAAAAGTTGTCAAAACTCACAACATATGATCTAGCTGCTCCCAGGCCAAAACAAACACCTTATCCATTCCCTGAAGATCTCAGGAGCTTACCCTGACCCTCCTTAAAGCCCAACACATGCCAGAACCACCACCTTTAATCATCACCGTTTTGGTAAAATTCTGAAACTCAAATCCTTATTTTTGCATGTTTTTGAATGCTTTGACATGTATATATGAGTTGCTAGGCATCATTAGAACAAGTTAAGAGCCTCGCATGAAGTTCATGACATATGAATCATGATGTGCCATTTTCAAACCGTGCTAGGGTTTTTTTTGTTGATAATTCAAAATGCAGGTGTAGCGGTAGAAATGTTTAAGACTAAGCCATTGGATTGACTAGACTTGTACAAATAAAAATAAAAATTTCCACCGCGCTTTATTATTTCCAAAGGAATGGGAAAAGAGCGAATAACCCAAAAAGAGGGGGAAAGATTCTAGGTAAGGGGGTTGGTTATGCAAAGGGAAGGTATTAGCACCCTAAAGATCTACGGTACTCCGCAGGAACCTCTTTGTAAAATCTGTATATTTTGGCTATGAAAAATGTTGTAGAAAATAGATGGCGGAGGTGAGAAAAGAAATATATTTTTTAGGATTTTTGTACCCTCCGCGGTTGCGAACCTTTAGTGTCTACGTAACACCTTTCATGCAATAGAGGATCAGGGTACACGTAGTTCCTCTTTTAAAGATTTTTAAAAACATAAGTGTGTTGGTTAATTTTATGAGATAAGACGTCACCGTCATTGTCCGTGTGGAAAAACATACTTACTACCCACAATCATGAGAAAGGAGAATTTGCATCATCTCTAAGTGGAGGATATGGCTTGGATTTTAAAATCAACAATGCCTCACTCAACACCTAAGTGAAAAGTATCTCTCTTCACTATATATTGTAGAAGTATAGTTGTTTGCATCACTACAAGGATTGACAAGAGTCTAATCTTTTTGAGAAAAGTTTAAAGATGAAAGCCAAAGTGGAAAAATGGTTTGAATGAGATTGATTGGCTTTTAGTCTTCTCACAAAAAGGATGTCAAAGTATTATTAAGGTTATTTGAGTTTATTTATGAAAATGTTTGAAAATGCATGGACCTAAGTCCAAGTTTATTATTAAAGTGGTTCAAGTTTAAAACAAGAAGAGTTTTCAAAAGGAGGGAGAATATTTTTGAAATTAAAGATGGGAGGAGAAGAAGAGGCTATCCTAAAGCATAAGGTAAAAGTTAGGGATAAGAACCATCTAGCTAATAAGAAGCCAATAATTGACACTATGAGCCAAGATAGAATTCCCATTCTTTGGATTGAAACCAAACAAGCAAAAATACTAGACCTTTTGAGAGAACCAAACTTCAAGTGTATTAGGTCTTCACAAAAATTGGGCAGAGTAACGACTGTATACAGGTGAATTCCAGATTACAAACAAAGGGTGTAATCACAATAACCTACACACAAAACAAACAAACAACCTAATGTATTGAGGTAAACCTCAAGAGCTCTAGACAAAATAATCAGATAAGATCACAAGGTCTCTAATCATAGGCCAAGGTTGCTAATCCTAAGTCCAAAAAGTCCAATGCTCCATAATACCAAGGATAGTACCCAAATAGTGCAAGTATCATTAAAGATTTTTAGGGTTCATGTTGATTATTAGGTGTCTTAAAAGAGAAAAGAAAAGCTCAAGTGAGAAAAATAAAAATGACAAGAAAGTAAATGCTCAAGTGAGCAAAATAAAAAGGCATGAAATGTAAATGCTAAAAATAAATAGTGCATAAAAATGAAAGGGCATATAATGAAAAATAAATTCTAAAGTCAATTATTAGTGATTAGTGGTTAGTTGGATGATAATCTTAAAACTTGCATTTGGAACTCATTAGAGGATTGGTAGAACCAAAGCCTCCACACAACAAGTTTCATTTGCTTTTTGTCAAGTATATCATCCATTTGAAATCCTTATGAGTACCATTTAATGATCAACAACGTTTAAGTGATCCACATTGACCAAAGGTGTTGTAGATCCATTAGAGGATTGGTAGAACCAGAGCCTCCTCACAATGAATCTCAAGGTTATTGGATCAAAGAGATCAAATTAACATATTTGGGCTTGCAAACATAAGTTTGGGCCACGAATAATCATTTATTCGAATTAGGACAAAATTTAGCACTATGTTAAGCAAACGTAAGTGGAATTATATAGAAATCGCACCTATTTTGAGGTCGGTCAATAGCAATCTATGCACCATTTGTTTTGAGACATGATATAGAGATCATGCTCCAACATCACTTAGTGCAATAAGAAGGAGATGAGATGAAGAGGGATGGGAGATAATATACAAACCACTTTTAAATTAAATTTAATCAAACTATTATTAAAATCATTCATCCATTTTTGTGGAGTTAGACTTAACACCATGGATCCAATGATGTTAATAAAGTTTATGATTAAAAATTTAACCCAAGATCAGCCAGAAAATAGTCACAAAATAATATTACATTTAATATATACAAAAAAAGGTTTAAAAAAATGTTTTAAAATCGAAATAAAAAAGAAAAATATCAACTATGTTCAAATTAATCAAGAAATAAAAAGTAAGACCATAGAAAAATCAGAAAAGGACTCAAATGATTTTATAATTTTTTTGGTAATTTTTTAAAGTCAGAAACTATTTTTAAAATTAAAAGAAAGTGGTAAAATAAACCAAAAATGATAAAAAATAGCAAAGTCAGAAACAAAAATAAACTAAGGTCATCAATATTTGTCACAATATCATTGGATCATTCCATAATTTTTTCAGAATTTAAAAATGCATAAAAGTATTTTTAAACATTTAAAATAATTCAAATAAAGTAAAATTTGTAAAAAAATCCCAAAACACAAAAGTAAATTGTGAAAAAATAAAAATTATAAAGAGAGTAATCAAAAATATTTTTCATAAATTTTTCAGATTTTTTGGACTTAAAATGAATTTTCTATGATTTTTTGAAGTTTAAAACAATTAAATATAAAAATCAGAAAAGAAAATAAAAGTAAAAAATACGTGGACCATTGGATGAGAGTCAAAACACATTAGTAATCAGATCCAAAGATCTGGCGCGCTGTGCATATCATGTTCATTAGTGAATAAAGCATAAAATCAAAAATAAAATCAGAATTAAAAAAAAAACAAGTGGCACACCATCATTGGTTGGAAGATGACACGTTAGTCATCTTCAACCTCCAGCCAACGTGAATTGCAGGTCTCTCAAACTGTAAAATCAGAAGCTCAGACCTATGCCATTCGCTTCGTCTCTTCAAGATGAAGACAACCACACCGTCGCGTCAAATTTATATAAACTGTAGCTCAAGCAATTTGGAAGGAAAGTTTTGAAAAGGGATTTGAAATTTCATGGTCAAAATGTGTTTCCATTAAAAAGCAAGTGTTGCAACTAGAACTAGGGCAATGAGAGCATCACAATGATATCCAAGTTTTGAAGAATTGATGAAGGAATCTATCTATTGAAGTTGAGTTGCAGAGCTTTGAAACTGGACTTCTATGGAGCAATATAGGGCACGATTCTTGAATGTAATCATATGGTTAGCTTCAGGGAAGATCAAGAAAGGTGAATTGATGGAGAAATTAGATTGAAAAAGGCTTGGGAGTATATTTCGAAGTTGTTGAATTCTGAGTTATGGAACAAGTTTGGCAGGGTGACTCTGGCTATCCAAGCTTGAGGAAATGAATGGGGGATGACCCTCTATTTATAGGGAATCAAATGGAATTTCCAAGCGTGTGAAATGATCAAGTTTGGAGGGAAATCGTGTGAAGTTGCAAACAAGAAAACTGTGACTTCTAATTTGATCAAAACTCATCCAAAACGCGTGTTTTGCTATGCTAATCACTTCTGGAAGTTCACTAAACATGTTCAGAAGCAAAAACACGCAGAAACAAAGTGTTTAGAAGCCAAATCAAGGATTTCAAACTTCTGACTTGGTGAAAAATTCAGTTTCAAATTGCCAACTTCTGACCAATGGCATTCTCAGCTCAAGGGGTCTTAGGGCATGTCTCTTGATGCTTTAGAAATATGAGGTTACAAGCTTTGAAATGGAAGAAGAATGGGATCAAATGGATGCTTGAGATGAAAGTTGTATTGAGTCAAAGTTGGAGAAAAGGGTTAACTTTCCATACTTAGAAATATTTCAAATTTTTCTTCAAAAGTGACCTATAATGTCTTGCATCCAAACATAGCCTTCCACTTGGAATTTTCTCTACATGCGTATAGTAGCTAAATTCACAAAGTTCTGCATGCATTTTCACCAAATCTCCTCTAACCAGATTAATAACAAAATTTCGAAAGTCGCCTGGACAACCGGCCACCATATTCATAACATTTACTCCTCCATGCTTGGGTAGAGGATTATCTTTCACATTAGGGCCCACATCGTTGAAATATAGAATACCGGACTTCACCAACTTCTTCACCTCAGTCTTCAAAGGATAACAACTCTCAACATTATGCCCGGGTGCTCCCTGATGAAAATCACATGTTTGGTCGGCCTTGTAATACCAAGGCAATGGTGATGGTACATCGGGAGGTGGTCGGGTCTGAACCAGCTTCTTCTGAATCAATACCGGTAGTAACTCTGTATAGCTCATAGGAATAGGGTAATAACTCTCCCTTCTCTGATTATACCCTTAATTCCCCTGCCAGGATGGTCTCTGATAAGTAATGGTAGTTGGAGATGCACCCACAACTGGAGTAACTGAGGAGACTTGCTGACGACGCTGATAATTCCTTCTAGGAGTATTAGCCCTCCTATCTTGTATAACAACATTTGCATCCCCTTCCTTCTTCTTGGTAAACCCATAAGATGGTTTCTTCACACATCCAGAACTTTCACTCTTCGTTAAACGACCCTCTCTTACAGCCTCTTCTAAGCGGATATCCATTCCTACCATTTCAATAAAGTCACTTGGCGCACTTGCTACCATCCTCTCGTAGTAGAAAGCACCCAACATTTTCAATAAAATCTTAGTCATCTCCTTCTCTTCCATGGGAGGAATCACTTGGGCGGCTACCTCACGCCATCTCTGTGCATATTCTTTGAATGATTCCCTGTCTTTCTGAACCATGGCCCTGAGTTGATCACGGTTTGGCACCATGTCCACGTTGTACTTGTATTGTTTGATGAATGCTTCTCCCAAATCATTAAAAGTATGGATATTGGCGCTGTCCAAACTCATATACTACTTCAGCACAACACCAGTCAAACTATCCGGAAAAAAGTGAATCAGCAGACGCTGATCATCAATATCGGTAGACATTCTCCTCACGTACATCACCAAATGAGCACGAGGGAAAGTGTTTCCCTTGTACTTCTAAAACTCTGGGACCTTAAACTTAGCAGGTATCTTAACATTTGGGACCAAGCATAACTCATTCACATTCTGCCCAAAAAGCTCTTTTCCCTTGAGGGCCTTCATCTCTCTTTGCATCTTGTCAAACTGCTCTTGAAAATCATTCATTCCGTCATGAAGACCCAAGTCTTCACTCAGTGGAGGGAAAGGATGACACACATCGTCATTAAAAAACAAAACCATATTCACCGAAGGAGGCGCAGCAGGAGCAACATGCACCACAGGAGGTGCCAGAGTAACAATAGTCTGAACAACTGGAGTATCTTAAGGACCAAGATTGAAACCTTCAGGCGCAAAATTCTATGGCATTCCCCATGGATAACCTTGAGGCATGCGATTATGAATAACAACTGGAGTAGAAAATACAAGAATAATTGGAGCTTCAGTAGTTGCCCTTGTTGGTTGAGGTTGGACACTCGGTGGCTGATTCTGATTAGCCACCAGAGATTCCATCAGAGCAGTAAGATTGGCCATGCCGGCCTTCAAAGCAGAAACCTCCTCGTGCAACTCTCAATTCTCTTGTTTTAAGTTGTCCATCATCTTTTTGAAATTAGCCCGAGTGTTGTAGTGGTGAGTCAGCTTGCTATTGAAGTAAAGAAGCTTGGTAAGACACCTGTATATGCATAACAAATGCAAGAAATATGTGCAATATGATGCATGATATGTAATGCACATGATTTTATTTTATTTAATATTTCAAGGGATTTAAAATTTATGGACATATTGCAAATATCAAAGTAATAACGCATTTGAAAATACTGAAAATTCCATTATAACATCTTCAAAATGGATTACAAGTTTCAATGATCCCAAGTACAAGATGAAAATAAAATCTAAAACCCTGAGAAGTAAAACTGATGGAGATCACTCTATACGCTGTCTCTTCCCTGTGAGCCTGATAATCTGAGCTTTCAACCTCTGGTTTTCTTCCGCATATCTGATGGCAACCTCCTTCCAATCATCTGAATCAGGAAGTGAGTAATCAACATCTAATTGAGGCTTAGGAGAAAATAAATCCCCTTGCCTCTCCATAGTCTCTACCGATCGACTCTCAAGGATCTTAATCAAGTCATCTTTCTCCTTCAAGTCTGCTCTATAGGAAATCTCTAAAGTTTGACACTTGTTCTTCCAAGCATCCTTTTCCTGTTGCATCCTGACCAAAGCAAGCTGCAGCTCTTCTAGATCATCCAAAAAGGGAGAAGGGGTTTTTACAAATAAATCAGGCATAAGTGTTTCTCGGGAATACGATATCTTCAACTGAATGGCTCACGTTTGGACCCACTGAAGATATGGCTCCAAAGAAACAGTACCCCTAGGTCCCCAATCCTTCCTACTCTTCTTATGAATGTGACGCCAGGCCTTCGCAATCTGCTCCCTAGCTTCCCTATGGTCTTTTCCCTCCTTCAGAAAGAAACTACTCAAATGAATACTATTTGGTTTGTCCCTTATCGGATAACCAAGCTGTCGTCGTGCAAAAACAAGGTTATAGTTGATTCCTCCCTTTGTACCAAGAAGAGGTACATTGGGGAAACTACCACAACTGTCAATAATCTCTATATCCTGGTAAGCTCGATGATACCAATCAATATCCGAGTGAGTAAGTGCCATGATCTTAGGATCCCAACGGGGTTCCTTCTTGACATCCCAAAAACCATCAGACTGAGGCATATGAGAGATAAACCACCGGTACAACAGGGGCATGCAATAGATAATCATCCCCCATGATAAGAATTCCGAAGATGAATAGAGTAATAAGAATTACCCAACAAGGTAGGAACTGGGTTTCCAATTATGAAGATCCTGATAGCATTAATGTCAACAAACTTGTCCACATTAGGAAATAAGAACAACCCGTAAGCAAGTAGAGCAAAGATGGCCTCAAAAGCGACTGTACTCTTCATCCTAGAAAAGTAACGAGCTTTCTCCAATAAGAACTGAGCTGGTAATCCTCTAATCCCTCCTTTAGTAGTCATATGGGCTTCCACCTCAGACTTCCCCAGATGAATCAAAGAAGCAATCTCATGTGGTTTTGGCTCACCCTCCAAACTAGTAAAAGGAACACGATCGGTAATAGGTAAATCCAATAGATAAGAATACTCCTCTAGTGTAGACATCAACTGATAGTTTGGAAAAGTAAAGCAATGATACATCAGATCATAGAACTGGACCAAGGTCGAGAGAATACCCTCCTTCATCTTCAGCTTCATGAGAGGAATGATGGATCCATACTTCTTCCAAAAGTCTGCAGAACACTCGATCTCGGGAATTAGACTGATCAACTCATCTATCTTGGGATCCTTGAAACCGTACTTCCCGGTCTTTCTCTTTCCAGAATCCATGGTTAAAAAGTACCTGAGATATTCACAAATGATCAACTTTTAAATCCCTTGAAATAAGATGTCTCCAAAAGATGCTTATGAGTGCATAGATGCATGATGCAACAATCACAATAAGATCACACATATAGGGTTAATAGGTTCAACGTCACGAGCATGAGGTCAAAGGTACTACCCATAAGGTGTTGGTCTAAAAGTTATCACCTGCCGAACAAGGTTCTAGAGATTCCCAGAGTCTACATCCTTCCTTCAGATATTACCAACTTCCCGATTAACTTGGTAATTAGTAATATTCTCAAGAAAAACTCGTCCGAGCATAGTATCGCGTGACAAATATTTTCGGATTACTCCGTCACAGCTTCCGCACTACATCTAAAAGGCTAAGATGGGTTTGGTATTCCATGGTCCTCAGTTTCAGCAGGCTCCCAGGTCGAAAGAAATACGTCTTCCCGATTACTCGGTAAACGACACTACAGTCAAAGTGGCCTCCACTGAGTGGGGGATCTTATGCCTCTTTTTTTTTGGGATTACTCCCTCAAAGTTAACATGACTATATCGCCCGTCCTATCTTAAAGTTTTCCCAAGTTCGGGTATAGAACTTATGAGTAATCACCAAGCACCCTGAAAACTAGGAAAATCCAAACAAACATATATACAACATATAACATAAAAAAATAATAACACATATAAAGATATAAACAAAGATAGGTTTAACCCACTTAGGCATGGACCAGCAAGAGGTCAAACTTTCCCCAGTGAAGTCGCCATTTTTCTGTAGCGGTAGAAATGTTTAAGACTAAGCCATTGGATTGACTAGACTTGTACAAATCAAAATAAAAATTGCCACCGCGCTTTATTGTTTCCAAAGGAATGGGAAAAGAGCGAGTAACCCAAAAATAGGGGGAAAGATTCTAGGTAAGGGGGTTGGTTATGCAAAGGGAAGGTATTAGCACCATAAACATCTACGGTACTCCGCATGAACCTCTTTTTAAAATCTGTATATTTTGGCTATGAAAAATGTTGTATAAAATAGATGGTGGAGGTGAGAAAAGAAATATATTTTTTATGATTTTTGTAGCCTCCGCGGTTGCGAACCTTTAGTGACTATGTACCATCTTTAGTGCAATAGGGGATCAGGGTACACTAAGGCCAAATTTGGAATCAGGAGGCAATTTTTTATGGAGTAGTCCCTTTGGTTTTCCATAAATATCTCTTTTTTGCAAGTTTGCGTTTTTGTTTGGCCGGAGAAGATGACCGGAGGGAAACTCCGACATCCCTGAAAATCTTTGATTTTGGTAAAAGCTAGCATGGTAGTTTTGTGTTACCTGATTGGCCCATTTAAACTCAGCGCGCGTTTTTTTTTATTTTGAATATTTTTTTTCCAGATTTATCATATAATATTATTATTGTATTTGGATAAACGAATGAAATAGCATCTCAGTTGGCAAGGCAGCGCATGTGAAAAGGGAGAGGACCTAGGTTCGAGTCCCAGGTCCAGGAATTTTATTTTTCTAATACATACTTTGCAGATCCTGTATACTAAATCTAAGTGCGCGTATCATACGTTCCATCATCATTGCCATTAGATCTCATCAGCGCCAGATCAAACGATCCAGATCCAGATGTCCATGATGGATCCTTAAAAGCCAATGACATTGGATTAGTGCAGAGTCTTGGCTTGGTCTATCATGGGCCTAACAAATTTAAAAAATGTACCCCCTATTTGCTTATAACATCTGGCCCAATTTGATTTTTTATTTTATTTGTTTTATTGTTTATTTTCATTTAATCATTTTTTTCATAATAATATAAAATCAGAAAATAATTATAATTAGACTTATGATTTTTCTAACATTAATTTTCATTTTTGTAAATTAATTAACTAAATTATTTTGACTTGTTTTAATTAACTTAAAATCAAATAGAATTAGGTTATGTCATTCAAATATTTTCTTAAATAAAAATACCAAAAATATATTTTCTAACACTTAGAATCTTAGGTTTTAATTATTTTCTTAACATTTTTTTTTTAATTTCTATTCATTTGCTATTTATATTTATTAGACAAATTGTATAGGTCGCATAATAATTGTAATAGCCGTAGTTTAAATTCTCACAGTTTCATTATTTATGTAACTACACCAAAGCCTTGTATTAGCGTAGGATTTATGATTTCCGCGCTTTAAATTTCTTCAAAATATTAACTGTTAGTAACTAGGCTTGTATGGAAAGACTGGAAACAAAATGCTAGCAAACCTAATAACAAAGATAAATGAACTGAATTGAATCACTTGCACATATAAACCTCTAAGGTACGCCCACTTGGGTTACCTTTCGGAAAAGAAAATAGTCATGTCCCTCAAAAATGGGGACGCTTTAGAAAAGATCCGTAAATCAAAAGATCATAGTCCCTCGATGACCCTACAGTGTTTCCTTTTGGTAAATGATCTCGTCCCTTAAACAAAATTGCTAAAGCGTCTCCATATGTTTCCTTTATGACTATACGTCCCTTCAAATGTCCTTTAAAACATCCAACGATATGGATACCTACTCACTAATAGTAGGATAGCACTGTCTAAAGGATAGGAGGAAAATAAAAAACTTTTTCGAGTATAAGTAGATAGTTCTTAGACGCTTGCTCAAACACAAAAATTTTCAAAACACTTTCAAAAACATTCGCTTTGTCAACACTCTCGAGGACTGATACAAGAGTTATCATAAAGCGAATCGCCGCACTAAGGCAATTTTAAAATACTTTTCAAAACACACAAAGCACAAGGTATTTCAAAATGAGCTAAGCATCTAAGAGCCCGTAGATAACTACAGATGAAAGGGGTGCTAACACCTTTCCTTTCCATAATCTACCCCCTTTCTCAGAAACAAATCTCGAAAGGTATTTTTCTGTTCTTTTCACCCTTTCCTTTGTTGGATAAAAGAAAAGTCGGTGGAGACTCTTGCTTACCATAACATTTGCAAACACAAACACAAAACCAGTATAACAGTCGGTTCTGCCACCGTATCACAGAACTGGAGACTCTGCTGAGGACTATGAATAAAAAGTGGGGTTACCTTAAGAGTTAGTTCATTTTAAAACTGTTTTAATTGCTTGCTTTGTATGCTTTATCCTTGGAGGGTTGTTTGGGTTGTTGCTATAGATCCTACACCTAGATCTGGGGGCATCTTTTAGGTAAACAATAATAGATCATGGAGATTGTACGGCGTATACCGATATGGTTGAAGCGATAGCTATGTTGGTGTGACACTTTGGTTGGTATCGGTATCCCTTGTGTTGAATCGAGGAGAATACAGAGCCGCCGCGTTGTGTCGTGAAGCACTAACATACCTTAGAACCTTAGTTGAACAAACTTGGCCATTAGAAAGTAGTGAGATAGGCGGCCTCAGTGTAAAGCTGGGGATTGGTTGATACTCGATGCTACACTCATTGAGATTGGACTTTTGAGATGTTTTGGCCACAAGAAAAGACTGCTAAGCTGAAACAATGCTCGATAAAGAAAGATCAGTGATATTGAGACTCCTTAGAACCCGATTACTTTTCTAAGATAGGTTGAATCAACTAAACTTCAAGAGGGTATTTACCTATAAACTCCATGCAAGCCTAAACTTAAGATTTTGTGTGTTTTTGCTTGTGTGTGATTAATTTTCTTAAAAAATAACATCATGCATCATAACATCCATGTTTCATTACACTAACCATTTCAAGGACCAAGCGAATTTATCTTTGTTCTGTTTTGCAGATCATGGCTTCCGCTTGTAGAAATACTATCTGAATAAGAGTTGTAATAATACCTCTCCAACTCAAAGAGCTAGTATCAAGGGTTCCTGAGACTTATTCGTTCACCAAGAAATATGGTCGACTTCTCAATCTAGTTACCTAGGGCTTTGATGAGAAGATGATGAGTGTACTCTTTCAATTATTTGACCCTAAACACCATTGCTACACTTTCCAAGACTATCAGTTGGTACCCACCATGGAAGAATTCTCTCAAATATTGGGTATACCTATTCTTGATCAGATGCCTTTCACCGGTTTAGAAGAAGCTCCAAAGCCAGAAGTCATTGCAACAACTTTGCATCTGAAATAGTCCGACATTGTATCCAACTGGGAAACAAGAAGCGAAGTTAAGGGTTTTCTAGTCAAATTCCTATTAGAGAAGGCTTAGCTGTTTTGGGATGATTTAGATTTCCAAGCTTTCGAGGAGGTTCTGGCCCTTCTAATCTATAGTCTAGTGCTGTTCCCTAATCCAGACTTACTCATAGATGTGAATTCTATCAAGGTTTTCCTCTCTCGCAACCCTGTACCTACTCTACTCGGAGACATCTTGTATACCCTCCACACTTGCACCATGAAGAGAAAAGGGATTCTTATGTGTTGTGTGCCATTGTTGTCAAGGTGGTTTATTTATCACCTCCCTAAATCAGTATTGGAGAATGAAGAAGGTTTGGGTTGGTTGTGAAGGATAATGTCACTTTCTCACTCGGATATTCTCTGGTATTCCCGATCTATGGGAGATAATTCTGTCATTGACCGCTGCAGGGAATTCCCTAATGTCCCACTACTTGGTATTAGGGGAGGCATAACTTATAATCCTTCTCTGACTCTGCAAAAATTTGGTTATGCTCGAAGGGATGGTCCCCATAATATTCTTATCCAGGGAATTATGTTTAACTAAGAGGATGATGTTCAAGGGTATCGTTAGAGGTTCATACGAGCTTGGGGCATGGTAAACATATTTGATATCAAGACCTTAGGGCCTAAGACTTCCATCCATATGGAACCTCATCTCAAATGGGTACGAGCTCGCGCTCAGAACCTTATAATGACGTATATATCCATCTTACCAGTGGTTGTGGAGCCCTTCACCGAAGAAGATATTATTTATACAGTTCTCCATCTTGAAATGCCCACTGATCATGAAGAGCTACAGAGATCCTGTATTCAGTTGAAGAAAGAACGAGATAACTTTATAGATCATTTCTATGTCAACGAGAAGAATGTGTTAGAGCTCACGAAGCAACTTCACGAAGAAGAAAGTCTTAATGTTTATCTCGGTACAGAGAGGAAGCGCCCATGGGAAACCTGATCTCTAGAATTTTATAATTTTTTTTCAATTGTAAGCCTAAAAGGCAATTGTATTTGGAATTCTACTAATAAAATCTTTGTTTCATTTTGGTTCACAAATTTAAATTTCCCGAGGTCCTTGAAAACATCGCATAAGCATAGCATACACTTCATTACATAAGCAGGTACTGCAAGACAGGTTTCTTATTCTCTTCGCTGTTTATTTTAGCAAAAGAAATAGCTCTCGAACAAACAGTAAAGGACTCCCAAGCTCAAAATGCTCAGTTTCAACAAATGTTCTTGGCTCTGGCCCAGGGGCAAGAAGATCTGAAAGCTCTAATCATCAAAGAGAAGACTAAAAAGGCAAAGAAACCAGCTGGTATCTTGAATTTGGGTAGAAGGTTCAAAGGACCGGCTAAGTGAGCTCTAGATCTCTCAACTCCATCAAATGAGGGGGATAATCATGAAGATGATAATAACCCGGGGACTGATGAAGATGAGCCTGACTATTCTGAGGAGCAGTATCCTCCTGCGGATGATAAATACAAACAAATGGAGGATCGTCTCAAAGCCATGGAAATTCAAAGGGTATATGGCTTGGACTTTGAAGAGTTAGGGCTGGTTTCTGGAGTGGTCATCCTACCAAAGTTCAAGGTTCCCACATTTGCTAAATATGACGGGGTATCTTGCCCTAAACTTCATTTGAGATCATGCATCAGAAAGATCCAGCCTTACACTGCTGACCGAAAGTTATGGGTCCATTTCTTCCAAGAAAGTCTGGCCGACACTCAACTGGAATGGTTCTATCAACTGGAAAGAACCAACATTCATAATTGGGAAAATTTAGCTGCTGCTTTCTACAAGCAGTACCAATATAACGCTGACCTCGCCCCAACTCGTACACAATTTAAAAGTATGTCTATAGGTTCCGACGAAGGTTTTAAAGATTACGCCCAAAAGTGGAGAGACCTTGCGGGAAGAGTCCATCCTCCGTTGTCTGATAGGGAGCTGGTGGACATGTTCTTGGGCATGTTATCTGGTCCATTCTTTAACCATCTGATTGGGAGTTCTTCAACTGGGTTCACTGAACTAATATTGACTGGTGAACAGGTAGATGCTGGCATCAAAAGTGGTAAAATCCAGAGAGATGCATCCTCCAGCACTGGAAAGAAAACTTTCACTGGAAAGAAGTAGGTCAGTGCTATTTATGGCCAAAGAAATCAAAACAAAACTGAATGTCGTCCGACGATAGGGGATGTTATGATTTTCAATCCTGCATCAAACCAACCACGAAACAATCAACACAGACCAGATGCGCCTAGAAGATAGTTTACCCAGATCAACATGACCTTATCCCAGGTTTTTCCACATCTGCTGAAGTCCAATTTGGTAACTTTGAAGGAAGCCCCGAAGAATCCCAATATGGCATCTCCCTACTACAACCCAAATTCTCGATGTGACTACCACTCTGAAACTCCGGGGCATGATACAAATGACTGTTGGGCTTTAAAGAATAGGGTACAGGATCTCATCGAGGCGAAGGAGATTGAGTTTGACCTTCTAGAGACACCTAATGTAATAACTGCACCAATGCCCAAACATGGCCAAGGTGTCAATGCTGTTGATAATGATTGTTTTGTTTCTTCTATGGATGAGTTAGCTACTCCTCTTATGACTATTAAAAGGAATCCGTTGCGAGCCGGTTTATTTCCAGGCTGTGGTGAAGGCTGCCACTTATGTATGTCTCTACCAGAAGGTTGTCTGTTGTTGAAAATGGGTGTCCAACGCCTGATGGTTAACAAAGAAATCATGTTCGAGAAAGTTCCTCTTGCAAGAAGTTCATGTGAAGATGTCTCAATAATCACCATTTCCGACAATCCTCCCAGAGTCTCCACCAAAAGACCCGTCAGGATTACACCTGTTCCCAAGTTTGCTCCCTTGATCATCACCCTCCTTGGGCCAATACCATATTCCTCGGATAAAGCTATTCCCGAGAATTATGGGGCTTACGTCTATTACCATGGCGTCAAGCAAGACCTGTTGGCTATTGAAGACAAAGTTGCTAAAGGTACTAGTCCCGAAGTTGACAATATCATCGGGACCAGTAAAATTACGAGAAGCGAAAGAGTCTTCTCTCACGAGATCTCTCCAAAAACTGTTGCTACTACTGTTATCATTCCTGCTGCTACTCATGCTAGTACTCCCATTGCTACTCCTGTAATTATTCATGCTGCTACTCCTGCTAGCACTCCCACTACTACTCCTATTGTTATCCATGCTGTTATCCTTGCTACCGAGTCGGCCGAGACTTGGGGCAAAGAGGTATTTGTTGAACCTGTCCAGACGAAGGAACCCAAAGAAATCATCCCCGAGGCTTCTAAAAAAGAAACGGAAGAGATATTGAAGATAATCAAGAAAAGTGATTATAATGTCGTGGAACAATTGGGGCAGACCCCTTCAAAAATCTCAATGCTGGGCTTACTTTTGTGCTCTGAAGCCCATGCTAAGGCTTTAGTAAAATTCCTGAAGTCTTCCCATGTGCCTCAAGAGACCTCTGCTGATCAATTTGAGAATTGTGTGGCTAGTTTGACAACTGACAATGGCCTGGGATTCTCTGATGCAGATTTAACTCCCAAGGGAGGAAACACAATGATGCCCTGCATGTCTCCATTGAGTGCAGTGGCACTACATTAGCCCATGTTCTAGTGGATACAGGTTCATCACTGAATGTCTTACCCAAGAATGCTCAAGACAGGCTAGATTGTGAAGGACTCACACTAAATCCCTGTAACATTGTGGTGAGGGCCTTCAACGGTTCTAAAATAATGGTGCACGACGAGGTGGACATCCCTATTAAAATGGGTACTCAGACCTTTAATTCCACCTTCTATGTGATGGACATCTGCCTTTATTATTCCTGTTTATTGATTCGATCTTGGATCTATAGGGTTGGTGCTGTTACTTCTACTCTGCATAAGATGTTGAAGTACCCAGTTAACGGCAAAATTATCACATTACATGGGGAGGAGGAATACATGGTGAGCCACCTGAAC
The DNA here is from genome assembly GCA_948472305.1 of Vicia faba. Classification (NCBI taxonomy): domain Eukaryota; kingdom Viridiplantae; phylum Streptophyta; class Magnoliopsida; order Fabales; family Fabaceae; genus Vicia; species Vicia faba. Next base: position 337,793 of record CATIWC010000862.1, on the reverse strand, counting down.
TATTTCAGGTATGTTGAAATGGATGGCGAGTTCATTGAGACCCCCTGTCAGATCTTTAAGGAGGTTCCACAGACGGCTGCTACAACCAAGACTGTTTCCAAGGTCCCGAAGATTATCAGACCTCCACTGAAGATGGCTTCTGTGAAGGATGCCAAGGCAGTATTCGAAGATGGTGGGTGAACAATTTGGGGCAAAATTCTGGATATTCCTTAAAAATTTGACAAATTTGGTTTGGGTTTTACTTCAGGAGCCCGAAGAGCTATTCTCCGTGCTCGCACCGGTGGACCACCTTTACGGATCAACAACCATGGAGTCAATGCTCTGGAGGATAGTGATAGTGATTATGACTTGGAAAAATGGATCTTCCTAACCATCAGCGGTGGACTCAACAATTGGGAGGCCAAAGATTTTGTTCCCATTACTTTTGTTCAAGAGTAATTTGTCTTTTTGTTTTTGAGGATATGTAATATTTGATCAATTGAAACTTTAAAGCCTTGTGTCTTACCCAAGGCACAATGGTCTATTTGTGAGGGTCATTACTTCATTTTCATATGTCATCAATAAAACATTGGAAGTTTTTCATGCAAATTTTATGCTCTTTGTTTTTCTTTTTTTTTTTACTTTTTACTTTATCAAAAAATATATAGCTATGCTCTTACACACACCCACATATCAAACTGCATATCCATATTTACTCTGGATCCCATTGATAACAGTTCTGCTATTTCCAGTTATGACTTTGAAAATCCGGTATACCAAGCCAAGGATGAAGGTGAGGTAGATTGTGAGGTACCAGGAGAACTTTCCAGACTGTTACAACAGGAAGAAAGGGTAGTACAACCTCATGAAGAGCCGGTTGAGACAATTAACTTGGGTATTGAAGAGGACAAGAAAGAAGTCAAGATAGGTGCCGATCTAGAGCATAGTGTCAAAGAGCGGTTAATACAAATTCTACATGACTATGTTGAGGTTTTTTCCTAGTCATATGAGGACATGCCAGGACTTGACACTGATATCGTGGTTCATCGCCTTCCGACAAAACAGGACTGCCCTCCAGTGAAACAAAAGGTTCGTCGCATGCGAACAGAGATGTCAGAAAAGATCAAAGCCGAATTCATGAAACAATTCAACACTAGTTTCTTAGTTGTCACCTCTTATCCATAATGGGTTGCTAATGTTGTTCTGGTACCTAAGAAGGACGGTAAGGTACGTATGTGTGTGGATTACAGAGACCTGAATAGTGCAAGCCCCAAGGATGACTTCCCGCTTCCCCATATCGATGTTCTGGTTGATAACACTGCACAACATAAGGTATTCTCTTTCATAGATGGCTTCTCTAGGTATAATCAGATTAAAATTTCACCTGAGGATATGGAGAAAACGACCTTCGTCACACAGTGGGGAATTTTCTGTTACAAAGTTATGCCATTTGGGCCGAAGAACACCAAGGCAACCTATCAGCATGCCATGGTAGCTTTGTTTCATGATATGATCCATCACAAAATTTAGGTCTACGTTGATGATATGATAGCCAGGTCCCAGATTAAAGAGGAGAACCTTGATCATCTACAAAAGCTGTTTGAAAGACTGAAGAAATACAAGCTGAAGTTGAACCCGAATAAGTGCACCTTTGGAGTAAGATCTGGTAAGCTATTAGGTTTTGTTGTTAGCGGCAAAGGAATTGAAGTGGACCCTGCAAAGGTTAAAGTTATACAGGAAATGCCAACTCCTCGCATCGAGAAGGAGGTCAGGGGATTCTTGGGACGTCTAAACTACATTTCCAGGTTCATTTCCCATTTGACCGCTACTTGTGAGCCAATCTTCAAGTTACTGAAGAAAGATCAAGCAGTGAAGTGGAATGACGAATGCCATGACGCCTTTGAAAAAATCAAGGAATATATTCAAGAGCCTCCAATCTTGATGCCGCCAGTTGAAGGAAAACCTCTGATCATGTACTTAAAATTGTTAGAGAACTCAATGGGGTGTGTGCTGGGGCAGCATGATGAGTCTGGTCGAAAAGAGCATGCAATATACTACCTTAGAAAAAAGTTTACCGACTGTGAAGTAAGATACTCACTACTCGAGAAAACTTGATGCGCTTTGGCATGGGCTTCTCGCCGACTAAGACAGTATATGTTGACTCACACTACCTTGTTGATATCTAAAATGGATCCTATCAAGTACATCTTTGAGAAGCCCGCTCTGTCCAGAAGAATAGTAACATGGAAAATGATCCTGACCGCGTATGATATTCAATATACAACCCATAAAGAAATTAAGGGAAGTGTATTAGCTGATCATTTAGCTCATCAGGCTGTATACGACTACCAATCCATGAATTTTGAGTTCCTAGATGAAGACATCATGTTAGTAACTGATTATGAAGAACCTGGACCAGATGAAGGACCTGAAAAAGGATTCTTATGGACTATGGTTTTTGACGGAGCTTCCAACGCTCTTGGAAATGGCATCGGTGCTATGATCATATCCCCTGAAGGCTGTCATACTCCTTTCACTACCAGATTATGTTTCAATTGTACCAACAATATGGCTGAGTATGAAGCATGTATTATGGGCCTCAAAGCTGATATCGACTTGAGGATCAAGTTCTTAAGTGTATTTGGAGACTCGACCTTAGTAATCAGTTAGATCAAAAGAGAATGGGACACCAAGCATCCTAATCTCACCCTGTACAAAGAGCATGTGTTGACATTGATTCCATACTTTGAAGAAATTACCTTTGAACATTTTCCACGAGAGGAAAATCAACTAGCGGACGCGCTAGCTACTATGTCATCCATGTTCAAAGTCACGTGGGATAATGAAGCTCCTCAGATCACTATTGAGATAATGGACAAACCTGCATACTATCACGAGATTGATACTGAAGAAGTAGTGGAAAAACCTTGGTTCCATGAAGTAAAAAGATATCTCGAAGCCCAAGAGTATCCTGAGGGAGCTTCAGTTAATGATAAGAAGTTTCTAAGAAGGTTCTCTGCTAAACTTTTCCTCAGTAACGGAATCCTCTATAAACGCAACCACGACTCTACCTTGCTGTGGTGTGTAGACAAGAGTGAGGCAGAAAAGATTATGGCCGATTTGCATGAAAGTACCTTTGGCACTCATTCAAGTGGGCACTAAATGGCTAAAAAGATCCTACGGGCAGGACACTATTGGTCCACTATGGAAGCAAACTATTATCAACCTTTGCAAACTTATCAAAAATGCCAGATCTATGCTGATAAAGTACATGTGCCTCCGGTTCCCTTGAAAGTCTTGACTGATCCCTAGCCGTTGGCAACGTGGGGCATCAATATGATTGGTAAAATGAGACCTACAGCTTCTAATGGGCATCACTTCATCCTCATCTCCATTGATTACTTCAAAAGTGGGTCGAGGCGGCCTCCTTTGCTTCTGTTACCAAGAACATTATGGCCTGACTCATCAGACATAACCTTATCTGTCGGTACGGTGTTCCAGAAAGAATCATTACGGATAATGGTACCAATCTCAATAACACTATGATCACCAAGCTCTGCACGCAATTCAAGATCCAACATCATAACTCTTCTCCTTACCGGCCATAGATGAATGGCGCTGTAGAAGATGCTAATAAAAATATCAAGAAAATCATACAGAAGATGTCGGTGACATATAAGTACTGGCACAAGATGTTACCATTTGCTCTTCATGGTTACTGTACCACAGTGTGCGCATCAACAGGGGAAACCCCTTTCTCTTTGGTATACGGGATGGAAGTTGTCCTACCCATTAAAGTCCAGATCCCTTCCTTGAGAATCATGAAGGATGCAGGGCTGAGCAAAGACGAATAGATTCAGACTCGACTTGACCAATTAAACCTGATTGATGAGAAGCGGCTCGCGACAGTCTACCATGGTCAGATGTACCAAAAACGTATGATCAAAGATTTTAACAAGAAGGTCAGACGTCAGGTATATTAGGTCGGTGATCTAGTAACCAAGCGTATCATACTGCCACAAGGTGATCCCAGGGGAAAATGGACTCCCATATATGAAGGGCCATTTGTAATCAAGAACATATTTTCTGATGGTGCCATGATTTTAACCACTATGGACGGTGACGACCTTCTGCACCCTGTAAATGCAGACATAGTTAAAATATACTACGCATGAACAAAGACCCGCTAGATCAACTGGCCTAGGAAAATATTAGGGCATCCCGACGAACCAAAAGGGTTCAGGCCAAAATTAGGGATATATATGAAAAAAGCTGTACACCTGGCAAGTCAAAAACCTGAAAAGGCGACTTGGGCAAAAAAGGGTATCCCGGTGGACTGAAAACCCGAAAAGGAGGTCCAGGCAAAAGTTAGGGATTTAAAGCGTATAACTATGTCCCGTTAGATCACCTTATAACCAATCTTTAGTATCAACTATCAAGCTCAAACGGTACTAATCAATCGAATTAGCTTCGGACAAGCAGCAAAGAGATGAGACGCTCGAGGACATAAAGGCAATAGTAGAATGGGAACCCAATGGGATTATTTTACATATTTGTTCTCTTTGTATGCTATTTTGTAAATTTTTATTCTTACGACTAAATTCTCTTACTAGGATGTTCGTCTCCTTGTACAAAAATGCTTATTCAAAGTTAATACAAAGCTATTCCTTTGAAAGTGCAAAACTATTTGTTTTTTTTTTCTGTTTTGTTTGCGAAAACGTCCAGTGATTATTTTTGAACATATGAATTTGAATGTGATTACTTCTTACAAATACACGCATAAAAAAAAGAAAGACATTTACTAATGAATTTAAGAAACAAGGCAATATCTAAGGGCCATCCATAAAATCCCAGCAGATGTTTTCTCCATCAGATACCTTCTCCAGCAGATACAAGGATAAAGACATCCTACTACAATGTCACTTCTATATTCTCAGTATGCAACCTTATAGTGTCAGGTGTTCTCATATCCCCGGCGGAGCAAGAATCTACTAATTAATGCTCCAATAAAAAATTCCCCAGTGAAGTCTCCAAGCTTCTCAGGATTCCCCAATAGAATTTCAACAACATCTCCAAGCAATTCATGGAGCTTCCCTTCCACAATAGAGTTTGTTTCTCTAACAACAGAAGATTTGTCTCCTAGCATTCAACTTCGAACAAAATCTAAAGACCTACATTCTTCATCGCCAGCTGTAATCAGGGATTTATTTTCCCTAATTCAACAATACTGCAATAGAACAACCGATACGTTCATACATTGCATTCATACACCATTTTACAAACATCATAGAATATGCAACACAAATACATATATCACAATCTAATTTATTTTGAGAGCATCATGCAATTCATACATCATGACATTACATGAAACTGACTTTACCTTTCTAGGTTGGATTCGCAGACAGACAAACACTATCAACAAACACAGCAGGTCAAAGATTAATGCCCGAAACCAGATGGGGAAATTATCTACACGACCAAGTGGTATGAACTCCCGAAGCAATACGGGTTTACCAAGAAATACAGCAGGCCATAGATTAATGCCCGAAACCAGACGGGGAAACTATCCATGTGACCAACATTGCCAAGTTCCAGATTAAAACTTTAAACTAGACAAGAAAACTATCTGAGAACTATCTGATTATAGATTAATACCTGAAACCAGAAAGGAAAGCTATTTACATGAGAAGATTGAAGATTAATACCCAAAACAAGATGAGAAAGCTATCTTTCTTTCTAAGGCCGAAGATTAATAGCTGAAACCAGACAGGACAGCTATCTCGATGACCAACAAAAAACAAGTTCCAGATTAATACCTGTAACAAGCCAAGACAACTATCTGTGGATGATCGACCGTAGATTAAGACCTGTAACAAGCTAGGAAAACTATCTACGTGAAAAAATTGAAGATTAATACCCGTAACAAGCTAGGAAAACTATCTTTCTTTCTCCGGTCATAGATTAATACCTGAAACCAACCAAGACAACTATCTCAATGACCTATAATTTTCAAGTTCTTGATTAATACCTGAAACTAGACAGGACAACCATCTGTGAACAACTGATTTGTAGATTAACACCTGAAACCAAACATGAAAACTATCTACATGACCATATGAAGTAATCTTACATGGTTTCTTCTCATGATATTCCGATACAGTCTAACACGGACTCATCCTGAAGTGATCTTACATGGGTTCCTTCTCATTATCTAGATGCAATCTGACATGGAATCATCCTGAAACAACCTTACACAGGTTCTTTCTAATACCTTTCCAGATAATAGTTAATTCCATTATCCCCAACAAGTTACTGTGAAGCCTGGATTTCAACCAAAAAACAACAAACTTTCATCTCTCCAGAGATAAACCCTTAGTAGAGTCTTGGACAATTGAAGCTCCTAGACTCTATTCCCCACAAAGTTTCCTCAAGCGGAAGAACAGCAGAAACCCACATTCCCCAGCGGAGTCGTCCTCAGACAGCAGGAACAGGAATCCCTATATAATATCTACTTTAGATGACATCTTTAATCCCATCTCCGACGATTCTCTGTCACCTTCTCCATATGGCATCTGTAATCCCATTCCCGATGTCATCAACCACCAGTGTTACTTCATGCGAGTGCAAATTTCTTGGCACTCTAGTGTTCAATCATCTTCCACCTTCAGACCAAGAAAGGTAGCAGACCAATCTAAATCCCCAAGTTTAAGAAGATTGAACAGGGGCAGCTGTTGGACCCCAAAAATTTCCCTCTCATTTTTACTCAAGGCATGCTCCTAGAGGTCCTCAATTGCTCAAGGTTGACCAAGAATTGACCAGATAAATTCTCCTCCTAAGCATTGAACCTCCAATTAGGGTTTCACTTTTCAGCAAGATGTGTAAGCTCCAAAGGTATCAAATGTTTTCCATTGTCCTAATATTCCTTCAAGATCATCCATGCCAAGTTTCATGCTTTACATTACAAGTTTGCTCAGTCAATTTCTCAAATGTTTGGAAATCAACTTACTAGGTCAAAAGCCAACTGTGGCCCATGTATAGTTAAACTTCAAGATTTTTGGTTAACATCAACATTTTGAAGTGATATCCATAATTTGATCAAGGGTTGATCATGATTCCTCAGGAAATGCTCCTAATCTATCAAAAGTCAAAAATTGCTAAATTAGGGTTTCTATAGGAAAAGTCAACTGAACTTTGACTAGGCATAACTTTCATATACTTCATCCATTTTCCCCAACCAAAGATCATTTTGAAAAGAAACCAATTCCCTACAATTCTTATTTTGTTCTCAAGTTCAAGAGATGCACAATTTGAAAGATACAAGCTCATACGTTACAGGTCATTTTCAAAAAGTCAACAAAAGACATTTTTTGTCAAGACCATTTACATCAAGATAAATTCTTCAAATGCAAAATTGGTAAAAAGAGGGATTGAAGTAGACATATTGGGATTTCCAAAAAGTACAAGATCATTATCATGAGATTAAAATTGAGCAAGTTATGTCTTGCCCAAGTTGGGAAAATATTCGAAATTTCAAGAATTGTGCATTGAGCAAACTTAAACTTTTAGGTCAATGGCTTAATTTCTTGGACTTCAAACATCTTCATAACCTTATAAGGGACCTCTAATATCATTTGTACATTTCCTTGCCATTTTTATCTATTTTGTTCATATTTATTTTAATTTATTTAAAATAAATATAAAATAAAGTGTATAAAATAAATAAGGATGGGCTTTGGTATTTGGGTTGCTGCTTTGTCTTGCCTAGAGGCCCACAATTTCGTGCTAAGATGTCCAGGTTCATCCAAATTTGAAAATGGCATGAAATCTCAAGTTTTGGCAATTTTTCAAATTGTAATCATGGCTTTAAACACGACCTTATTGTTATGATTTCTTTCCTTGTAACTTTGTTCCCTGCATCTCCTCTATAAATACCATCCGTGTGCCAGCATTACTCACGAATAAGTCACAGAATCAAGCCATACAAATTTCACAAAAAATCCAAAAGTTGCCAAAACTCACAGCATACGATCTAGCTGCTCCCAGGCCAAACCAAAAGCCTTATCCATTCCCTGAATATCCCAGTAGCTTACCCTGACCCTTCTTGAAGCCCAACACACGCCAGAACCACCACTTTCAATCATCAGCGTTTTGGTAAAATTATGAAAATCAAATCCTTATTTTTGCATGTTTTTGAATGCTTTGACATGTATGTATGAGTTTCTAGACATCATTAGAACATGTTAAGAGCCTGGTATGGATTTCATGACGCATGAATCATGATGTGCCATTTTCAAACCGTGCTAGGGTTTTTTGTTCGTAATTCAAAATGCAGGAACTTTCAGGCCAAACTAAGGCCAAATTTGGACTCAGAGGGCAATTTTTTATGGAGTAGACCCTTTGGTTTTCCACGAATCTCTCTTTTTTGCAGGTTCACATTTTTGTTTGGTCAGAGAAGATGATCGGAAGGCAGCTCCGACATCCCTGAAAATCTTTGACTCCGGTCAAAGCTGGCATGGCAGTTTTGTGTTACCTGATTGGCCCATTTAAACTCAACGTGCGTTTTTTTATTTTGAATATTTTTGATCCAGATTTATCATATAATATTATTATTGTCTTTTGATAAAAGAATGAAGCAGCAACTCAGTTGGCAAGGCAACGTGTGTGAAAAGAGAGAGGACCTGGGTTCGAGTCCCAGGTCCAACAATTTTATTTTTCTAATACATACTTTGCAGATCAAGTGTAGTAAATCCAAGTGCACGTATCATACGTTCCATCATCATTGCCATTGGATCTCATCAGTGCCAGATCACGATCCTGATCCAGATGTCCATGATGGATTCTCAAAAGCCAGTGACATTGGATTAGGCGCAGAGTCTAGGCTTGGTCTATCACGGGCCTAACAAATTTCAAAAATGCACCCCCATTTGCTTATAACATCTGGCCCAATTTGTTTTTTTATTTTATTTGTTTTATTGTTTATTTTCATTTAATCATTTTTTTCATAATAATATAAAATCAGAAAATAGTAATAATTAGATTTGGGATTTTTCTAAAATTAATTTAAATTTTTGTAAATTAATTAACTAAATTATTTTCACTTGTTTTAATTAACTTAAAATCAATTAGAATTAAGTTATTTCATTCAAATATTTTCTTAAATAAAAATACCAAAAATATATTTTCTAACTCTTAGAATCTTAGGTTTTAATTATTTTCTTAACATTTTTCTTGTATTTATTTCTATTCATTTGCTATTTATATTTATTAGACAAATTGTATAGGTCGCATAATAATTGTAATAGTCGTAGTTTAAATTCTCACAGTTTCATTATTTATGTAACTACACCAAAGCCTTATAATAGCGTAGGATTTACGATTTCCGTGCTTTAAATTTCCGCAAAATATTAACTGTTAGTAACTAGGCTTATATGGAAAGACTTAAAACAAAACTCTATCAAACCTAATAACAAAGATAAATGAACTGAATTGAATCACTTGCACATATACACCTCTAAGGTACGCCCATTTTGGTTACCTTTTGGAAAAGAAAACAGTCATGTGCTTAGAAAATGGGGATGCTTTAGCAAAGACCCGTAAATCAAAAGATCATAGTACCTCAATGACCATACGGTGTTGACTTTCTGTAAATGATCTCGTCCCTTAAACAAAATTGCTAAAGTGTCTCCATATGTTGCCTTTATGATTGTACGTCTCTTCGAACTTCATTCAAAACATCCAGCGATAGAGCTACCTACTCACTAATAGTAGGATATCACTATCTAAAGGATAGGAGGAAAAGAACAAACCTTTTCGAGTATAAGTAGATAGTTCTTAGACAGTTGCTAAAAAATTTTTTTTTACACTTACACAAATTTTTCAAAACACTTTTAAAAACATTCGCTTTGTCAACACTCTTGAGGACTGATACAAGAGTTATCATAAAGAGAATCAACGCACTAAGGCAATTTTAAAATAATTTTCAAAACACATAAAGCACAAAGTATTTCAAAATGAGCTAAGCATCTAAGAGCCCGCAGATAACTACAGATAGAAGGTGTGCTAACACCTTACCTTTCCATAATCTACCCCCTTACTTAGAAACAAATCTTGAAAGGTATTTTTCTGTTCTTTTCACCCTTTCCTTTATTGGATAAAATAAAAGTCGGTGGCAACTCTTGCTTACCGCAACATTTGCAAACACAAACGCAAAAACAGTATAATAGTCGGTTCTGCCGCCGTATCATACCTACCTTTGAATACTATGGACTTGTCAGACTTATTAAAGACTATACACTTATTTCTATTAAACACTACTTCATAACCACTGTCACAAAATTGACTAATGCTCAATAGGTTATGTTTTAGTCGATATACTAACCAAACATTATTAATATAAATAGATGAATGTATCAATGATCCTTCCTTTATGGTTTTACTCCAAACCCTATAGTTTCTCCCTCTTTAAGAGTTAGGGTTTGGAACATAAGCTTTTCTCCTGGCATATGTTATGAGAAACCACTGTCCAGGTACCATGACTATTGCTTTGCTTCTCCCTTGAAGCATATCTGCTGTAAAGAAAATTTCAGATTTAGGTACCCATAATATTATGGGTCCTATGGGGTTAGTTCTGAAAGGTTTTTCTTACTTTTCACCTTAGATTTTATGTAATAAGGCTTGGGAGTATTCAATACTTTTGTTTTAAAAGTTTTGGGTCTTGAATCAATCTCAGCCTTAGGTTTTGAACCTTTCAGAACCTTAGACTTTATTATCTTAAGTTCTGGTCTGTTTAGAACTTTTGATTTAAGAATATTAGGGTTTGGTTTCTTTAGAACCTTTGACTTTAAAGTACTAGGTTTTGAATTTTTCAGAACCTAAGACTCTACAATATTTGGTTTTGTCTGGTTCATAACCTTTGCTTTGTTAGCAACTGATATAAAATGAGAATATAGCCCTTTATGAGCAGAGCTTGAGCAAGAAGATTCCATTGGTTTAATTAAGGTTCCCATCCTTAGATTAAAAGGTTTTTGTGAATAACCAATGTCTTCTCCTTTGCTTCTATTTACATCATAAATCATGGATGCAAGTTTTTTCATGTTAAAGCTACTTATAACAATTTCTTGAAGAGCAAGTTCATGCTTATCTAGATATTTTTCAAACAACTTTTCTACTTTAGCAAGTTGAATATTTTCTTCTTCTAAATCTCCATTTTTAATTTGAAGATATTTTAATTCATTTGTTTTTAGCTTAAATTGTTTATTTTTATTTTGATATGTCTGGCTTTTTCTTGACAACGACCCATAAGGTCTTAAATTAAAGTAATTAAACTAGAACGAGATATTTTAGAAAATACCTCATTTTCTTATTTAGAATTGGAACCAGAATCTGAGTCAGATTCTGTGTCTGAAGATGTTAGTGCCATTAAAGCTAGATTGGAGTCTTCTTCATCAGATTCCTCTTCTTTTTCAAGTTTATCCCACGTTGTAATGAGACTCTTTTTAAATTTGTTCATGAAGTTATCCTTCTGATAGCTTCATTTTTTGACAAGTCCTTTTGTAGCTCTGGATAGTCAGCAATAAAATGACCAGGATTCTTACAGTTGAAGCATCCCTTCTAGTCATCTTTCTTTTCTCTAGAACTATATCCTCTAAAGCCACTACTTCTTCCTTAGGGCCTTTTGTTCTTCTTGGCTAGATAATGAAAAACCTTGATTAAAAATTCCATTTCTTCATCACCTGATCCTTCTTTGGAACCTCCTGTAGAAGAAGCTTCTTCAAATTCCAATATTTGAGGAGACTTGGAAGATTGACCAACAATCTTCAACACTAAAGACTTGAATTTATTAGAAGGTTCATCTCCTATGAGTTCCAACCCATGACACTAGAGATTTCTTATCAAATTTTCAAGACTAAACTTGTTCAAATCTTTACCCTCTGTGGTCACTTTTGTTCTATATTCGACAGGAAGACTCCTAAGAATCTTATTGACACGATCAAAAGTTGTATAGCTCTGACGCGGTGAAAAATCGGGGAGACCAAGATATTTACTAACTTGACTCACAAAATTTTAAGAAGTCACCACCGAAATTTATTGTTTCCAAGGAAAGGGAAAAGATCAAAATCCTATATTTAAACATGCAATGCAAGAAGCGAAAACTTAAAGCAAAGCAATAAGAAGAGATCTAAGGTATGGGGGTTAGTTTATACAAAGGGAAGGTGTTAGCACCCTATGTATCTATAGTACTCTATAGGAACCTTTTGTAATATATATTTTTGGTTTAAATGGTATACTTGCTAAAAGATTGTGGAGATGAGAAAAGAAGTATATTTTATGATATTTTTGTTTAGAAAAATAGAGTCTTATACCTACGTACCAATGAAAGATCAAGACCTCGTAGCTCGTGGTAAAAATAACAAAGGGGTTTGTTGTGATTGATTTTAGGAGAAGAGATGTTTCATCATCTCTAAAGAGAATCAACTAATTCCTCCAAAAGTATGAGAAGATGGATCTTGCATCACCATGAAGGAAGGACTCTTAACTTGGATATAAGTTCAACAAGTTGCCACTAGCTCCCTCAAGTGGAAAGAATCATATTTACTTCAATCATTACTATGGGGATATAAGAATCATATCTCAACTATAAAGAGGATTTATATTTAATCTTTTTGAGAAAAGGTTTTAAATTGAAAAGCCAAGTTGCAATATGATTTGGGTTTGGTTGAATCTTTTTAGTCTTTTGAAAGGGTTTAATATGCTTAATTATATTGCAACATTTATTAAAGAAAGAAATTTTGAAAATGAAATGACACAGTCAAGGTTTTAATTGAAAGTGGCTAAAGTTTGAAAATGAGTTTTAGGGTTTAAAGGTTGACATGGACAAACATTCACAAGTATATTATACAAAAGGGTGAACATATAAGGGTAATTCTAAGACAATGCATATGCACATGACTATAAAGTCAACAATTCTATCGCTTTCCTTGGATTTGAATATAAGTACTAATAAAAATATAAACAACTAATTACTACAACAAAGAGCAATCACACATGGCACAAAGGATTGGATAAGATCACAAATTAGCACGATTTTTAAGAGAGTCGCTTAAGAAAAATGTTAAACCAAAGATGAATAATTATCAAGAAACAAACAAGAGTTTATGAAGGAAATATGAAAACATGGTATCAAAGTTAGGATAATACATGAACATGTGATCAAAGGAGGTTTAAACTCATGGTAAACAAATCATCAAGACATCAACATTGTATGAAGAAACAATCAAGATCATTTATATAATGCATTAAAGCCAAAGATAAAGTACCATGATCAACTTAGGGTTTTAAATTATTAAGCACAAAGTCATTTCATTAAAGCATGCCAAAACCCTAGGTAGAAACCAATTTAGGCATGTCATCAACATTAAGAAAGACACTCTCAAAGTGTACCATAGCCACATAATCCCACATAGTCAATTAGGTCAAAGAAAAAAAATCAAATAACATCACAAAAGAAACCTAAAATAAACACTTAAAAAATTTTTTTTTTAACTAAGTAAAAATAGGTAAAATAAATATTGTTTTTGGTATTTTTCCATGGATTAACAAAATAGAGGGACTAAATAACAAGTGTGCAAAAAATAAAGTAAAAGAAAATTAATTTGCATGTAAAAATAATTAAAAATAAAATAGAAAGAAAAATAGAACAAAACAAGTGCTAAAAAAGAAAAATTTGCTGGCTATGGGACTTAAACTCAGGGCCTTGAGATCACAACTCAAAATCTTAGCCACTGGGCCACGTGCTGTGGCTTGATGTAAGATGCATTCATTCAATTATATGTGAAACAAGCTAGCAAATGAAACTAAAAAAACACAAAAGGTCTAAGACGAGGGGGATTCGAACCCCAAACCCTTCGCTCATACAAACACACAAACAAACCAGCGCATGAGCACTGAAGAACAAGGTCAATTCATGAATTATTCAGCTTGAAACAAATATGATATAAACTTAAGTTTAAAAACTAAAGAAAAGGCTCCATTACCATCTTCATTTCCTTTGTGTGAACAACAATAACAATAACCACAACAATGGTTTATTTTTGAACTTACTCATTTCTCAACCAAATTCAAAGGTGTAAACATCAAAGTTTCTAAAAATTTAACAAGGATTTTTTGGAAATATTTTTTTATGCTCTACAACTTTCATGTTGGACATTTGGCCTAAATCATTTGGGATCTTAGTGAAAAATGCCTTTAAAAATGGTGTTTTAAGCTGAAAACACTTAGAAATTCTTCTAATTCTTTGGACATTTTATCAACTCTGAGGTGCCTTCTTGATCAACTCATATATTTTTATCCATGCATTTTTTAGACTTCACTTCCTATGGAAAAGTTGTAGTATGAAGCAAGATCTTCAATTTGATATTTTGGGCATGAGAATGGTTACTTCGATTGGAAGTTACAAGCTTGGAAAGTCATGCACTTAAACACACATTTTTGACACTTAGTGAATTTTTTCAATATCTTCAACCTTACCATTTTTGAAAGTAACTTTTATTTTCTTGATTTATCTTGATCAAATTCACTCATCGACCATATTTTAATGAAATTCAACTTGAGAAGTCCATATTCGACTAAAAATCTTAAAAGTCAAAGTTTGACTTTGAGCAGATGAGTTTGTATAAGATAAATCCAATTTGTCCAATTTCAATGAAAACTTCTAATTATGATGAAATACTTAGAATGTTAAGATATATTTGAAACTAATAATATGATTATATGATGAAGCCTTGAGTGATACACAATTGAATAACTCAAACCCTAATTCCTGATTTTCCATCTGAGGAGCCAAAACCCTAATTTTCCTCAAGTTATTGATGAAACCCTATCATGTTGTATTTGTGATGAAGATAGTGATCTCTTGATGTTATGGATGAATGAGGAGGCTGAATCTTAGAGGATCATTGATTTATCCATCCCTTGGACTCCTTGATTCCACACACACACATATTCCAAAAGGAACAAACAAACAAGATAAAACCCTTGTATTTTATGAGGTTAGTGATGCATAGATGAATGGCATGATCTTTGGTGTTATGAAAATGATGAAATAGAATTTAGATCTTAGGTAAAAAATTAAGGTACAACCAGCTCTTGTTCAAAACTTGAACTCTAGAAACCATAATTTTAAACCTTGAGAACATGGTTTCAATATTCTATCTTTCTTCATTTTGAACAATTCATACCGTTGAACCAAAAGATTAGCCTTTTCATCTTTTACTTATTGATTGCCTTCATAGGTATCGAACATAGGTTCAAAGATGCTTTTAGAAATATATTTTTTACTAATCTTGATGTACTCAAAACCAGGTCAAGCATATACCAGAATGCTACACACTCTGTAATGTTTTCAATAAATCTTCTTCTGCACACCATTGTTGTTATCCTATTAATTGAAATAGTAATTCCATCTTCAAGAATGTCCCACAACTCATCATCAATACTTATGATGTGAGTTTACATTTTTATTTTTCACCATTTAAACCCTGTTGAATCTCCATGGAAGGTTGGAGGTCTAGAAATATAGTTGTTCTTCTATGAGGTATTATAATCAGACTTTACAACATGGTTATTAGTACTAGTACCAGATTTATCACCTCCAAACATGTTTGTCTCTTAGGATCTTTTTTGTACCTCTGTTAAGTGTTTAGAGAATAAACCTTGCTCTAATGCCAACTGAAGGTTAGAAAGACACGAGAAGAGGGGTATGGGGTTTAATTGTGTTAAAATTGTCTTTATTTTTTAAACCCTCTTATAAGATTCTGAACACAAGGTCTAGAATCTGAGACAAAGATGATTGTTTGTAGCGGATAAAACAAGTCCAGAGTCAAAGAGAAAAGGAAAGAGAGACACAATCAATTTATCGTGATTCCTCCCACTAAATAGGAGTAGTTCAGTCCCCTTGTACTTCCAAGGGATTTCATTATAATCACTACTAATTACAATTGCTCAAGCACACAAGCAAGAGACTTCTAATGGTCAAACACACAAGTGAGAGACTTCAAATGCTCAAGCACACAAGCAAGGGACTTTAGATACTCAAGCATACAAGAAAGAGACTTATAAAAATCTAACTTACATATAAAAGATTGTTTAAGTATTACACTTGATATTCAATCATAGGTGTAAGAAAAATACAACACAAAAAGACTCTTAAGACTTAAGAATTTCTAAGATATACAATTGTTAAGAAATTATAAGTTAAACTTGTGATTTTGATTTGACAAGGTAACAACTCTTTTGTTTGTCAAAGGTTCATTATTGTTGTTTCTTCAAGTCTTCAACTCCTTATATAGAGAGATAGAAAAAAGTCGTTGAAGAAAAGTGTGTACACAAGAGAGTCTGGGAGAAGCTTGATCAAAGACATTGGGATGCTACTTGATATGATTGATGCCATTGAAATGAAATTTGAAGTTCCTTTGCTACAAAAGGAATTACCCATTCCATCCTTGCCATCTGTGCATATTTTTGTTTGGTTCTCCACATGATCAAAAGAAGACAAAATTACCTTTGAGTTTGATAGTGACCTTTCAGAGTCTTCCCGATCCTTGTGTTGAATAGCTTTAGAGTCTGACTCTTTCGAGTATGAATCTTCAAAGGTTTACTTTCTTAAGAGTCTGGTGTTTAGAAGTTGACCTCCTTCAGAGTTTGAAACTTCAGAGTCTGATTCTCAGATTCTGATCCTTCAGATTCTGGATCTTTTAGCTTCACTTTAATCTTCAATTTTGGTGCCAGAACTTTGTTTATATCACAAAGTTTAGTCTATGGTCCTACACACTTGGACATATATTAGTATTCCCAATTGTTATTTAATACTTTACTATCATCAAAACCTTAGAGACAATTTTGTTCTAATAGATCAGAACTTAAGAAGATCAATTCTCGGGGGAAACTCATCCTTGGTCACGAGATCCATATCACCATTTCTTTTGGATCGTCCTCTCCCTTCTAGTACCATGGAACTTCAATATTTTATTTTTGAAGATAATTATGCTTACTTTTCGTGTAAGCTTGAAGAATGATATGTCGTACTAGATACACATGGCTTCAACAATTTTTGCACTTGGTGCCACCGATGTCCTATTGTATGACCATATTTAGAAAGAGAAACAAGTGTTTGAGGAGTGTGTTGGATCCCTTACCATCAGGAAAAATATACTTTTGGAGGTGCTCGTTAGAATTTATTGCCTATTGAAGGAGATAAGGAATGAGGTCTAATCCTTTGATTACTATCACCTGTTGATCGACAGGGTGCAGTCATTGGCTCAAGAAATAAAGAAGAAGCACGCTACCCTGACATCTGTTTGAATATCACTATCTAATGTTGAGAACACCCTTTCTGATAGGACTAAAGCATTAGATTGTTCTTGTAATAAGGTAAAGGAATTGGAGGTGTCTTTGAATAAAGTTCGATAAGGTTGGAAAAAATGTTCAAGATGACCTTCAAAGATGCATCTTAAAAATCTTGACTTGTCCAAAGAGTATGTGAAGCTGGTGGAACACGACTATTCTATTCTACAAGTCTCATTTGAAAATGCTTTGAGTCATATGAAAGTTTTCCACCCGAGGTGCAAATCTTAAGGGTACAATTTCATCATGAGCAAGATATAATGGACGGTAGGCTGATGAACATTAGTGATAAGAATGACTTATAGTTTTTTTTCCGAGGTGCTCTTGCCTGCTTTAATATGTTCCATTTGAATAAATGACCATTCATTGTAATTTCGTTGTTGTTTATTTGTTTTCTTACCACTGTTTATACTTGCTACGTGTGTTGACTTGAGTCTTGAGTCAACTTTGGGATTTGGCGGCTGTTTGAGGTCGTGCTCAAAATTTTAATTGGAAAAATTCACTATTGTTGTAACCACGACTATTATGGAAATGACAACTTTTATTGTCCATCCTAGCTAATTCCTTCATCAGGTAAGAATTTCTGATTCCAACTTCCTTAAATTTGGTTTTCACTTATTCTTGAAGGATTTTCTCCCTTGAAGTGTTCAGGGGAATGTAGCACGATCATTTGGCTCAAGTCCCTCGATCTCTATAGTCTCGACGACGACTATGGTGTTTTTTTATGCCAGGTTATTTCTTTGGTTCCTCAATTCTCAACCCTTCCCCATCTCTTTTGGCTCCTTCTAGACCCAACTTCTCACAGGACATGCAATTTGTCCTCAACCCTTGAATATCCAACACTTTAGCTTGTCTACCTCCATCTTGCAGTGTATGTATTATTTCAAGGTTTCCTCATTGAAATTTTGTCACAACACGATAGATGTTGTATACGATGTCACGAAGGAAATCCACTATAATAGTATTAGTTTGAAGTTTTAAACAACCTCTGGTTGTACAAACTTTGCACCTAATCACTACCCATGCAATTTCTATCTAAGACTCCTATATATGAGACCCCTATCACTTCCCTTAAATCACACAATAGTGATGACAATAGTAACAACAAAAAGAAGACAAACTTCCAATGAAACAAAATCCACTCTTTCTTAAAAGCTTATAAGCGATTCACAATTACAACTCAAAACTCAGTCCAACTCAAGCATCAAAGTGATACAAGAGATGCTCACAAATAACAAAGAACGAACTAAACCCTAATGAATATTCTCATACTTGCGTCTTCTTCTATATTTAGGTTTAAAGTCTTTCTTTTTATATCCAGAGAAACAATTTGGGCATGAAGATTAAGTCTGGATAAAATAATCTACAAACCAAATCAAATCTTCAGCATAATATTCTAGTGCAAAATATAATGTTTTCCTGAATGTCACGACATTCAATCTTGAGAAATAAATCAAATCATACCAGATCTTTCTCTTGAAACAAATCTCCAGAGAATTAAATCTTCACATGCACATCTTGGTCCACATGAAATGAAAATAAAATCTTCAGAGATCTTGCGCTACAAAAAAATATTCACAAATGTAAAACAACACTTGAGCTATGATGCCATACCAACATATCATGACATGTTGTCCAACATCTTGCTGAAATATTTGTTTTAACAAAATGCAGCAAACACTACAAAACCTAACAATCTCCCCCTTTGGAAAATTTTGGCTAAAACAACCTTTACATAAAACATCTTGAAAAAACCAAACAATACCACAAACATCCAAAGAAAGATGGACAGTAATTCAAACATATACCTCAAAATAACATCTTCAACCAAAACACAAAAGCACAAGAGAAACGAGAATTGCACCAGTTCATATCAGAGGCATACACAACAAGAAGGATAAATCATAGCCTCACATAGCACATTTTTAGATAAAAAATTCTTCAGACAACAAAACAAAAACATATCCTCCAGACAGGATTACAAGACATCATAAATGACAACAAGCATTCAAGCATCATGAACATCATGCTCCTCATAAAAAATAGCTCATCTCATAGTCAGGATGTTAGTCATGATATCAGGACATCATATAAGATTGCACCAGAACTAACCATCAACCGTACAAGCCATACAACTAGAAAAATAAATGGCATCACACTAAACAAAACAAATAGATCCCCCTAAATAGAAAATCATGCATAAACACATAAAGCTCATACTCCCCCCTCAATATTGAAATCAACAAAACAAACAGCAGGTAAGACTACCAAAGCTACCAAAACTATCATAACCACTTACCAAAGCTACCAAAACTATCATAACCACTTCTACCTTTTTAGCCATAATTTTGACAAGACTATCATGTAGCAGACCAACAGCTCATAATGTGCACAAATTACATCAGGCTTGGGTTCAACATTCAAGATTTTGAAGATAATACACCAATGTTCTTATTAACAGTGTCATGAACATCTCCCTTCAAACTAGATTCACCAAAAATTGTGTATACCATTAAATAGAGAGAATAAAAAGTGCCTGTTTCACTCCTCCACACTTGTAATTGCTAAAACTCCTCAAAAGTGAAAAGTTCCCAATTCACTCCTTAATTTCTCAAACCGGTTTACATCTAAAGCCTTAGTAAATATGTATGACAGTTGCTTCTCAGTGGCCACATGCTCAAGAGACACAATTTTGTCCTCAACAAGATTCCTAATAAAATGATGACGAATGTCAATATGCTTTGTCCTACTGTGTTGGATGGGATTCTTGGACATGTTGATTGCATTCAGATTGTCACAATATAATGTCATGACATCTGAATTGAAATTATATTCCTGTAGCATTTTTTCATCCAAATCAATTGAGAGCAACTACTTCCTGCAATAATATACTCAATGTAACACCCTTCTAAAACTCCAAGGATAATTAATGAATAAATTAATAAATAAGTCAACACAAAGCACCAACGAGGGCATCACATAGTCATAAAAACATCTTATATAAACATCCTTTTCTATAACACGAGTTTTATAAAATTATAACAATTATTTCTTCAATAATATCAACACATAAATTTAGACTTCGCTGTGAAATTTTAGGCTCAATCATAACTTCATTTATTTCATAAAAACATCAATACCTTTTGGTCTTATCCAAGGTTAACATTAAAATAAATTCACAAATGGAAAAACTCATGGGATGCGTTTTTAAACAAACAACAAACTTCAAAACTCAAGCGTTCCCAAACCCCGATGTTACATATCAGAGAAAGACCCTTTTTATTCCACGGAAAACACACTAAATAACTCCAAAGATATCCTCATGCTTCTACAACCTATTCGTGATCACCTGCGTGTTACCCATTAGGAGGCAACATTCAAACAAAATGGGCGAGTAATCACAAATCATTGCAAAAGATATACGAAATAGATATAGTAGCTACAACAAAAATCATCAAGAAATCCATATATCGATATACATCACATATTATACTCACATTTTCACATCATTAATTCATTCACAACATCACTATAACCTCAATAACATATTCCATGAATGCATGATGCACATCACATTAATAACTCGACCATGGCTAGTCAATTGCATCATCATTCGTGTAATCATCATATAAACATTCTTCACATATCATGTATTCACATCAAACATGCTTATTATCAAATTCATTCAACATATCATACATACCTCATAGTACAACATACAACATGCTCACAATAGTTGACATATCATACAATCATACACCATGTTTCATCCACACATATTCATATAAATTCATCATAGCATAATCATGGAAAAAATACATCATGTTACTCATTTTATTCCACACAAGTCAACAGCAAAACAAAAATTTGCAACAGTATGCTTGCCCAAGGCTCGCCTGACAAAGCAGTCTGCTTAAAAGACGCTCGCCCGACGAAGGGTCCTCGCTCCGCACTCGTCCGACGAGGAAGAGGAGCTTCGCTTATTTTCTAGGAGCATGCAATTTTCAAGTTTCCTCGCCCGACACTTCTAAGGCGAAATCACTTCGCCCGACGGCATCTTCATGATAACAACTTCTCGTTGCGATTCTTGCATCAACTCAGTCCCAATTTCATGCGATTTTCATACAAATACAGTCCCAAATCCACCAAAATTTATCATATTATAATACCACAACAACAACATATTTCCATTCACATTATGCTAATCAAATCATGGGAATTACACATCAAAATCTTCAAATTCATCATGTTATCATCAATCAATATAAACCACAAAACACACTCCTACACATACCTAAACCCCATATCAATGATAATAATAAAGATCACTCCCCTTAACTGGTAATTCCTAGCGGATGATTTTTCTCTTCGCGTTCTCTACCAAAATCCTCTGGGTTCCTCAATGCCCTAACTCTTTCTCCACAACTTATTCCCCAAAACTCGATCATGCAGAATGAGCACACAAAACCCCAATCTTCCTTTTTGTCACTCTTACCCCTAAGACCCTTATTATGATATTCCTATCTTATCCTTACTAATCCTCATATATTACCACCTTGCCATGAATATCTCTACGCACATTATTTAATTTAATTTAATAGAATAATTCTAAATAATTACTATTGAATCCAATTAATTCCAACTAAATATTTAAATTTAAATTCTAAATAATTATAAACTAATTATTAAAACTAATAATTCTCACCATCGCCTTAATCCAACACTTCCCCACAACATAGTATCACCAATACACCATAATGCATCATATAAATCACAATAATTCACAAATACTCACAAATAACTACTTAAATAATTAACTATGATTTTTGGGGTGTTACACTCAACCTCAGTTGTAGATAAAGACATACAATTTTGCTTCTTACTAAATCAAGAGATAATATTGTTTCCTAAGAAGAAACATCCTCCAGAAGTACTTTTTCTATCATCTACACTACCTACCCAGTCTGCATCACAATACCCTACAAGCATAAAATCAGTACTATGAGAGTACAACATTATATAATCACTAGTATCATTGATGTATTTCAATATCCTCTTCACTTGAGTAATTTACTTATTTTTGGCTCAGCCTGATATCTTGCACAAACTACTACAACAAAATCGATGTTAGGTCTGCTAGCTGTAAGATACAAAAAGACTACCAATCATGCTCATGTACAAACTTTGAGATCTTCAGAGATCTTGCGCCACAAACAAATTATCACAAATGTAAAACAACACTTGGGCTACAATGTTGTACCAACATGTCAGGATATCTTGTCCAACATCTTGCTGAAATATTTGTTTTAACAAAATGCAGCCAACACAACAAAATCTAACACTTATTTTTTTGTTGGATCTCACTACGTACGACTATTGTACTAGGTTGCCTTTTTCCAGAAGTGAACTGAGTAGTAAAGGAGTGACAAATCTCTTTCTAATAACTTCTATTGAGATTCACTACAAATAGGTTACACTTCACAACTCTAAGGGCATGGTAATAGTCAACCATGGTGTCTATGCTCTTAGCATGTTCATATAAATCTCCCATTCCATTCAAGTTTTCCAACTTTGGAGGTTTCTTAAGGGACTTTAGGATCCTATTGTCAAGTATTCACCCAAAAATAAGTCCTCCTCTAGTCAGGATATGTGCTTTGGCGTTACACGTTTATCTCTTATGGAGTGGTGTGATAGTGACTGGTTAGGACAAAGACTCCGTGCTAGAGTGTGACTTCTGCTTTTTCCTCTGAAATCATATGGCTGAGTTAGATGTTCTTGATGCATTATATAATATGGTGATATAAGGGCTCCTCAAAATAAGTAAATAACATTGTATAAATCAGTTTTAGAACATATCTCTAATTGCCACATGATGCTGCTTCGCAAACGGAGTGATGCTTTAGGGGAGCTTATTATCTAAAGGAGTCTCTTAGTCAATAAGTGAAAATTATGTTCCACCATATTGTAAACACTATTGGGAAGATCATTAGTCCCTTGCATGCCTAAGCTGAATTACAACTATTGGAAGCTTTGAAGGATCTCTTGTAAGGGATCTATGGTGGTGTCAGAGGTTATTTTGAGGTATTACCTTAAAGCATTTGTTGGGAAGACTGAAAGGTAAAGAGAACATGGAACATATCTTGACCGATCGGGAGGAGGAAGTTGACTAGAGGGAGTGAGAGCAGAAGAAGAGGTAACTAGGACTAGATTATCCTCAAGGGTAAGAGTAACTGAAACCTCAATCTTAAGATCAAAAGTGTTAACTATTTCATAAGCTACATTATGCGGCTAATCAAGTAGTTTTTGATGATTCCGTGGCCTTCAAAAAAATCAGTTGTTGTTGGATTGCAGTAGAGAGACAAGATTTTTTCAAGGAGATTTGAGGAAATTTGATTTTGTTTCCCGTATATGGTACAAATGTTCCATATTGGAACTAGGAATATGGAATAAGATCATAAAAAGATCTTCGGGTATGGTAGTGAGTTTTCCAATATGGTGGAGTAGGGTGGACCTACAAGGTTAGCATTCAAACACATAAGTAAATGATGTATTCAAGAATAAAACTCATAGTGAAAGGGAAAGATATACTTGAAACTTGCACGTTTGAAGCTTATATAGGGTGTGAGGGGTTAAACAACTCCATTTTAACTTGGTGTATTATACAAATCTTTGTTTGATTTGATCTGGTGGTGGGAGATAAGTTTGGATTCCAGGATTGCATACTTTTTTCTTGGATGAGGTCTTACACGTTCCTTGTTGTTGCTTGTGCCTTCTATATTGGGCCTTATTAGTGTGATTTTTTCCACGAGCCTTTCAAACGGTCTAAAACACTTAGCCTTCTTATCAAATTTTCTTTCCTTAACCTTTATTTAACATTCATCCTACGCTATAATCTCTTTCACGGAATTGGCAGACTTTCAAGTGAGAGACTCATTGAAGTGGACCACTTTGAGTTCATTATAAAAAGCTCCCATGAAAATTTCTTGGTTTGGGTGGTCCATTTTGATGTTTTCCTTGTTGAACATGGCCAAGTATTCTCTAAGAGATTCAGAATGTTCCTGGAAAACTTGGAATAAACTAGTCAGTGATACCCTCTAGTGTTTGTTTATAGATAATGGGTGAATCAGCTCTCTAGAGAGGTCTTATAGGTGGTCACAAAAAAACCTAGGTAGATTCATATACCATCTTAATGTTACCTCATTAAGTCTTCCAGAAACATTTTACACTATAGGAATTGGTGCCACCTAGTATCTTCATCTGAGTGTTTATGTCAAAGATATGCTTCTGTGTATCACTCTTTATGTTGAACGTTACTAGTGACAGAGGCTTGAAATTCTCAAGTACTGACGCTTACCATATTTAGTCATAGAGGGTTTGGGGATCTAGGATCTCCATACCCTCATATTTATTGACTTCTTATTATTGGGGCTGAAGATGAAAAATGTTATCTTGCAGAATTTCATTATGGCGACATGACTCTTTCATAACAACCATATCCACTATGGCTTCTTGGTTGTTCTACTACTAGTGGAACATCTTAGCATTGTAGAATGGTGATCAGACCTACAAATATTTTAGATAAGATCATTGACATGGTTAATTTAAAGAGCCTTAATATGGGTTCCATTTTTACTTTCTATGGGTACAATAGATGTTATCATGCCTACAGGTACACAAGAGGGCTTGGTTATTTCTAATATGTAAAAGTGAATGTTGAGTATTTGTAGATGAGAGCTCTGATGACTTTCTTTGCAAGTGTACTAATACATCTTAAGTAATAAAAAAGTTATTCTCTATGGGGGTTGTGAATTTAAAAAATTTATGCTCTTGAACACTTCTCTTGTATCAACTTTTTACATAGTAAGAATTATCCTAATTCAATTAGAATTAGGCGCATATGTACCCACACGCGAGGACGAAAGTGGGGAACTGTGAAGACAAATCCTCGTGTCTCTTTTCTCTTATTGCTTTACTTTCTTTAATTTTCATACATCAATTTTTCAAATAGCATTTAGTGATCTATCGATGCGCATGAATTTTCCGATACTGATTTTGTTTTGAATTATGTGTGTTGATTTTCCTATAATCACTTTTGATTATAAGTGCTTTTTCATATCAACATAACTAAAAGGAAAATTCTAAAAATTTGACTATATACTAAGTTTTTAACAAATTGTGTATCTTGTTTAACTCAAAGAAAATTATGAAAAATGTGCTGCACGCCAAGTGTTCGACAAATTATTCAGTTTAGTCTTTTTAGTGTTTTTCATTGTAAATAACATTACTAGTAACTTGCTACAAACGCTAAATAAGCTGTTAATTGATTGAGATATATTAATTTCACTTATCACACTTATTCCATATTCAATTTGTTATAAATTGCATATCCGACTTCCAATAGCGGTTCATATAGACGACTTATTTTCTAGAATTTTTAATTGGGTATCTATTCACCCCCCCCCCCCTTTAGATACATTATCATCGTCTAACGTTACATTAGCCCAATCAATTAGCACTTTATGATAAGAAATTAGAAATGCTTGGCCCTATTATTTTCCGATCAAATCCAAGCCTAACTTATGCCTCAAGCAAATCAAATTCCATCATTAATGGAGATTTCATAAAATCCTTAAAAATATGCTATCTAACCGATTAAATTCCTTTGCCAATCCATTATCGTTAAATAGGAAAGATTTTGATTTTATTTTCGATCAACGCAATCTACATTGAATGCTTGCCAAGAAGAAATGGCCAAATCTGCCGGTGACACGCTATAAATAAGTATTCTCCTCATACTATTTATTGCATCTCATACCTTGTTGCATTTTTTCTTGTGTGAATAATTTTTCTTGCTATAAGTATCATCATGTCCTTCTCAAGCCAAAAAAACCAAGAGTTCCTCCAAAAGACGTAAATTCAAGCTTTAAGACATTCAATATTATGAAGACATGATCAAATGTTAAAATATGAAGAAACCTCTAAAATGACTATTATGCATGATAAAACAATATGGTAAATATGCTATCTCATGGTTCATATAAGCTTAATTTCTCAAGCTATCTAAAATAATCCATGTCATATCTTATAAATAATGACTTTGCATTTTAGAATTAAAAAAGTTTGCATAGTTTTCATTTTGAAAAAACCAGTTTTTTGAGCTAAGCAATCGACTGGATTGATACAATTTATATTTGGAAATTTATTAAGGAACTAATAGATTTCAAGGGATAGGCAATTGATTACACATTTTAAATTTGGATATTTTTAAGGCCAAAACAAATTGTAAGGGATAGGCAATCGATTGACATAGTTTAAAATTCAATTTTTTAAACATATTTAAATATGCAATCGATTGATCATTCCATTCAATTGATTAACATTGTGAATTTTCAGAAACATACTTTTGTTCATTGCATCTTTTCATGGCACCTTCATTGTATATTTTCAATTAAAAACCCACCTTCTCATGAGTTATCAAGAGCTATATCTTTTGATTCAAAAGGGTGTGAAGTGCCATATAAATAGTAAGTATTTTATCTGATCAAATTCACCTCTTTCAAAAATTTCTTTTCTAAATATTTCATTGTATCTTACTGCATCTGTCACTTTTCATATTCAAGAACTTGTGCATTATTTTAAAACTTCAAATAACGTGATAAGTTCTCGAGCACTTAAATATATTATTATGATATACCATAATTCTGGAAAAGGAAGAAATTCACCAGTTTGGATTTATTCTATCCTATTGTTTCAAATTTATTCTTATAAAAAACTCAGATATTTGTATCAGTACCTTGTTGTCCAGGATTGTTGGAAACAAGAGAATTGGAAAAAGAAAGGATTTTTTTTCTTTTTCTGTGTTGCTAAATCACAAGGTTGCTTGCCTTGTTGATTGGGTTATAAGATTGTGTATAAAAGTCTAGGTTTAGGCTTGTACAGAGTTCTAACAATATTAAAATCTATTACAGTGGTAAGGGAACTAGATGTACTCTCAGATTGTGAGGGGAACTAGTATAAACCTCCTGTTTATTTATTTTTCCACACTTTACTATTTTCATAACCTAACATCAAAACAGTAAAATAAATATACAGTCCACCAAAAACCAAAAAAATTTAAAGTACCTAATTTACCCCCTATCAGGTGCACTATATACTTACAAATGACATCAGAGAAGGTTATAGGTAACATGTTCCTAAAGATCTATAATGGCTTCCATAATTCCCATTTTTAGAGGCGGTGGAAGTAACAATAAGCCTCCTTTATTCTGTGGCGAATACTTTGATTTTTAGAAAATCTGAATGAAGGCTCATCTCAAAGCGCAAGGAGATGGAGTTTAGGTTGCTGTAGAAAATGGCCCGTTTATTCATATGAGAGTTGTCAATTGCGTTGGCACACCCAAAATTAAAAGTTTTCGGGATGAAGATGACAAAAAGAAAAGGCTCTATGACAAGAAAGTGATAAACTTACTTCAAGGAGATCTACACATGGATAAATTCTTTAGGGTCTCTCAATGAACAATGAAGAAATAAATACGGGATACATTGGTGGCCACTCAAGAAGGAACCACTGAAGTAAAAAGATTTAAATTGAATACTTTAAGTCAAGAATATGAGTTATTCAGATTGCATCCCAGAGAATCTATCCTTGACTTACAAAAAAGAATTGCGCACTTGAAAAATCACTTGATGGCTTTTGGTATGAATTTTTCTAATGGTGAACTTAATATTAAAGTTCTTAGATCTTTGATCAGGGAATGACAACCAAAAGTAATGGCGATATCAGAAAAGAAAAGGCTATCTAAAATGTCATAAGCATAATTATTCAAAAAACTCCAAGAACATGAAACAAAACTTGGGAGACTAGAGAAACATGAGAATCAAGTAAAGAAATCCAAGAGTGTTTCCCTAAATGTTATTTCAAAAGAGGAATCATAAGAAGGCAATCTGGAGGAAGATGATAATTTCATGCTTCTTGTAAAAAGGTTAGGTAACATTTTTGGTAATAATGATAATTCTAACTTTATGAAAAGGAAGAAATTTTTTAATATGAAAGAAGCCTTCAGATCAACACAAAACATCACTCTTACATTGATGACATCACACTATTCTGATGATGAAGAAGAAGCTGTTAGTAGTAAAATATATTCTTATGATAATGATGCATAAGTTGAAATAGATGAATTACTCAATGAGTGTAAAATTCTGTACAAAACAGTGTCAACACAAAAGAAAAAATTTCATCTCTTGAAGAAAAGATTGAGACCATGCAAAAAGACTTTGAATTTGAAAAACAACATTATTTTGATAAAGAAAAATAAAATTTTACATGAAAAGAGTGTGATTCACTTTCCTTTCAAATTGTCCAATTAAAAATAGTTCTTAAAAGATATTAAAAAGGACAAATTGGATTGGATATTGTCCTTAGTCAACAAAGATATTCCAATGATAAAAGTGTACTTCATTATTGTAAATTTGATAAACCAAGTACTAGTCAAACTAGATTTATCAAGGCAAGTGACCAATCCAACAAAGAGAAAGTGAATAAAGTATAAAATGTTCATCATCATCATCCTAAGAAGAGATTTGTTAAAAAGAGACCTTATGTTCATAAATATAGAAGCAATTTTCTTCCTACATGTTTCTATTGTGGTATAATTGGTGACACACTTGATTCTTGCTATGTAATAAAATTTAGTGTTGTTGGTGGGAATAATGTGTGGGTCAATAAAGGAACTAATTATGAAGGATCCAAGGCATGTTGACTACCTAACAAAACATAATATGTTGTGTAGGTTTGCTTTAAAACCACTACAAATCTATGGTATCTTGACAATGATTGTTCTAAGCATATGATGGGAGATATAAACAAATTTTCATCTCTAGTTCTAAAGGCCAAGGGAAATATCACATATGGGACAACAACAAAGAAAAATTCTTGGCATAGGTAAAGTTGGAGCACCATCTTTCACAACTATTGAAGATGTACTCTATGTTGAAGGACTAAAGCTCAATCTTCTACGCATAAGCAAACTTTGTGACAAAGGCTTTAAAATCAAGTTCACCAAGGATGAATGTTTGATTAAAGACGAATCCAATCACGAGGTAAAACTCAAAGGTAAAAGAATTAATAATATTTTCATAATTTATTTAGATGATTTATTTTTGAAAGTAAAATGTCTCATGGTAAACAACAATTTTTCATTGCTTTGGCATAAAAAAGTAGCCCATATTCATATGGAGCACTTAAATAAACTAGTTAGATGTAATCTAGTCATTGGTTTACCAAAGATAAAATTTGTCTAAGGTAAATTATGTGATGCTTGTCAAAAAGGAAAGCAAACCAAATCAACTTTCAAGACAAAGAATATGGTACGAACTACTAAGCCACTTCAATTGTTACACAGGGACTTGTTTTGTCCATTAAGAATAAGAAGCTCTAGAGGTAATGTATATGCCCTAGTTATTTTTGATGTTTTTTCTAGATATTCATGGAATTTGTTTCTTGTGCAGGAAAGAGACACTTTTAAAGAATTTAAGAAATATGAAAAGCAAGTACAAAAATGAAAAATCATTAAATATTGCATCCATTATAAGTGACCATGATGGAGAGTTCCAAAATGCACCATTTGAAGAGTTTCGTGAAGAAAATGGAATATTCCATAACTTCTTAGCACCAACTACTCCTTAACAAAATGGAGTGGTTGAAAAAAGAACCATTCTTTAGGTTAACTTGCAAGAACCATGCTAAGTGACTCAAGTCTACCAAAGTATTTTTGGATGGATGAGGTAAGCACGACATGCTATGTTAGCAATAGAGTTATCATTAGATCTGTCTATAAAAAGACTCCTTATGAAATATTCAAATGAATAAAGCCAAACATTGTCACTTTCATATCTTTGGATGCAAGTGATTTCTCCTCAACAATGACAAAGATAATCTCAGTAAGTTTGCGAGAAATTCGACAAAGGTGTATTTCTAGGTTATTCTCTCACTAGTAAGGCTTACATAATTTATAATAAAAGAACTTTAACTATTTAAGAATCTATGCATGTTTCTTTTGATGAATCTAACACCTATAAGGAGGACATATTTGTTTGTGATGATGATTTTGTGAGTGCACCTTCCTATTAGAGATGTTTTATATGATGTCAAAACTAGGACATTTTAGCATTTATGTATATTGGACGGTATCATATTGGTCTAAATGTGCATTTTAGTTTTAGGGAACTTAGAAATGGTTTGGAAAAATGTTTCATGCATTAAAACAAGTTTGTTGTGCAAAACAGGTCCATGTGTCGACACATACATGTTGTGAGTCGACACATGTAATACATTTTTAAAGGCTATAGCCTCTGTAACTCATGTGTCGACACACACAACATTCCAGGTCAACACATAGAAGAGAAATTCTTCTATAAGTCGACACATATGAGTTTCGTGTCGACACATGTAACTCATTTTTAAAGCATATAGCCTTATAATACGTGTGTTGACACACTGACCTATATAGGTCGACACATGCTTCGAATGTGTCGACACATGTCCTATAGTGGTCTACACATGCATTAAAAATACTAAAAAAAATCATTTTCTTTAACCCTTTTGCATATATATATATATATATATATATATATATATATATATATATATATATATATATATATATATATATATATATATATATATATATATATATATATATATATATATATATATATATATATATATATATATATATATATATATATATATATATATATATATATATATATATATATATATATATATATATATATATATATATATATATATATATATATATATATACATACATTATACATGAGTCATGAAAAAGTTAATGAAACCATAAACATACAAAGATTTATCTTCATCTTCAACCTCTCATAGTCTACACATACACACAAACAAATTAAACATAATCATTTTTTGTTTGGGTGCCTTCTAGATTCAGAGTTGATAACGTCCAATTTAGGTTGTTGAATTGTAAATTTGGGTGAGAATCTTTGGGGGTGTTCATCATGAAAAAATGTGAGGGTTTTCCACCAAGATCAAAGTGTTGATTTGGGGTTTTTTGACAAGATTTCACAACTCATATTTGATCGAGTAAAAGCTTTGAAGAACGAGGGTTCTTGCAATGGAGTAGCGTGAGACTGTGAATCGATTGGAAATCTTGGGTGACATCAACTCGCAATTTGGATTCAGCCGAGTGAAAGCTTTAAAGAATGGTGGTTTCTTGCAAAGGAGTGGCAAGAGACGGTGAATCAAATATGATTTGTTGTGTGAATTGTTCAATATTAGATCAAGGGAATATAAAGTGTTAGGATCAACATCAAACATAGTGTTTGTAGAGTTAGATTGCTGCATTTCTCTTGCAAACTTTTTTTTTTGCAAAGTAAGATTGATTATCTCAATTTCAAATAGAATTGGGGGAAAATGTAGCCATATAAAGGACGATTGGTGAACTTCCTAAACAAATCCTCATGTCCCCTCTCTCTCTCTATCTCTCTTTACTTCTCTATTTTACGTTTAATCGCAAATTGTTAAATTCATTAATTGTGCATTAATAAGTATTGAAGAATCCTTTAGTTATTAAACTTAAAGTTGCTTTGTTGATTAGACTACAATTCTTAGGATTGTAGTTGAGTTTCATATGAACAAAGTCAAAAGGAAAATCTGAAATATCAAATTGCACACCAAGTTGAAAATTTTCCTCCTTGTGTTTTGTTATTTTGATTTCATTGGAATTAAGTTTCTATTGTGTTAACATTCAAACGTGTTATTTGTGAAAATATATTATCTCACTTGATTATAATTATCATACCATATTACATTGGTTTAAAACATATCCTACCGTTTTGATAATGGTTCGAATTAGACGATAGTTTATCTGGGTGGTTTCTGCTTGCCAAAGTATTTAAAACTAACTTTTCAAAAAGTATTTTTAACTTGGGATCTATTCATCCCTCTCTAGATAAGTTGCCATCATCTAACGGATATTTTAGAAATTACTACGAAATACGCTGCCTAAAATGAAAAGGTAGATCAATCAGAATACAAAGTGGAAACCGTTCAACAAGAGAAAAATTAAAGTGATCTTCCTCAAGAATGAAGAACCCATTGTGATCACCCAATTGACAAAGTAATTGGTGACATAAGTAAAGGAGTTTCAACAAGGCTAACTCTCAAGGATTATTGTTTGAATATGGCATTTGTTTCTCAAATAGAACCTTCAAATATTAATGAAGCCTTATAAAACAACCAATGGATACTTTCCATGCAAGAAGAATTAAATCAATTAGAAAGAAATCAAGTTTTGGAACTTGTTCCTAAGCCAAGTGGTAAACACATCATTAATACCAAATGGGTGTTTAAGAACAAACTTGACGAGAATTGTGTAATTGTTCAAAACAAGCAATATTGGTGGCTCAAGGGTATAATCAAGAAGAAGGAATCGACTTTGAAGAAACATTCGCTCCAGTTTCAGGGTTAGAGGTTATTCGTTTATTACTTGCTTATGTCTGTTCATTAAATTTCCAGTTATTCCAAATGGACGTCAAGAGCGCCTTTTTAAATGGATACATAAATAAGGAAGTCTATGACAAACAACCTCCCGATTTTGAAGACTTCAAGAATACTTCACATGTCTTTAATTTCAGAAAGGCTTTCTATGGATTGAAGAAAGCACAAAGAGCATGGTATGATAGAATTTTCAGAAACATACTTTTGTTCATCACATCTTTTATGGAACCTTCATTGTATCTTTTTAATTAAAAAACACACCTTCTCATGAATTATCAAGAGCTATGTCTTGATTCAAAAGAGTGCGAAGTGCCATATAAATATAAAGTATTTTATTTGATCAAATTCACCTCTTTCAAAAATTACTTCCTAAGTATTTCACTATATCTTACTACATGTGTCATTTTTCATATTTAAGAACTTGTGCATTATTTTAATAATTCAAATAACGTGAAAAGTTATCGAGCATTTAAAGATATTATCGTGATATACCATAATTATTTAAAAGGAAGAAACAAATCTATTAGGATTTATTCTATCCTATTGTTTCAAATTTATTCTTATAAAAAACTCAGATATTAGTTTTCCAAGATTGTTGGGAATAAAAGAGTTAGAAAAAGAAAGGATTGTTTTCTTTTTATATGTTATTAAATCACAAGGTGGTCTGCCTTGTTGATTTCGTAAGAAGCTTGTATATAAAAGTCCAGGTTTAGGCTTGTATAAAGTTCTAACAATATTTAAATCTCTTACAGTGGTAAGAGAATTAGACGTTCTCTCGAATTATGAGGGGCAACTAGTATAAACCTCATGTGTTCTTTATTTTTCACACTTTACTGCTTTCATAACGTAACATCAAACTAGTAAAATAAAGACACACTCCACCAAAAACCAGAAATTCTAAAAGTACCTAATTCACCCACTCTCTTAGGTGCACTCTATACTTACAGAAGAGATATCATCTTAGCTGTAATAATGAACAAAGATTAAGAAGACAATAAGGTGATCCTAGATAAAGAAATCATAAAACCACGGTTTATGGATGAAACCTTCATAAGAGGCTATAAACCCTATTCACAAATATGTCAATCCTCATTAAGAGCATTCTTTACAAAATCCCCCAACTTAATATTTCCAGATCTGGTGAGAGAATTCTACACAAACCTTAATATCCTTAGAAAAACCCTGACATCATCAGTAAGAAAATGTAAGATAATAATCCATAGAGAATACTTTAAGAGAATGTTTGAAATACCCTTACCAGGAACATCCTACAAATATGAGAGACCCTTATGACTCAAAAACTTCAAATGGAATGTAGTAATAAAGATTATTGTTACCAACCCTATGGAAATAAAAGTTCCTTTTAGAACAACCCTTTTAAAAACAAAAGTTTGAATCCTCAATATCTCACGACCAGAGTATGGCTCCTAAGAATTACTAATAATGACCATGGAAGAAGTAGGATTAATCCCATTGGAAGAAGTAGGCTTAATCTCCCCAATCATATCAATGCCCATATTGCAAACGACAAAGGAGCAGTCAAGACATTCAAAGGAACAAGAGGCACATGTAATTTGTCAGCATAAATCTGGCATTTGTGGCAAGTTTTAGAGTGATGGTGGCAATCGGTGTCCAGGGTATTCCAATAATAACCTGCTCTCAGAATCTTCTTATCCATTGTATGTCCACTAGAGTGAGTACCAAAAACACCTTTGTGCATATCTTCCATAATTTTCTCAGCTTACTTCTTGTCTACACAATGAAGCAAATTCAAATCGAGGTTATGCTTGTACAAGATTCTGTTACTCAGAAAGAAATTGGCAGAGAACATCCTTAGAAATTTCTTATCATTGATAGATGCTCCTTCAAGATACTCTTGAGTTTCAAGGTATCTTTTTACTTCGTGGTACCAAGGCTTCTCCTCTACTCCATCAACTTCGTAGAAATGGGCCGGTTCGTCTAGTCTCTTAATAGTAATTCGTGGAGCTTCATTATCCCATCTGACTTGGAACATAGATGATATGGTAGCTAGTGCGTCTGCCAATTGATTCTCTTCTCGTGGAATATGTTCAAAAGTGATTTCATCAAAGTACGAGGTTAATTCCAACACATGCTCTTGATAAGGAATGATATTTGGATGCTTCGTGTCCCATTCTCCTTTAATTTGAATGGTCACTAAGGCTGAGTCCCCATATACATTCAAGAATTTAATTCTCATATCGATGGCAGCTTTGATACCCATGATGCATGCTTCATACTCGACCATATTGTTGGTACAGTCAAAACGCAAATGGAAGTGAAAGGCGTATGACAACCCTTAGGAGAGATGATCACAACACATATTCCATTACCAAGCGCGTTGGAAGCTCCATCAAAAACCATAGTCTATCAGGATCCCGGTTCAGGTCCTTCATATGGTCCGAGTTCTTCATAATCAGTAACTAGCATGATATTCTCATCTGGGAACTCAAAATTCATAGACTGGTAGTCATCTACAACTTTATGAGCTAAATGATCTTCCAATACGCTCCCTTTGATTGCCTTTTTTATAGTGTACTGAATGTCGTATTTTGTCAATACCATTTGCCATCTTTCTATTCTTCCGGATATAGTGGGTTTCTCGAATATGTACTTTATTGGATCCATCTTATAGATCAACAAAGTAGTATGAGTAAACATATACTGTCTTAGTCGGCGAGCAGCCCATGCCAAAGCGCATCAAGTTTTCTCGAGCAGTGAGTATCTTGTTTCACAATCGATAAACTTTTTTCTAAGGTAGTATATTACATGCTCTTTTCGACCAGACTCGTCATATTGCCCCAATACACCCCCATTGAGTTCTCTAATAATGTCAAGTACATAATCATAGGTCTTCCTTCAACTGGTGGCATCAGAATTGGAGGTTCCTGGAGGTACTCCTTGATTTTGTCGAAGGCTATCTGATAATCGTCGTTCCATTTCACTGCTTGATCTTTCTTTAGTAACTTGAAGATTGGCTCACAAGTAGCGGTCAAATGGGAAATAAATTTGGCAATGTAGTTTAATCATCCCAAGAAACCTCTGAATTCCTTTTTAGTACGAGGAGCTTTCATTTCTTGAATGGCTTTAACCTTGGCAGGATCAACTTCAATACCTTTACTATTGACGATGAAACCTAGGAGTTTACCGAATCTTACCCCAAAGGTGCACTTGTTTGGGTTCAACCTTAACTTGTACTTCTTCAGTCTCTCAAACAGCTTGTGCAGGTGGTCGAGATATTCTTCTTCAGTCTGAGACCTGGCTATCATATCATCAATGTAAACCTCTGTCTCATGATGGATCATGTCATGGAACAAAGCAACCATAACACGCTGATATGTTGTACCGAAGTTCTTCAAACCAAAAGGCATAACCTTGTAACAGAAAGTTCCCCATTGTGTGATGAAATTAGTCTTTACCATGTCTTCAGGTGCCATCTTAATTTGATTATAACCAGAGAAACCATCCATGAAGGAAAATACCATGTGATGAGCGGTGTTGTCAACCAGAACATCAATATGCAAAAGCTGAAAGTCATCTTTGGGGCTTGCCCTATTCAAATCCCTGTAGTCTATACACATATGAACTTTATCGTCCTTCTTAGGTATCGGCACCACATTTGCAACCCAATGAAGAGAGGACGTAAAAGCTAAGAAAATTGCATTGAACTGCTTCATGACCTCAGCTTTGATCTTTTCAGACATTTTGGGATGCATACGACGAACCTTCTGCATTATAGAAGGACAACCTTCCTTCACCGATAGACGGTGAACCACAATATTAGTATCAAGCCCTGGCATGTCTTAATATGACCAAGAAAAGATCTCAACATAGTCATGTAACATCTGAATTAGCCTCTTTTTGACACTGTCTTCTAGGTTGGCACCTATCTTGATTACTTTCTTACCCTCTTCAGTACCCAAGTTCATAACCTCGACCGACTTTTCATGTGGTTTTATGGCTTTTTATTTCTGCTCTAACAGTATAGCAAGCTCTTTAGGTACTTCGTAATCTTTCTCACCTTCGTGTCGCCTTGGTAGATCGGATTTTCGAAGTCATAATTGGCAATAACATAATTGTTATCAATGGGACACAGGGTGGATGTGGATCTCCAATTTGTTATGTGGGTGTGTGTAAGAACACATAGCTATTTTTAAAGCAATAAAGTAAAATAAAGACAAAGAGCACAAAATTTGAATGCAAGCGTCCAATGATTTATTGAGTGAAAATATGTGAATGAAACATGGAAACCCTAACAAATGGACCGTTGTGCCCCGGGTAAAGCACAAAGCTTAAAGTTATTGTTTAAATTACACAACCAAAAACTTGAAATCAAGAAAAACATAAAATAGCTTTTACTCTTGACTAAAGGAGATTGGTATAAAGTCTTCAGCCTTCCAATTGTTGAGCCCACTGTTGGTAGTAGGGAAGATCCAACTATCTATGTCACAGTCACTATCAGCGTCTTCAACAATGTTGACTTGATTTTTGTGAACTCCATTGTTGTTATTGCGGAATGGCGGTCTCCCAGAATTAGCATGAGCACATCGCACAACCCTCTGAGCCTCTGAGGTGAAACCCAAAACAAATTTGTCAAACTTGTAAGGAATGTCGGGAAGCTGACCCCAAATAGTGCCACCACCTTCTTCTACCACAACCTTAGCGTCGTTCAGAGAAGACATTCTTTGTGGAATATTGGTGTTGTACCCCAAAATTTTCCCTCTCATTTCTCAATAAATTTCCCACAACATCTTCAATAGTTCAAGCTTGCACAAGGATTGACTAGGTCAAGACATCTCCTCAACACTTATGCCTCAAATTAGGGTTTGAGTTTTCACAAAGAAAATTGGACTTTTAATTCCTCATATTACTTTCATGGATCATTATGGACTTTCAAGATTGCTCATGTCAAGTTTTAAGTCTTGCAGTTCAAGTTTGCTCAGTCAATTGATCAGATGACCTAAAATCAGTTGTATTGGGTAAAAAGTCAACAATAGTCAACTTACAGTCAAACTTCAAGATTTTGACCCATATCAACATTTTGAACTCATATGTATCATTTGATCAAGTTTGGATCACAATTCCCCAAGAAAATTACTGAAATCATCAAAAGGGCAAACTGGTCAAAATTAGGGTTTTGACTAAGAAGGCTTAATTTTTGACTTTTGACCTAATAAATGACTTATTGTTTGGAAACATTATATCAAGGATTCAAATACATCATCTTTACTCAATTTCAAGGTTTA
Organism: Vicia faba; assembly: GCA_948472305.1. Taxonomy (NCBI): domain Eukaryota; kingdom Viridiplantae; phylum Streptophyta; class Magnoliopsida; order Fabales; family Fabaceae; genus Vicia; species Vicia faba. Next base: position 299,606 of record CATIWC010000862.1, on the reverse strand, counting down.
CTTTATTTCCCAAGATCAATTGATTGATAGTTGAAATTTGGTCAATTGATGAAAAAGTCAACTGTACACAAAAAGTCAAACTTTGACTTTTTGATCAAAATTAAGTTTCAAAGATCACATTTCATCAAGACATGCAAAAATATGAAACTTGATCATCAAAAAATCAAGAAAGACAAAATTCATTTTGAAAAGTAAAAGTTTCCAAGACTTAGAATTTTTTCTAAGTGTTTTAAACATGGTTTTTTTCATAAGGGTATGCCAAATTTTCACCAAGATGTAAAATGATTCAAGAAAAAGCTTCCAACATGAAATTTTTATATCTCAATGATATATAAATTCATAAAGTCAAGTAAATGGTATAAAAAACACTTAGTAAAATTTTGAGTGTTTAAGGTAGATTTTTGGTACCAACTTCATGGAAAATTTTCACAAAGTTCCATGTTGATTCTTCAAAAATGTCCAACATAAAGGTTTTAGGAGAATCAAAGAGATGGAGTTAGGGTTTCATGATTGAATTACAAGGCAATTTTGTGATGAACACATAACCAAATCCATGGTCATGCTGCATAATCTTTGCTTTGTAGGCCTCAAACTTGTGTTTCACTCCATAATTAATGGTTTACATAATTGATTAAGCCCTTATCCAAGTGTTTGAAGCTCTGTCCATGTTGGTTTTCCATTTATGGAAAAAGTTATCATTTCCATTTTGATAAAGCATTGCTTTTGCAAAGGTCAACTCTCCTTGAGCTCCTAACTTGTTGTCTCTGTCCACACTGAAGATAAATAATTATAAACAAACATGTTAAAAGGGCCTAAACACTCTACATGCTTGTACCTTCTACCTTGAAACTACATTTCTCACTTTTCTTCAAAATCAAACAACCTAGCCATAACCCTATAACTTAGAAATCCCTTGTGCAAAACATCTCTAACCTTTTGCTTATAGATACACAAGTCATTTGCAAGCAAACACACAAATTGACAAGCACTAAAACTCCCTGAAAACAGAGATAGCACAAAAACTCCATTGTTGTGCAGAATCTGACCAAAAACTCTCAACTCTCAAACCACTCGTGAATTTCCTCTACAAATCATTTCAAAAGCTTCCTTACCTCATATATAAGCCATACCAATACTTGTTTTCAAAATGTAACACCATTTGCACTATCCTTCATTTTCAAAAACTGAGGTCTGCACTTGGACTTCTCTAAAACATTCAAGCACTCTCAGTTTAAAGTAACCATTGGAATAGCTTCCTGGAAGTTCAAGGAAGCTTACCAATCCATTAAAACATCTTGAAGGGAGCTCTAACTCAAAACACGAAATCCATTTTTGAGGTAAGTTTTCTGATTTTCAATCTCTTCATATAGGCATTGTTAGCTTTCCATTTTCAAAGATAAAATGTAGACATCATTGCCCTGAAGCTAACCATGTCCTTAGAATTCATTTATATTGCTTGAGTAGTGAGAATTTTACGTTTGAAATTTGTGAAAAAATTAGGTTAGAGTTGGTACTAGTCAAAATTCATGTTCATATTTGAGCCATTATTTAAGTTATTTACATTTCTTGAATCGTGGTGAAATTTATAATAAGTTTGATGTTCATACTTTTGAGAATGGTTGAGAAATGAATGAGTTGTAGAGGCTCTGGCTGGCGCCAAGAAGAAGATGAAGTTTATCATTAGAAATAGTTTTGTAAAATATATTTATGGTTTGATATAAGACACCTGATGTATAACCACCCTAGTGGTAGAGAGCGCGTGCGTAAATGCATTATTATGGAAGGTCATGGGTTCGAGCCCCAACGAGACTTTTTGTGATTTATCTTATATTTTTCCATCTTTTTTTTGTTTGAACAGGCAGCGCGCTGGGCCTCATCCAATGGGCCTTGCCCCATTTTACTCAACATCACCCCCTCATTTATTTTGCAACGCAACCCATTTCCTTGTTTTTATTTTCTTATTTTTCTGACTTACAAAAACCATATTAGGCCTAAACCCCAAAACTGTTTTTACTTCAAAAACCATCCAAATCATTTTCATACCCTCCTGACTTTAAAATTTATATTTTATTTTATTTTATTTTCCTTTTTATTATTATTATTATTATTATTATTATTATTAATCAAAAATCCAAAAAATATTTTATTTGTTTATTAACATATTTAAAATACTTTTTATTTTATTTCTTTTAAAGATAAAAAGACCAAAAACATTTTCCTAGCAAATTTAATTTCCTTCCTTAAATTTAAATAATAATTAAACTTAAGTTTATTTTATTTTCTTTTAACTAAAATTAATTTAGGACTTAGGACTTTTAATTAATTAACTTTGTATACTATTTTTATTAAATTAAAACTATTTTCTACAAAACCCTAAAAAATGATTTCTTGATTAATTTTATTTCTTTTCTATTTTATACTTAGGTTTATTTATTTAAAATTAATTTAGATTAGTTAATTGTTTCCTTTTAGTCAATTAGGTCAAACACTTTTTCTTAACAAAAATCAATTTTCTTTTCCATTTACTTTCTTGTACATTTATTCGTTCTTGTATATTTATTCATTCTTGTATATTATTATTCATTCAATATGGTTGTAATGGTAATTAAGTTTAATTATTTGCTCCCCATTTGTAAATTTGTATCCTCATTCCCAAATGATGTAATAACATATTATATATACATTCCACAATTTATCACTTTCATATAAATGCTAGTAATTAGGGTTTGTATGGTAAGACTAAAATCAACTAATAGAAATCCCTTATTCAAGACAAACAAAGCATGAAAAACAAACACTTTGCACACTTGCACCTCTAGGGTTAACCTCACTTGTTGCCTTGAGAAATAAGTAGTCATGTTATGCATGTGTGATACTTTAGCAAAATACTTTCAAAATACAAGATCATAGTTCCTCGATAACCCTTCAAATGTTGCCTTATAAATGATCTTAGACCCTTACAGGATTTCTACGGTATCTCACAACATTGCATTCTATGACTATACGATAACCCACGCCTGTCTGTTCACATCCAATGATAAGGCTTCTTATCAATAAATGGTAAGGTAGCAATATCTAAAGAAGGAGGAAAAGAACTGAGACTTTTTGAGTAGGTAAAACGTTCATAGTTTTTTGCTCACAATCATATTCAAAACAAACATCTTTTCAAATACACCAACATATTTCCAAAGAAAATATTTACAAAAGTCAACACTTTGTATGCATTCTTATAGAGACGAGAATCATTACAAAGTTCGCCTAAACGAAGGCACTTTTTAAAAATACTTTCAAAACCCATCACAAACACATTTCAAACGAACCATTTCAAAGTGAGCTAGAAACTAAGAGCCCGTAGATAACTACAGATGAAAAAGGTGCTAACACCTTCCCTTTTCATAACCTACCCCCCGAACTCAAGAAAATATCTCAAAAATTCTTTCCTGTTCTTTTCACCCTTTACTTATTCGGTAAAAGAAAAGTCGGTGGCGACTCTTACTATGCACAACAATTGCGATAAAATGCAAAACACCCAAGTCAGTCCTCCTACCATATTACAGAACTGGCGAATCTGCTGGGGACGATACTTAAAAGTGGGGTTACCTTAGAGACTAGATCACCTTTAAATGCTTTCATTATTTGACTTGTTTGCTTTACATTTTTTGGGTCCTTGTTTGGGTTTTGTATTGATCCTCTACCCAGATCTGAGAACATTATTACGTAAGTAGAAAAAGATTATGGATACTGTACAACATAGACCGATATGGTTCAAGCAATAGCTACGTTAGTTTGACACATTTGTGGGTACCAGTATCCCTTATGGAAAATTAAGGAGAATACGGGGCCGCTATGTGGTGTCATGAAGCACTAACTAACCTTAGAACCTTTTGTTGAACAATTTGTCCATTAGAAAGTAGTGAGATAGCAGACTTTGGTGCAGTCCGAAGTTGGTTGATACTCGATACTACGCTCATTGAGATCGGACTTTTGGGATATTTCGGTCGCCAATAAAGAGGCTTACGCTGAAACAATACCCAATGAAGAAAGATCAATGATATTGAGATCCCATGGAACCTGTTTACTTTCTAGGACAGGTTGAACCAACTAAACTTCAAGAGGGTACTTACCTATGAACTCCATGCAAGCCTAAACCTAAGGATTTGTTTACTTTACTTGTATATGTTTACTTGTACATAACATCATGACATCATACCATGGCATTTTTCACTAACCATTTCAAGGACTTTTGGGATTTACCTTTGTGCTGTTTTATAGGACATGACTTTCATGCAAAGAAATACCATTCGAATCAACCTTGTGAAAGTGCCTCTTCGACTCAAGGAGTTAGCGTCAAGGGTTCTAAATGATTCTCCATTCACCAAGAAGTATGTTCGTCTCATCAATTTGGTTACCTCAAACTTTTAAGAGGACATGGTACATGTGCTTTTCCAATTCTTTGACCCTAAACACCATTGCTTTACATTTCCTGATTACCAATTGGTGCCTACCTTGGAGGAGTTTTCTCAACTCTTGGGAGTGCCTATTATTGATCAATTACCCTTCACAGGTATTGAGAAAGACCCAAGACCCGAGGAGATTGCTTTAGCTTTACATTTGCAACGGTCAAACGTTATGGCAAATTGGGAAACAAGAAGTGGTGTTAAAGGTTTTCTAGCCAAGTTTCTGTTTGAGAAGGCTCAACAATTTTAGGATGCTTTGGATTTGCAAGATTTTGAAGAAATTTTATATCTTCTCATCTGTAGGATGGTACTATTTACTAACCTGGACCAACTCATAGATGTGAATGCGGTCAAAGTTTTTCTATCTCGTAACCCGGTGCCTACCTTACTTGGAGATATCTTGCATTCTTTTCACACTCGCACCATGAAGAGAAGGGGAATTATTATGTGTTTCACCCATTTGTTGTCAAGGTGGTTTATTTCGCACGTACCTCGATATATTTTGAAAAATGAGCAAGGCATGAGATGGCCTAGTAGGTTGATGTCACTTTCGCATTCTAATATTCATTAGTTTTCTCGATCTTTGGAGGATGTTATCATCATTGATAGTTGTGGGAAATTACCTGATGTCTCTCTCTCTTTGGCATTAGGGGAGGTATCACCTATAATCCTTTCTTGGCTCTACGGAAATTTGGGTATGCTCGGAGGGATAAACCTTAAGACGCGCTTATCCAAGGAATTATATTTGACTATGAGAACAATGTCGAAGGTTATCGTCAAAGATTTGTATGAGCTTGGGGCATGCTGAAAAAAGTTGATAGTAAGACGTTGGGACATAAGAACTTCATTCCTTTGGAGCCTTATCTCAAGTAGGTGCGAGCTCGCGCTCAAAACCATATGATGCCATATGAGGCCATCCTACCTATCATCATGGAGCCTATTACCGAAGGAGATGTTCCCTACACTATTCTTGATCCTGACATGCCTACTACTCTCGAGAAGTTGAAAATACTGTGGATTCAACTCAAAGGAGAGCGAGACACCTTTGAAACCTAATTCTACGCGAGCGAGAAGAAGGTTTTGGATCTCACGAGACAGCTTCATGAAGAGTGAAGTTTGAACGCCTACATTGCACCAAAGAGGATGCGCTCATGGGAAACTTGAGTTTCTTTTTTTTGAGTTAGGATTTTATTTTATATTATTTTGCTTCTTTCGTTATAAGCCCAAGAGGCATCTTTTGTAACCATTTAAACTTATTAATACAATTAATGGTTGTTCCTTCTTTATTTACATGAATTTAAATCTTAAAGGTCCTTGAAAACATTTGCATTCACATTACATGCATCATAACATAATCAGGTTTTACGACACAGGTTTCCTCATCTTTCTACTGTTTATTTCAGTAAGATGGATCTCGAGTAGACCGTGAAGGCCTTGCAGACACAAAATTCTTAATTTCAAGAAACCTTGCTTACCTTGGCCAAAGGGCAGCAAGAACTGATGTCACTTCTGGTTGCAAAGAATAAGACCAAGAAGAAGGTTTTGATCAACATGGGGAAAAGGTTTAAAGGCCCAATCCGTCAAGTACAAGTGGTTGAAGAGTCATCCGAAGAAGACGAGAGCCAGGATGAAGATGCAAGGAGCACCCGTGCTGGGGGTGAAAACAATCAAGTTTCTGAGGATGAAGACTATTTTGATGAACAATATCCACCGGCCGATGATAAGTACAAGCAACTAGAAGATAGGTTAAAAGCTGTGGAAATTCTAACCGTACCTGGTTTAGATTTTGGTGGTTTAGGCTTGACTCATGGGGTAGTTATTCCCCACAAGTTCAAAATTCCAATCTTTGCTAAGTACGATGGTGTTTCGTGCCGAAAACATCACTTAAGAACCTACGTTCGTAAGATACAACCACATACTACTGGCAATAAGTTGTGGGTGCATTTCTTTCAAGAGAGTCTGTCTGGGGCTCAGTTAGAATGGTTTTATCAGTTGGAGGGTTTAAACATTCATACCTAGGAAGATCTTCCCACCGCTTTCTACCGTCAATATCAGTACAACACTGATTTGGGGCCGACTAGAGTTCAGTTAAAAGGAATGAAAATGGGTTCCAATGAAGGTTTTATAGAGTATGTGCAGAAATGGAGAGACCTTGCTGGTAGAGTACAACCACCATTGACTGATAGGGAGCTGGTGGATATGTTCATGGGAACATTAACTGGACCATTTTTTAACTTGTTAATTAGGATCTCATCATCTGGTTTCACAGAGTTAATATTAACTCGTGAAAGGGTCGAGAACGGTATAAAAAGTGGGAAATTCCCACGGCTTCTGCCTCTACATCAAATACTATGAAAAAGACCTTTACTAGCAAGAAGGAAACCAATGCCGTATATGGGTCGAGAAGCCATGTCAAGAAAGACCACCACCAATCTGTTAATGTTGTTCTAATATTTAATCCATCCTCAACTCAAAGACAACAACAAGCCAACCATCAAAGACATGAGGTTCCAAGAAGACAATTCACAAGGATTTACATGTCACTATCCCAAGCCTTGCAACACCTGTTGAGAGCTAACTTGGTAACATTGCGTGATCCACCATCAAATCCCAATGTTTCATCTCTGAAATACAATCCTAACGCCAAATACGCTTATCACTCCAATAACCCCAGACATGATACTGATCAATGTTGGGCTCTAAAATGCAAGATTCAAGACCTTATCGACAACAAGACTATTGAGTTTGATCCACCTATAAATCCGAATGTTATAACTACACCAATGCCAAATCATGGCAAAGGTGTCAATGCAATTGAAGACACTGCTTTTATTTCCTCTGTTAAATACATGACTACTCCACTGACCATTGTTAAAGAAAATATGCTGAAAGCTGGGGTATTTCCTGGTTGTCTTAAAGATTGTTGTTGTTGTGCCAAACAAGTTGGTGGATGTAAATGGCTGAAAAAATGTGTCTAAAAACTAATAGATAGCCATGAGATCCTTTTTGAAATAAGTCCATCCATAAAAAGTTTGACTAAATTTTTACCATAAGAAGTTAAAGACATATCAATCATCATCATATCCAACAGACCTAGTATAATCACTTTAAAGGGTCCTATTAGGATTTCCAATGAACCGAAGATTTCTCCATTGATAATTACGACTCTACGGCCAATTCGTTATTCTTCAGATAAAGTGGTAACGTGGAATTATGGCACTGAAGTATACTACCATGGCATTAAACAAGACTCCTACATTAACGAAAACAAGACTACTGATATCACCAACATTGCTGGCTCTAGCAAGGTGACAAGGACGGGGATAATTTTATCTTCTAACATTTCACCTCCAACCACCACAACCACACATGTCCGAATTACTGTTGACAAACCTAGTACTGATGCTAGGGGAAAAGAAAATATGATTGAGTCTACCAGGATGGAGGGGCCTGCCAAAGACATTACTACTGAGGAACACTCCACCCAAGAGATGAAGGAGATTTTTAAGATCATAAGAAAGAGTGATTATAAGATAGTAGAGTAATTGGGGCAAACCCCCTCAAAGATTTCTATGCTATCTTTATTACTTTGCTCTGATGCGCATGCTAAAGCCTTGATGCAATTTTTAAAGAAATCTCATGTCCCTCAAGAGACTACAACTGATCAGTTGTGGGGAATTCCCTAATGTCCCTCTCTTTGGCATTAGGGGAGGTATCACCTATAATCCTTTCTTGGCTCTACGAAAATTTGGGTATGCTCGGAGGGATGGCCCTCATGACGTGCTTATCCAAGGAATTATATTTGACTATGAGAACAATGTCGAAGGTTATTGTCAAAGATTTGTACGAGCTTGGGGCATGCTGAACAAATTTGATAGCAAGATGTTGGGACATGAGAACTCCATTCCTTTGGAGCCTTATATCAAGTAGGTGAGAGCTCGCACTCAAAACCTCATGATGCCATATGAGGCCATCCTACCTATCATCATGGAGCCTATTACTGAAGAGATGTTCCCTACACTATTCTTCATCCTGACATGACTACTACCCTCGAGGAGTTGAAAAGATCGTGGATTCAACTCAAAGGGGAGAGAGACACATTTTAAACCCAATTCTACGCGAGCGAGAAGAAGGTTTTAGAGCTCACGAGAGAGCTTCATAAAGAGCGAATTTTGAACGCCTACATTGCACCAAAGCGGATGCGCTCATGGGAAACTTGAGTTTCTTTTTTTTGAGTTAGCAGTTTATTTTATGTTGTTTTGCTTCTTCCGTTTGTAAGACCAAGAAGCATCTTTTGTAACCGTTTAAACTTATTAATACAATTAATGGTTGTTCCTTCTTTGTTTACACGAATTTAAATCTTAAAGGTCCTTGAAAACATTTTCATTCACATTACATGCATCATAACATAAGCAGGTTTTATGACACAGGTTTCCTCATCTTTCTACTGTTTATTTCAGTAAGATAGATCTCGAGTAGACTGTGAATGCCTTGCTGACACATAATTCTCAATTTCAAGAAACCTTGCTCACCTTGGCCAAAGAGCAGCAAGAACTGATGTCACTTCTGGTTGCAAAGAAGAAGACCAAGAAGAAGGTTTTGATCAACATGCGGAAAAGGTTTAAAGGCCCAATCCGTCAAGTACAAGTGGTTGAAGAGTCATGCGAAGAAGACGAGAGCCAGGATGAAGATGCAAGGAGGACCCATGCTGGGGGTGCAAACAATCAAGTTTTTGAGGATGAAGACTATTTTGATGAACAATATCCACCGGCCGAGGATAAGTACAAGCAACTGGAAGATAGGTTAAAAGATGTGGAAATTCTAGCAGTACCTAGTTTGGATTTTGGTGGTTTAGGCTTGGCTCTTGGGGTAGTTATTCTCCACAAGTTCAAAATTCCAATCTTTGCTAAGTATGATGGTGTTTCATGCCTAAAACATCACTTAAGATCCTACGTTCGTAAGATACAACCGCATACCATTGGCAAGAAGTTATGGGTGCATTTCTTTCAAGAGAGTCTGTATGGGACCCAGTTAGAATGGTTTTATCAGTTGGAGGGTTCAAACATTCATACCTGGGAAGATCTGGCCACCACTTTCTACCGTCAATATCAGTACAAGGAATTAGAATGGGTTCCAATGAAGGTTTTAAAGAGTATGTGCAGAAATGGAGAGACCTTGCTGGTAGAGTACAACCACCATTGACTGATAGGGAGCTGGTGGATAAGTTCATGGGAACAAAAATAGACCATTTTTCAACTTGTTAATTGGGATCTCATTGTCTGGTTTCACCAAGTTAATATTAACTGGTGAAAGGGTCGAGAGCGGTATCAAAAGTGGGAAAATTCCCATGGCTTCCGCCTCTACATCAAATACTATGAAAAAGACCTTTACTAGAAAGAAGGAAACCAATGCCGTATATGGGTCGAGAAGCCATGTCAAGAAAGACCACCACCAATCTGTTAATGTTGTTCTAATCTCCAATCCATCCTCTACTAAAAGACAACAACAAGCCAACCATCAAAGACATGAGGTTCCAAGAAGACAATTCACAATGATTAACATGTCGATATCCCAAGCCTTGCAACACCTGTTGAGGGCTAACTTGGTAACATTGCATGATCCACCATCAAATCCCAATGTTTCATCTCCGAAATACAATCCTAACGCCAAATTCCCCTATCACTCTAACAACCCTGGACATGATACTGATTAATGTTGGGCTCTAAAATGCAAGATTCAAGACCTTATCGGCAACAAGACTATTGAGTTTGATCCACCTATAAATTTGAATGTTATAACTGCACCAATGCCAAATAATGGAAAAGGTGTAAATGCAATTAAAGACACTGATTTTGTTTCCTCTATTAAAGACCTGGCTACTCCACTGACCATTGTTAAAGAAAATATGCTGAAAGCTGGGGTATTTCCTGGTTTTCTCAAAGATTGTTGCTGTTGTACCGAACAAGTTGGTGGATGCAAATGGATGAAAAAATGTGTCTAAAAACTAATAGATAGCCATGAGATCCTTTTTGAAAGAATTCCATCCATAAAAAGTTTGACTAAATATGTACCACAAGAAGTTAAAGACATATCAATCATCACCATATCCAACAGGCCTATTAGAATCACTTCAAAGGGTCCTATTAAGATTTCCAATGAACCGAAGATTGCTCCATTGATAATTACCACTCCGGGGCCAATTCCTTATTCTTCTGATAAAGAGGTACCGTGGAATTATGGCACTGAATTATACTACCATGACATTAAACAAGACTCCTGCATTGACGAAAACAAGACTGCTGATATCACCAACATTGCTGGCTCTAGCAAGGTGACAAGGACGGGGAGAATTTTCTCTTCTAACATTTCACCTCCAACCATCACAACCACACATTTCCAAACTACTGTTGACAAACCTAGTACTGATGCTAGGGGCAAAGAAAAGATGATTGAGTCTTCCAGGATGGAGGCGCCTGCTAAAGACATTACTACTGAGGAACCCTCCACCCAAGAGATGGAGGGGATTTTGAAGATCATAAGGAATAATGATGATAAGATAGTAGAGCAATTGGGGAAAACCCCCTCAAAGATTTCTATGCTATCTTTATTACTTTGTTATGATGCGCATGCTAAAGCCTTGATGTAATTTTAAAGGAAGCTCATGTCCCTCAAGAGACTACAACTGATCAGTTCGAAAATTGTGTGACAAGTTTGAATGCCGATAATGGATTGGGATTCTCGGATACTGATTTAACTCCAGCCAGAAGAAATCAAAATAAGGATTTGCATGTCTCTATTAAATACAAAGGGACCACTCTAGCCCATGTATTGGTGGATAGTGGGTCCTCTTTAAATGTCTTACCCAAGGATGCCCTATATCGGTTGGATTGCGAGGGTTTAAAGTTGAAGCCAAGTGACATAGTGGTAAGGGCTTTCGATGGATAAAAAAGGATGGTACATGGAGAGATTGACCTACTCATCAAAGTTGGTTCACAAACTTTCAACTCGACTTTATATGTGATGGACATCCGTCATGCCTACTCTTTCCTACTTGGACGCCCCTGGATACGTGGGACAGGAGCAGTGACTTCTACACTTCATCAAAAACTGAAATATTCGGTCAAGGGAAAGATTGTTAACGTCTGTGGTGAAGAAGAGTTTATGGTTAGCCATCTGAATTCATTTAAGTATGTTGATATGGATGGTGAGTTCATATAAACTCCTTGTCAAGCCTTCGAAGTGGTTTCTCCCATGGTTGCTGCTGCCAAGGCTATTCCTGATGTTCCAAAAGCTGTTAAAGATGTGCCGAGGATGGATTCCCTCAAAGATGCTCGTGTTGTGATTGAAGACGAAGGTTATACCATTTGGGGAAAACTCCCTAACATCCCTTTCAAATCAAACAAAAGTGGTTTGGGTTTCACTAACAAAGCTCAAAAGGAGGTCAGACATGCTCGCATAGGAAAACCACCTCTTCGCATCAGCAATCATGAAGTGAATGCTCCTGAAGACTCCGACAATGATTATAATTTTGATGATTGGATCTACCCGACTGCCGGTGAAGGACTCAACAACTAGTGTGCCAAGGATTTCATTCCCGTCTCCTTCAACAAGGAGTAATTACCATTTAATGTTTTATCAATTTAAGAACTTTGTCTGTAATTTTATTGAAACAATGACTTTAAGCCACGTGCCATACCCGGGGCACCATGGTCCTTTTGTTAAGGGTTTGTTCATTTTCATATGCCATATGATTATTTAATGAAAAAACAATGGACTCTTTTGCATTCAAATTTTACGCTCATTGCATTTTCAAAATAGTCGCGTATCTTACATGCGCGTGCACACACACACACACACACACACACACACACACACACACACACACACACACACACTTTTAGATCCTCATCCACTCTAGATCTCATTTCCAACGAGTCAACTATCACCAGCCAGACTTTGAACATCCAATTAACCAAGCCGAAGACGAAGGCAGAGAAGATTGTGAAATACCAGGGGAATTAGCCAGACTTCTAATGTAAGAGGAGAAAGCCATTAAACCTCATGAAGAGCCAGTTGAAGTGATCAACCTAGGTACTGAGGCAAACAAGAAAGAGGTCAAGATCATCGCCAACTTGGAAGACGGTATCAACGGTAGATTGCTCCATATGTTACATGACTATGTTGAAGTGTTTGCTTGGTCATATGAAGATATGTCAGGGCTTGATACTGACATTGTGGTTCATCGTCTACCAACGAAGGAAGATTATCCTCCAGTCAAGCAAAAAGTTCGTCGTATGCCACCAGAAATGTCTGAAAAGATAAAAGCTGAGGTAATGAAGCAATTCAATGCAGATTTTCTAGCAGTGACGTCATATCTCCAATGGGTGGAAAATGTGGTCCCTATGCCAAAGAAGGATGGAAAGGTCAATATGTGCATAGACTATAGAGATTTGAATAGGCCAAGTCCCATAGATGACTTCCCACTACCACATATTGACGTCTTGGTCGACAACACTGCTCAACATAAAGTCTTCTCATTCATGGATGGTTTCTCTGGCTATAATAAAATCAAAATGGCTCCCGAGGATATGGACAAAACCACTTTTGTTACACAGTGGGGCACTTTTTGTTACAAGGTCATGCCTTTCGGTTTGAAGAATGCAGAGGCAACCTATCAACAAGCTATGGTAGCCCTATTTCATGACATGATCCATCATGAGATAGAAGTTTATGTGAATGATATGATTGGGAGGTCGCATACTAAGAAGGAGCACTTTGGTCACTTAAACAAGCTATTTGAAAGGTTGAAGAAGTACAAATTGCGGCTGAATCCAAACAAGTGCACATTCAGAGTAAGGTATGGAAAGCTTTTAGGTTTTGTCATCAGTGGCAAAGGTATCGAAGTTGATCCTGCGAAGGTTAAAGCCATCCAAGAAATGCCAACTCCCCGTTCGGAAAAGGAAGTTAGAGGTTTCTTGGGTCGACTTAATTACATTGCTCGCTTCATATCTCACTTAACTTCTACTTATGAGCCAATCTTCAAACTCTTGAAAAAAGATCAAGTAGTCAGATAGAGCGACGACTATCAAGCTGCCTTCGACAAAATCAAAGAATATTTACAAGAGCCTCCCATCCTGATGCCTCCAGTTAAAGGAAGACCCTTGATCATGTACTTGAATGTATTAAAGAATTCAATGGGGTGTGTGTTGGGCCAACATGACGAGTCTGGCCGAAAAGAGCATGCAATATACTAACTAAGAAAAAAGTTTACCGAATGTGAAACAAGATATTCACTACTTGAGAAAACTTGTTGTGCTCTTGCATGGGCCGTTAGCCGGCTAAGATAGTATATGCTGACTCACACCATTTTGTTGATTTATAAGATGGACCCTATCAAGTACATCTTTGAGAAGCTAGCTCTCTCTGGAAGAATAGCTAGATGGATAATGATCTTTACTGAATATGATATCCAATATACTACATAAAAAGACATCAAAGGAAGTGTACTGGTAGATCACTTGGCCCATCAAGCTGTTGATGATTACCAATCCATGAACTTTGAGTTCCCGTACGAGAATATCATGCTGATAACTGATTGTGAAAAGCCTGGACCGTATGACGCACCTGAATAAGGATCCCGATGGACTATTGTTTTTGATGGGGCTTCCAATGCTTTGGGTAATAGAGTTGGTGCTGTGATTATTTCTCCCGAAGGTTACCATACACCTTTCACTTCCAGACTCTATTTCGACTGTACAAACAACATGGCTAAGTATGGAGCACGCATCTTGGGTTTTAAGGCCGCCATTAATCTAAGAATCAAATTCTTGAGCATATATGGAGACTCGACATTAGTAATCAGTCAAGTTAAAGGAGAGTGGAATACTAAACATCCTAATCTGATCCCCTACAGAGAGCTTGTGTTAACCCTGATCCCATACTTTAAGGAGGTTACCTTCGAACACTTTCCAAGAGAAGAAAATCAGTTGGCAGATGCCTTAGCAACAATGTCATCTGAGTTCAAGTTTTAGTGGGACAACAAGGCTCCTAGAATTACAATTGAATAATTTGACGAACCGGCACACTGTTTTGAGATTGACACCGATGAAGAGAAACCTTGGTATCACGAGGTGAAAAGGTACCTCAAAGCACAAGAGTATCCTGAGGGAGCTTCCATTAATGATAATAGATTCTTGTGAATATTTTCAGCCAAGTTCTTCCCAAGTAATGGAATCTTGTATAAGGGAAACCATGATTCTACTCTACTCTATTGTATGGACAAGAAGGAGGCAGAGAAAATCAAGGAAGACATGCATGATAGTATCTTTGGGACTCACTCTAGTGGACACACTATAACCAAAAATATTCTAAGGGCTGGTTACTATTGGTCGACAATGGAAACTCATCATCACCATCACTCAAGAACTTGCCATAAGTACCAGATCTATGCCGACAAGGTTCATGTGCCTCCAATTCCCATGAACATCATGTCTACTCCATGGCCATTTTCAATGTGGGGAATTGACATGATTGGAGAGATCAAGCCCAGTGCTTCCAATGGACACCATTTCATCCTTGTTTCCATTGACTACTTCACCAAATGGGTCGAAGCTGCCTCATTTGTCTCAGTTATGAAGAACGTTGTAGCCAGGTTTATCAAGCATAACCTCATTTTCCAGTACGGTATCCCTGAAAGGACCATCATTGATAACAGAACCAATTTCAACAATGCTATGATCATTGAACTTTGTACGCATTTCAAAATCAAGCATCACAATTCTTCTCCTTACAGACCTAAAGTGAATGGTGAAGTGGAAGCTGCTAATAAAAACATAAAGAAGATTATGCAAAAGATGGTGGTGATCTATAAAGACTGGCATGAGATGCTACTGTTTTCTCTTCATGGCTACCGTACTTCAACTCGAACATCAATCAGGGCAACCCCATTCTCTTTAGTCTATGGCATGGAAGTTGTCCTGCCTGTTGAAGTTCAGATTCCTTCCCTAAGGATTATGAAAGAAACAGATCTAGGTGAAGATGAATGGGTGCAGATTAGGTTGGATCAGTTGAGTTTTATTAATGAGAAGAGATTGGATGCTATTTTTCATGGTCAAATATATCAAAAGTGTATGATTAAGGCATTCAATAAGAAGATCAAGCCTCGAGTATATCATACTGGAGACTTGGTAATAAAGCGCATCATTCTTCCATAAGGCGATCCCAGGGGCAAATGGACTCCCACATACGAAGGGCCATTTGTTGTCAATAATGTTTTCTCTCGTGATGCCATGATGTTGACTACTATAGACGACGAAGATTTTCCGCATCCTGTGAACGCGGACATAGTAAAAAAATACTACGCATAAAAATGACCCGCTAGGTTGATATCCCTAGGAAAAAATAAGGGCATCCCGGTGAACCAAAGAGGTTCAGGCAAAAGTTAGGGATATATACAAAATATTATACACCCGGCAAGTAGAAAACCTGAAAGGGCGACTTAGGCAAGAATGGGTATCCTGGTGGACTGAAAACCCGAAAGGGCGGTCTAGGAAAAAGGTAAGGATTAAAGCGTATGACTATGTCCTGTGGAATCTCTACATCCAACTTTATTACCAAGGTCCAAGTTCAATGGTCCAAGACCAATTCAATCGACTTCTTTCAATTGCAAGGGATGATGTTCAAAGACATAGGGCAATAGTGGGGTTGGATCCAAATGAGATCACTTCCACATGGCTATTATTCTTGTTTTCACTTTGTATTCCTTTCATTCTTTCAACTATTTCCTCTTACTAGGATCTCTGTCTCCTTGCACAAACACCTATTTATGGGCAAAACGTCAATACAAATATACTTTGAAGTGAAAACTTTTTGTTTTTCTGTTTTGAGTGCAAAATTGTCCAATGACTAAAAATTGAATGAACATATGCATATGAACATGATTAACTTTTAACAAATGTATGCATAAAATCAGTAATAAGAATTTCCTTAAGAATTTGGGATATCCCCACAGAGTTACTTCAATAAAACTCTCCCCATCTGATTTGGTCTTAAAAAAAAGAAGAAAAGAAGACTCGTGGAGTTCTTCCTAAAGAATTCACTTCCCCATTAGGTCATCAAATATTCTCTTCAACAGGGTTTATTTCCCTAACAAACTACAAATTCCCCAATATAAGTATTTTCCTCAGACCATTAAAAATCAATGGACAAGACCTCTAATCCCCAATAGATTCGTTACTATCCCCAAAAGTTGCTACGAAGCCTGGAATCCGACCAGATAACAGTTAACTTTCATCCTCTCGAGCAAGTTGCTGCGAAGCCTGGAATCCGACCAAATAATAGTTTAATTTCATCTAAGTTGCTGTAAAGCCTGGAATCCGACCATATAAAAGTTAACTTCATCTAAATTAATGCAAAGCCTGGAATCCGACCAGATAACAGTTAATTTCAGTTGCTGCAAAGCCTGAAATTCGATCAGATAACAGTTAACTTCATCCTTCTAAGTAAGTTGTTGCAAAGCCTGGAATCCGACCAGATAATAGTTAACTTCATCCTCAAAAGTAAGTTGTTGCGAAGCCTGGAATCCGATCAGATAACAGTTATACTTCATCTTCCCCAGTAATTTGCTGCGAAGCCTGGAATACGACCATATAACAGTTAACTTTATTTTCCCCAGCAAGTTGCTGCGAAGCCTGGAATCAGACCAAATAACAACTAACTTTTATTCTCCCTAGTAGAGCAATGGATGACTAAAACTCTTGAACTCTATTCCTCAAGAAGAAATCAACACTCCCTGCAGAGTTTTCTCAAGCAAAGTCAATGTTCCCCAATGGAATTCCCCTAAAAAAACAAAGCATGAATCCCTAGTGGAAACACTCTAAACGAGGTTTGGAGATGCATATACTCTTCATCCCCAACAGAAATCCGGGATTTAACTTCCCTAAACTCCCCAGCATTTGTCAAGGATTTATTTTCCAGACAAAGATACACTTCAACAATATTTCATATTCATACATCATACTACATACATGACAAGTGCGTACAACATAATCTCATTTATTTTGAGAACATTATTACGCCATGCATACAACTGCATGCAACTAACCCTCTCCCTTGTAGGAAAAATCAGTCAATAAAACAAAAGTTCTCTTCTGGATAGATTTACTTCTTCCAGTTAATAATAGGCAATCAACAGTCCTCTTCTGGATGGATTTACTTCTACCAGCTAATAATAGGAAATCAACAGACCTCTTCTGGCTAGATTCACTTCCTCCACTTAATAATAGGCAACCAAAAGGCCTCTTCTGTTTAGATGTGTTTCCCCAGTGAAGTCACCATCACAAGACCTCTTCTGGTTATATTTATTTCTCACAGTTAAAGACATGAAAAAGACATCTATAGTTTCAGTATAAATCGACCAAGGATTTATTCAGATACTTCTTCCAGTTTCTACCAACAGTCAGTCTAGATGGCATATATAAGCCCATCTCCGGCAATCTCTTCATCATTTCTTCAAATGGAATCTTTAAGCCCATTCCAGACATAATCAACTAACAGATCATCGAGTGCAAATTTCTGGGCACTATAGTGTTCAATCATTTTTCACCTTCAAGTCACGAATGGAGGACCCGTTAATCTAATTCTTCAGGTTTAAGAATATTGAACATGGGCATTTGTTGTACCCCAAAATTTCCCCTCTCATTTCTCAAGACACTTCCCAAAAGATCTTCAATAGTTCAAGCTTGCACAAGGATTGACTAGGTCAAGACATCTCCTCAACACTGATGCCTCAAATTAGGGTTTGAGTTTTCACAAGGACAATTGGACTTTTAATGCCTCATATGAATTTGATGAATCATTATGGACTTTCAAGATTGCTCATGTCAAATTTCAAGTCTTGCAGTTCAAGTTTGCTCAGTCAATTGATTAGATGACCTAAAATCAGTTATATTGGGTAAAAAGTCAAATATGGTCAACTTACAGTCAAACTTCAATATTTTTGACCCATATCAACATTTTGAACTCATATGTATCATTTGATCATGTTTGGATCACAATTCCCCAAAAAAATTACTCAAATCATCAAAAGGGCAAAATGGTCAAAATTAGGGTTTTAACTAAGAAGGCTTGATTTTTTACTTTTTACCTAATAGATGACTTATTGGTTTGAAACATGATATCAAGGATTCAAATGCATCATATTGATCTAATTTCATGGTTCAATTCATTTCCCAAGATCAATTGATTAATAGTTGAAATTTGGTCAACTGATGAAAAAGTCAATTGTACATTGAAAAGTCAAATTTTAACTTTTTGATCAAAATTAAGTTTCAAAGATCACATTTCATCAAGACATGCAAAAATATGAAACTTGATCATCAAGAAATCAATAAATTCAAAATTCATTTTGAAAAATCAAAGTTTTCAAGACTTAGAAATTTTTCTGTGTTTTAAACATGTTTTTTTCATAACTTTATGCCAATTTTTCACCAAGATGCAAGATGATTCAAGAAAAAACTTCCAACATGAAAGTTGTAGATCTCAGTGAGATCTAAAAGTTTGTAGAATACAAGAATTTCTAGAAATGCTTTGATTTTAAGTTATAAATTCATAAAGTTATGTACATGGTATAAATAACACTTAGTGAAAATGTGAGTGTTTTAGGCAGATTTTTGGTACCAACTTCGTGGAAACTTTTCACAAAGTTCCAAGTTGATTATTAAAAATTTTCCAACATAAAGGTTGTATAGTATGTTAAAAGCTTTCTAAAAAGTCGAATAACTCATTGAGATCATTCTTGAGCTAGGAGAATCGAAGAGATGGAGTTAGGGTTTCATGCTTGAATTACAAGGCAATTTTGTGATGAACACATAACCAAATCCATGACCATGCTGCATAATCTTTTCTTTTTAGGCCTAAAACTTGTGTTTCAATCCATAATTAATGGTTTACACAATTGATTAAGCCCTTATCCAAGTCTTTGAAGTTTTGTCTAAGTTGGTTTTCCATTTATGGAAAAAAGTTAACATTTCCATTTTGATAAAGCATTGCTTTTGCAAAGGTCAACTCTCCTTGAGCTCATAACTTGTTATCTCTATCCACACTCAAGATAAATAATCATAAACAAACATGTTAAAAGTGCCTAACCACTCTACATGCTTGTACCTTCTACCTTGAAACTACATTTCTCACTTTTCTTCAAAATCAAGCAACCTAGCCATAACCATATAACTCAGAAATCCCTTGTGCAAAACATCTCTAACCTTTTGCTTATAGATACACAAGTCATTTGCAAGCAAACGCACAAATTGACAAGCACTAAAACTCCCTAAAAACAGAGATAGCACAAAAACTCCATTGTTGTGCAGGATCTGACCAAAAACTTCTAACTCTCAAACCACTCGTGCGTTTCCTCTACAAATCATTTAAAAAGCTTCCTTACCTCATATATATAAGCCATCCCAATACTTATTTTCCAATTGTAACACCATTTTCACTATCCTTCATTTTCAAAAACAGAGGTTTGCACTTGGAATTCTCTAGAATAGATCAAGCACTCTCAGTTCAAAGCAACCATTGGAATAGCTTCCTGGAGGTTCAAGGAAGCTAACCAATCCATTAAAACATCTTGAAGGGAGCTCTAACTCAAAACACGAAATCCATTTTTGAGGTAAGCTTTTTGATTTTCAATCTCTTCATATAAGCATTCTTAGCTTTCCATTTTCAAAGATAAAATGTACACATCATTGCCCTGAAGCTAACCATATCCTTAGAATTCATTTATATTGCTTGAGTAGTGAGAATTTGAAGTTTGAACTTTCTAAAAAAAATGTTAGAATTGGTACTAGTTAAAATTTATGTTCATCTTTGAGCCATTGTTTAAGTTATTTACATTTTTGGAATCATGGTGAAATTTCTAACAAGTTTGATGTTCATACTTTTGAGAATGGTTGAGAAATGAATGAGTTGCAGAGGCTTTGGCTAGCGCGAGGAAGAAGATTAAGTTTATCATTAGAACTGCTTTGTAATATATATTTATGGTTTGATATAAGACACCGGATGTATATTCACTCCAGTGATAGAGAGCGCGCACATAAAGGCATTATTATGGAAGGTCCTGGGTTCGAGCCCCAGCGAGACCTTTTGTGATTTTTCTCATATTTTTCCATCACTTTTTTTTTTTGTTTCAACAAGCAGCGCGCTGGGCCTCATCCAATTGGCCCTGCCCCATTTTACACAACATCACCCCTTATTTATTTTGCAACGCAACCCATTTCCTTGTTTTTATTTTCTTATTTTTTTGACTTTTAAAAACCATATTGGGCCTAAACCCCAAAACAGTTTTTACTTCAAAAACCATCCAAATCATTTTCATATCCTCCTGACTTTAAACTTTATATTTTATTTTATTTTCTTTTCCTTTTTATAATAATAATAATAATAATAATAATTACTATTATTATTATTATTATTATTATTTTTATTAATCAAAAATCCATAAAATATTTTATTTATTTATTTAAATATTTAAAATACTTTTTATTTTATTTCTTTTAAAGATAAAAAGACCAAAAACATTTTTCCTAACAAATTTAATTTCCTTTCTTAAATTTAAATAATAATTAGACTTATGCTTAATTATTTGCTCCCCATTTGTAAATTTGTATCCCCATCCCCAAATGATGTTATAGCGTAGGATATTTATATTCCGCAATTTATCATTTTCATATAAATGCTAGTAATTAGGGTTTGCATGGCAAGACTAAAATCAACTAATAGAAAATCCTAATTCAAGACAAACAAAGCATGAAAAACAAGCACTTTGCACACTTGCACCTCTAGGGTTAACCTCACTTGTTGCCTTGAGAAATAAGTAGTCATGTTATGCACGTGTGATACTTTAGCAAAATACTTTCAAAATACAAGATCATAGTTCCTCGATAACCCTTCAAATGTTGCCTTATAAATGATCTTAGACCCTTACAGAATTTCTACGGTATCTCACAATATTGCATTCTATGACTATACGATGACCTACACGTGTCCCTTCACATCCAATGATATGGCTTCTTATCAATCAATGGTAAGGTAGAAATATCTAAAGGAGGAGGAAAAGAACTTAGAATTTTTGAGTAGGTAGAACGTCATAGTTGCTTGCTCACAATCATCTTCAAAACAAACATCTTTTTAAATACACCAACATATTTCCAAAGAAAATATTTTAAAAAGTCAATACTTAGTATGCATTCTTATAGAGACGAGAATCATTACAAAGTTCGCCTAAACGAAAGAACTTTTCAAAAATACTTTCAAAACCCATCACAAACACATTTCAAACAAAGCATTTCAAAGTGAGCTAGTAACTAAGAGCCCGTAGATAACTACAGATGAAAAGGGTGTTAACACATTCCCTTTTCATAACCTACACCCCGAACTCAAGAAAATATCTGAAAAGGTCTTTCCTGTTCTTGTCACCCTTTCCTTATTGGATAAAAGAGAAGTCGGTGGCGACTCATGCTATCCGCAATAATTGCGATAAAATGTAAAACACCCAAGTCAGTTCTCCCATCGTATTACACCAGGTAACCTTAGGAACAATAGGATCATCTTTAGCAATAGGGGTTTTCTGAGGAATAACTTCAAAGGTCTGGCAAAGGGTCTCGAGGAATTCACCATCCATCTCAACATACTTGAAGGAGTTCAAATGGCTCACCATTTATTCTTCTTTTCCACAAACTATAACGATTTTTCCTTTCACGGGATACTTCAACTTTTGGTGTAAAGTAAAAGCAACAACACATGCCCCATGGATCCAAGGGCGTCCAAGCAAACATGAATAGGCTGGACGAATTTCCATCACATAGAAAGTAGAGTCTAAGACCTGGGAACCCACCTTGATTGGAATATCAACCTCTCCATGCACCATTCTCTTTGAACCATCAAAAGCTCTCACCACAATATCACTAGGTTTTAGCAAAATCCCTTCATAGTCAAGTTTATCAAAAATAATTTTGGAAAATACATTCAATGAGGAACCTGGGTCCACCAACACATGAGATAAGGTAGTTCCCCTACAATCAATAGAGACATGCAGAGCCTTATTATGGTTTCTTCCTGCGGGAGTTAAATCAGCATCAGAAAAGTTTATCCCATTGTTAGTTTTCAGGCTAGCAACACAATTTTTGAACTGATCAACAAAGATTTCTTGTGGTACATGATCACATTTCATAAATTTCACCAAAGCCTGAGCATGGTCTTTAGAGTACAACAATAGAGATAGCTAGATATTTTGGAGGGGGTCTGGCCCAATTGTTCAAAAATCTTATAGTCACTCTTTTGGATAATTTTCAATACCTCCTCCATCTCTTGCTTGGAGGTATCCTCAACAGTAGCCTCTTTCGGTGCCTCAATCTGGGCAGGCTCAATCATCTGTTCTTTACCTCGAGTCTCAGTAGTTGATTCAGTAGCAGAGATACAAATTGGTGTAGATACAGCTTTTGGAGAGATCTCTGGAGAAAAAACCCTTCCACTTCTGGTAACCTTACTAGTCCCAACAATATTTCAGCCATTAGGATCAGTAACTTAAGTATTTTCATCTTCGACAGCCAACGATTCTTGCTTGACGCCATGGTAGTAGACATCAACTCCATAATTCCAAGGGATAGCCTTATCAGAGGAATATGGAATTAGCCTAGGTGCAATAATGATCAGAGGAGCAACACCAGGCTCGACAGTAATCTTCACAGGACCCTTATAAGTGATCCTTACAGGAGTACCAGAAATTGTAATCACAGACACGTCTTTAAGCTTCAGGCCTTGAGACATACTTTTACATAGGCTCTCTATAGAAGGGATCTTCTAAAAAAGGTTAAATGGTCATCCATCAAACGTTTAATACCTTCTTTCAGTAGTACACAACCATTGGATTAGGATACACAATAGTATCAGTTTTCAACATAACCCAGAAATAAACCGGCTTGTAACAACTTCTTCTAACAATCATCAGAGAAGTAGTCAAGTCACTTATAGAGGAAGCATAAGAAACATCATCAATAGCACTAACGCCTTTGTCATGATTGGGCATAGGTGCAGTGATCACATTAGGAGTCTTAGGAGGATCAAATTCAATCTCCTTAGAGTCAATCATGTCTTGAATTTTATTCTTTAGAGCCCAACTGTTGTTAGTGTCATGTCCAGGACTATTGGAGTGATATGCACATCTTGCATTGGGATTGTAATGGGGAGAGGAAGTATTGGGATTCTGAGGAGGATCCTTCAATGTAATCAGCTCTGCCTTTAACATGTGTTATATTTATTGAGACAACGACATGTTGATTCTTGTGAACTGTCTCCTGGGTGCATCCTGCCTATGCTGATTATTCTGTTCTTGATGTTGTGTTGGTAGAGGATTATAAATCAGAACTGCCCCCACAGATTGGTTACGGTCACTCTTATTACGAACCTTCTGGACATATATAGCATTGGATTCTCTCTTTCCATTGTATGACTTCTTCGCAGTATTCAAAGATGTAGCCACCTAAATTTTACCACCTCTAATTCCATTTTCAACATGTTTCCCTGTCAATATCAATTCAGTGAAACCGACTGAAGAAATTCCAAGTAGGTAATTTTAGAAAGGACCTGTCAGCGTACTCATGAACATGTCAACCAATTACCTATAAACTAAAGGAGGTTAAACTCTTCCTGCAAGGTATCTCCATTTCAGTGCATACTCTTTAAATCCTTCCTCAGAACCCATGGATATACTCTATAGTTGCATGCGGGTTGGTGCCAAATCAGAATTATAATGGTACTATTTATAAAAAGCTGCGGCCAAATCTTCCCAAGTATGGATATTGGTACCTTTGAGTTGATAATACCATTCCAATTTTGTTGTAGACATACTCTTTTGAAAGAAATGAAACCATAATTTCTTGTCAGCAGTGTGTGGTTGAATTTATCGGACATATGATCTCAAATGCAGCTTTGGGCAAGAAATTCCATCATACTTAGCAAAGGTAGGAGTTTTGAGTTTAGGAGGAATGATGACTCCCGAGACTAAACCCAATTCTTCAAAGTCAAGCCAGGAACCTTCTGGGTCTCTATAGCTTTCAGACGCTCTTTTAGTAGCTTGTACTTCTCGTCAGTAGGGGGATATTGTTCATCCAAATAATCCTCCTCCTCTTCAACAAAATATTTGTCAGAACCATGATTGCTTTTTTTTTTCAATTTTGACACTCTTACCATCTTCCTCTCGTTCGTCATATTCGTCTAATGGGGTATCAAGATCTTGAGCTCGCCTGGCGGTACCTCTGAACCTTCTTCCCATGTTAAGGATGTCAATTAGTTTCTTTGTGAAATTCTGGCTACAGATACACAATGTCACGTCCAATGTTATGACACTGTATCTGACTTACTATATGACAGTAAATACAAAAGCAGTAAATAACACAGTCAATTGTTTACCCAGTTCAGTGTGCAACAACACCTACTCTGGGGGCTACCAAGCCAGGGAGAGAATCCACTATAAGAGATGTTAATTCAGGAATAAACCAACCAGTTTATCTCCTTCACTTAAGACCTACCCAATGCAATTCTAATCTAAGTTACAACTTAAACCTGAGTTCCTACTCACTCCCCCTCAATCACAGCAGTGATACATAAACCAATTTGACTTGAGAATTGATGAAGACACTCTTCAAAACACACACTTGATTAAGCTTCACAGCTTTTCAATCAAGTAACACAATCACTCGTGCTTCACAGCTTTGAGTGATGTACACAACTAACTTGACTCTGCTTCACAGCTTTAGTCAAGTAACATTCAAACACTCTTGCTTCAAAGCTTTGAGTGCTACACAACCCTTACAATTGAAACCTATTCCAAGGCACTTATCACAATGATAATTGCTTGGAGTACAATAAACAAATCTATACAGATTACAAAATTGATCTTCTAATCAATCAGCAAGGATGTCTTCAAAAACCGCAGCTCTGTTGAATATATAGCAGCTGCAACTTCAGTTAGGGTTTCCAAAAACCTAAGGTTGATTCCGTTTGACCTAAAGACCAGGTCACAGTACTTTGTTGATCAGGTTAGGATTGAGCTAGGTTACTCCTCAGAAAACGCAGGATTCTGTTTAGAGGGGACTGAGTTATTTCCTGAAAAAACTCAGACTTATCAAATCCTGCAATCCTCTTAGTTCAGAACAGGATGTCATAACATCTGTTATGACATCTGAGAAAACCTGTCTACTGATTAGCAAAATGTGATCATTTTGCAAACATGCTCAGATACACACTTCTAAACATCAGTATTTGAATTACAATATTTTTCTGCACATGTACCTATTGAGTTAGTACAACCTGAACTAGAATGTTATGACATCAGTCATGACATTCACACATACACTTGGGATTTACCAAAAATGCAAGCCAATACCTAAACACCTACAAACTCCCCCTTTGGCAGATTTTTTGGCTAAAGTCCCTAAACAATCAGAGATAGATAGATAGCAGCAAAAATAAGTGACAGCAGAAAAATATAGTGTTAAGTACTAATTAAGCAGTACCAAAAATATTCTCCCCCACTTTAGCCACAAATGGGCCAAAGATTACATGTTTATAAAGTTATACAGTTATCCAAGACAAAATAATGAGATCAGCAGCAGACAACAGCAGAACATACTTCCAAACTCCACCAGCAACACCACCAAGCAGCAATCATCCTTCAAGCACTGTCCTCAGACTCAGAGGAGCCAATTTCTTCAATGTTGAGCTGTCCTTCATCTTCTTCCCTCCTGCTTTCTTCAGCTTCTTCCTTTTCTATCCTGGCAATTAGAGCTTCTAGGGTCCTTTTTCTAGCATCCAGATCTTTGCAAGTTTCTTTTAAAACAGCTATGATATCTGATGTTTTGGACTGGATCTTTGCAGATGATGTCTCAGCTGATGTTATGACAATGTCTGGAGCATGGGATCCCTGAAACAGTTTGTAGTGCAGGCCAAGGGCAGGGGCTCTTTTGCAGACTGTATCTCTTGCTACAAGGATGTCAGGGTATTGTGCAAGGATGATTCCACAAAGGAGGGAGGGAAAAGCAATTGGTCCTTTGACAGCATAACTGCCAGCATGCTTCAAGGTTTGTTCAAAGATGTACCTTCCATAGTCAAAGGCAGTCTTGGTTCCTACAGCATAGATGAATCTCCCCAATCCTGTGGAGATGGTTGATTTGTGATTTGTAGGCACCCAGTTTGCTGCACCTATTTTATGCAAGATGGCAAATTTCATGCTGAGTTTACTAGCATTCAACTTCCCTTTCAATGGCCAGCACTTTACTTGCCTGGCAGTGATGGTCAAACATACTTCATTGTCAGTTGCCTCTAGATCAGGACAGTCCTTATTTGTTCTTCCAAGAAACTTGTTGATTTCTGATGGAGAGAACTTGACCCTTCTTCCTCTAACAAACACACTCTCAAAGTCAGCTGACCTCCCATCAGCATAATCATTGGACAAGTTCACTACAAACTCTTTAACCAGATTTTCATAACATTTGCTAAACTTCATCAATGTCTTCATTAGCCCAGCATACCTGATCAGCTCCATGATGTCTTTGCACTCCAAAGCATCATTGTTGAGTTCTCTCTCCAAGGCTATTCTCTTCAAGCAAACATACTTCCATCTGTTTGCATTATCAGGATGATGAAAGGAGATGTTGTCTGTTGGCACTTCAGGCACTCTAGCAATCTTGCTGGAGGGGAGCTTCCTTCTGATGGGAGTATTGTCAATGTCAACCTCAAATTCTGATTCATCATCAGAATCAGAAGTTTCAGGTTCTTTACTTTTCTTGGAGATTAGTTGTCTAGCAGTCTGCACCTGTGCCTTCTTCCCTTTTGTCTGAATTTTCTCAGCCATCCCTTCAGCCTTGGATTTCTTAGCATCAGGTTTAACAGTCTCACTACTCTTTCTTTTCATCAATCTCCTAGCAATGCTAGGGTTCACATTAGCAATCAGTTCATTATCTGAGTAATCTTCATCCACATCAATGATAGGTGGATCAGCAGCCTTTTCAGAGGGATTCTGAATGTTGTCTTTTGGTGTCACAACATCCTCAGTGACATTTATATTTTCAGAACCTTCCACATTTGGACTTTCTGATTGATTCAACGGGATAGAAATCCCCGGTACAGATTGGTTGCCACTCAGAATGCTAGAAACCAGTCTAGCAATAGCTTGGTGTACTTGAACTGATCCTTCTTTATTAGGTGTAGAAGACGAAGGAAGAGAAGAGTTACCAGAGACTGTAGCTTGAGCTCTTCCTGCATGTCTGGTCCTGAGCTTTTTGACTCTGGCTGGGTCAGTTGCCATCTCCCTGAGAGGAGTGACCTCAAGAACTTCAGATTCTATGCATGCAGTGATTGCCCTAGAATCTTGATCAGATGATGACGATGATGAGTGAGACGAAGCCGCCATGGTGGAAGATGATGTTTGAGACATTGTGTGTAACGTTGAGTGATAGTAGCAGTTTGAGAAAATTCTTTGATTGGGAGGAGGAAACAGGTTGCAAAGACGAGAGAGGTAGGGAGTACAAGGGAGTCTCTTCAACTTCTTAAGACTTTTGAAGGAATTGTGAATGAATATGATTAACCCACTAAATATAGACTTAATAAAATTAATCCCTTCAACCCTTGTTTTCAGCAAAACTAATTGCTATAGTTTCTCATGTTGGTGAATACCCAATCTGCCCCTCAAATTTTCAAGTTTATTTCCAACAAGCGACTTGGTAGAAGAATCAGTTCGCTGAAGCTTAGAGAACCTATGTTCCAGTTCAAATGACTTCTTTTTTCCAAAGGAAATGTTGAATGTTTTCAGATTATCACACCACAATGTCACAACATCTTGTGTAACATTGTCCTCAGGTAGCATCTGTTTTGACCAGAATTTTTGAGAACAGAGTTTATGAGACTTGTTCTTTGCCACATCACATATATTATCAGCCTGTAGTTTAGAAGTTCTTCTGACATCTTCCATAGGAATAGCTCTTTTCATTCCTTCAAGCTTATGCTGCCACTGTTTCATCTCTTTTTCTTCTTTGATGATTTGACTCATAGTGGAGATATCAGTGTTCTCAGGCTGCCACACATAACAGTTATTTTTGGATTTGATTCCTCTCATTACAACATCTAGTTTTTCATTAAACACTAGACATTCAGATCTTGAGAAGTTGACCATGAATCCTAGATCACATAATTGACTGATGCTGATGAGATTAGTAGTCAACCCTTTTACCAGCAGTACCTTATTCAGACTTGGAACTCCAGGGTAGTCCAAATTACCAACTCCTTTGATTTCTCCTTTAGCACCATCTCCAAAGGTCACAAAACTGGTGGTGTGAGGCACAACATTATTGAGGAGATTTTTGAATCCAGTCATGTGTCTGGAACATCCACTGTCAAAGTACCAATCTTCCTTTGCAGAGATCTTTAGGGAAGTGTGTGCTATCAGTGCAGTAGCCTTTTTCTTCCATTGAGGAGAGTGTGGTACCTTTTTAGACTTAGGTTTGACATCTGAGTTCTGTTTAGGATATCCATGTAATCTGAAGCAGAAGGGCTTTATGTAACCATATTTCCCACAATGATGACATCTCCATCTTTGGTATCTTTTCTTCATATGTCTCTGTCCCTGATGTTGAGATTAATGTTGAGACATCCGTTTTGACATTTGCTTCCCGGTACCAAATTTCTTTGTTTCCACAAATCCTAGGCCAGATTTATTTCCCATATTTTGACCAGCCTGAAGGATCTCTTCCAATTTGTCTGTTCCATTGGTCAACATCTTGACAGATTTGGTCATTTGATTCAGTTGTGAGTTCAGCAGTTGAACTTCTCCTTCTAAATGACTTATAGTTTCAAGATTTGCCCTCTTTTCAGCCTCCAGCTTTACAATGAGTTTTGATTGTTTCTCATTTTGCACACAGACTTCACCACTTCTGATACACAATTTCTTGTAGGTATCAGCCAGTTCTTCAAATGTTACTTCTTCATCACTGGTGTCACTTTCAGAAGTACAAACACTAGTTAGGGCAGTAACTAGTTTGGCAGATTCTTCTTCAGAATTGCTTTCTGAATCATAGTCAGACCAAGTAACAGTCATTCCTTTCTTTTTCTTCTTAAGAAAGGTAGGACATTCAGCTCGAATATGTCCATATCCTTCACATCCATGGCATTGAATACCTCTGCCTTGGTTTTCCTTATCTTCTGACCTTGGTCTTCTGCTGGAACTGTCAATGTCAGAGGGAATGTTATGAACATTAGACCTTGACTTTGGGTCCATTCTTTTGATGAGCCTGTTGAACTGTCTTCCAAGCATGGCAATGGCTTCTGATATGTTTTCTTCTTCATCCTCCTTGTATTCAACATCAGTGTTGGATACAAGTGCTATGCTTTTGTTCTTCTTGTCACCATTGTCAGTGATCCCCATCTCAAAAGTCTGAAGAGACCCAATAAGTTCATCCACTTTTAACTTGCTAATGTCCTGGGCTTCCTCTATGGCAGTTACCTTCATTGCAAATCTGTTAGGCAAGGATCTGAGAATCTTCCTCACCAGTTTTGCTTCTGACATTTTTTCTCCCAGTGCTCCTGAGGTGTTGGCAATCTCCAAGATGTTCATGTGAAACTCATGAATGGTTTCATCTTCCATCATTTTTAGATTCTCAAACTTAGTGGTCAACATCTGAAGCCTTGACATCTTTACTTTGGAAGTGCCCTCATGAGTGGTTTTGAGGGTGTCCCAAACTTCCTTGGCCAGTTCATATTGATGTACTAGTCTGAAGATGTTTCTATCAATTCCATTGAACAAGGCATTTAAGGCTTTTGAATTTCCCAGAGCTAACTCATCTTCTTCTTTACTCCAATCTTCCTCAGGCTTCAGACTGATTGTCCCATCTCTTTCAGTTATGGTGGGATGTATCCATCCTTTATCAGCAGCTCTCCAAGCCTTTTTGTCCAGAGATTTTAGGAAGGCAATCATACGAGGTTTCCAGTAGTCATAATTAGTTCCATCCAGAATGGGTGGTCTATTACCAAAAACTCCTTCTTTGTCCATAGTGCCAGAAAGTGATATCCCTAGATCTCACCCAGTAATACAGGCAGGGTGCCTGCTCTGATGCCAATTGAAATTCTGGCTACAGATACACAATGTCACGTCCAATGTTATGACACTGTATCTGACTTACTATATGACAGTAAATACAAAAGCAGTAAATAACACAGTCAATTGTTTACCCAGTTCAGTGTGCAACAACACCTACTCTGGGGGCTACCAAGCCAGGGAGAGAATCCACTATAAGAGATGTTAATTCAGGAATAAACCAACCAGTTTATCTCCTTCACTTAAGACCTACCCAATGCAATTCTAATCTAAGTTACAACTTAAACCTGAGTTCCTACTCACTCCCCCTCAATCACAGCAGTGATACATAAACCAATTTGACTTGAGAATTGATGAAGACACTCTTCAAAACACACACTTGATTAAGCTTCACATCTTTTCAATCAAGTAACACAATCACTCGTGCTTCACAGCTTTGAGTGATGTACACAACTAACTTGACTCTGCTTCACAGCTTTAGTCAAGTAACATTCAAACACTCTTGCTTCAAAGCTTTGAGTGCTACACAACCCTTACAATTGAAACCTATTCCAAGGCACTTATCACAATGAAAATTGCTTGGAGTACAATAAACAAATCTATACAGATTACAAAATTGATCTTCTAATCAATCAGTAGGGATGTCTTCAAAAACCGCAGCTCTGTTGAATATATAGCAGCTGCAACTTCAGTTAGGGTTTCCAAAAACCTAGGGTTGATTCCGTTTGACCTAAAGACCAGGTCACAGTACTTTGTTGATCAGGTTAGGATTGAGCTAAGTTACTCCTCAGAAAACGCAGGATTCTGTTTAGAGGGGACTGAGTTATTTCCTGAAAAAACTCAGACTTATCCAATCCTGCAATCCTGTTAGTTCAGAACAGGATGTCATAACATCTGTTATGACATCTGAGAAAACCTGTCTACTGATTAGCAAAATGTGATCATTTTGCAAACATGCTCAGATACACACTTCTAAACATCAGTATTTGAATTACAATATTTTTCTGCACATGTACCTATTGAGTTAGTACAACCTGAACTAGAATGTTATGACATCAGTCATGACATTCACACATACACTTGGGATTTACCAAAAATGCAAGCCAATACCTAAACACCTACACTTTGTCTTCTTCTTATTCCCGTTATCGATGAGCACCTTTAGTTCTCCCTGTCCCATTGGCTAAGTTTAGGAACATCTCTTGGAACTGAGCATTTTGAGCCTGGAGTTCTTTGACTGTCTGTTCGAGAGCCATTTTTGCTGAAATAAATACCAAGAAGATGAGAAACATGTCTTGGAAACCTGTTATGCCATGATATGTATGGTATGTAAATGCATATGCAATGTTTTCAAGGACCTTGTGGAATTTAAATTTGTTAATCAAAAGGGAACAAAAACAAAAATTCTTATTAGTAAGTTCAAATTATAATAAAAAGGGTTACAAAGAAACAAATTATGACTTAAGTCTTCCATGGAAGCTTCCTCTTTATGTTGACATATGCGTTAAGGCTTTGCTCTTCATGAAGTCGTTTTGTCAGCTCCAATACTTTCTCCTCACTAGCATAGAACTGAGTCTCAAAGGTGTCCCTTTCTTTTTTTAGTTGAATCCAAGACTTATGTAGCTCTTTAAGGTTAGTAGGAATATCTGGATGAAAAGCGGTATGAGGAATATCTCCTTTAACACCAGGATCCGTAATTACTGGTAGGACTGTAGGATATGGCATTATAAGATTTTGAGCATGAGATAATACCCATCTAAGATAAGGCTCTAAAGAGATGGAGTTTTTGTGTCCCAAATTCTTACTATCAACCTTATTCACCATACCCCAAGAACGTATAAACCTTTGATGGTAACTTTGAGGATCATTCTCGTAATCAAATACAATACCCTGAATTAGCATATCATGAAGACCGTCTCTTCGGGCATAACCAAATTGACATAGAGATAGAGAAGGGTTGTAAGTAATACCTCCCCTTATGCCAATGAGTGGAACATTAGGAAATTCCCCACAACGGTCAATAATAGTGATGTCCTCCTGAGACCGGGAACACCAATAGATATATGAATAAGAGAGTGACATCATCCTTCGAGATTACCTCAAACCTTGTTCATTCTTCATCACTGATCGGGGAAGGTGCGAAATAAACCACCTGGATAGTAAAGGCATGCAACACATGAGAGTCCCTTGCTTCCTCATAGTACGAGTGTGAAGAGAGTGCATAATATCTCCAAGCATAGTAGGCACAGGATTATGAGTAAGAAATATTTGGATGGCATTCACATCTATGAGTTGGTCTGGATTAGGGAACAATACCAAACCATAGATCAACAGAACCAAGATCTACTCAAAAGAATGAAAACTCATAGAATCATGAAACAACCAAGCCTTCTCTATCTAAAATTTAGAAAGAAGCCCTTTAACTCCACTTCATATTTCCCAATTAGATACAATGTCTGGCTGCTTCAGATGCAAGGCTGCTGCAATAACTTCAAGTTTTGGAACTTTGGCTAAACCAGTGAAGGGTGTCTGATCAAGAATAGGTACCCCAAGTAGCTTAGAGAACTCTTCCATCATTTGTACCAACTAATAATCCGGGAAGGTAAAACAATGACGCTTAGGATCAAAGAATTGGAACAGAACACTCATCATGTCTTCTTCAAAACCTGAGGTAACCAAACTGAATAGGTAGCCACGTCTCTTGGTGAATTAAGAGTTTTTGGGAACCTTTGAGACTAATTACTTAAGTTAAAAGGAATCCTCACAAAGTTGATCCAGATAGTATTTCTGCGAGCGGAGGACATAGCCTGCAACAAAGAACAAAGTTAAATCCCTAGGTCCTTGAAATGGTTAGTGAAAATGTTATGTTATGATGATATGATGTTATGATGTTATGTCCATGTTTAATGAGTAGAAAACACAAACAAGTCACATAAGAGCCTTAGGTTTAAAGGCATGCATGAAGTCCATAGGTAAATACCCTTCCCCACTGGAGTTAAGTTGGCTAAACTTGTCCTGAAATAGTAACCAGGTTCTAAGAATCTCATATCACAAATCTTTCTCGCAGGATTTATTTTAGCACGGCAGCTGGCTTGCCACCAAAACATTCCGAAAGTCGAATCTCAATGAGCTTAGCTTCGAGTATCAACCAACCTTGGACTGCACCAAAGCCGGCTATCTCACTACTTTCTAATGGCAAAGATGGGTCAATTAAGGTTCTAAAAGTAAGTTAGAGTTAACGACACTACATGAAGCCTAATGTTATCCTTGACTGACTCAAGTAACATCAGTACAAACCAAAGTGTCACACTAATTGTATCTATCATGTTAACCATATCGGTCTATACCGTACAATCTTTATGATCTATTGCTACTTCCCTAAGGAATCCCTAGATCCGGGTGTAGGATCTTACAAGCGATAATACCCAACTATGAACCCTTAAAGTAAAGCAAGCAATTCAAAAAATTGAAGCGAGTAAAAGTGATCTAAGCTCTAAGGTAACCCTTATTTTTTAAGTAACTCCCCAACAGAGTCGCCAGTTCTGTAATACAGTGGGAGAACTTACTTTTTTGGTTTTATCCAAATGTATGGATATCAAGAGTTGCCACTGACTTTTCTTTTATCCAATATTTAGGAAAGGTGAAAAGAACAGGAAAGACCTTTGATAGATTTTGAGTTCGGGGGGTAAATTTTAAAAAAGAAAGGTGTTACCACCCTTTTCATCCGTAGTTATCTACGGGATCTTAATTGCTTAGCTCACTTTTGAAAAACTTGCTTTGTGTGTGCAATTTGAAAATATTTTGAAATGCCAATGTAAGGCTAACTTTGTAATGATTCTTGTATCAGTCCTCAAGAATGTATACAAAGTGTTTTTTTTGTTGAAAATATTTGTTTGAAAGGGATGTGAAAATGTATTGTTTGTGAAAAAAGTTATGAGCAAGAAATTAGGAGTTCTTACCTGTTGCACCCCAAAATTTGCCCTCCCATATTCTTCAAGAAATTGCCAAGCCAAGTCACAAAATTCCCCAAGGGCTATGCAGTTCAACTGTCTCCTATACAGTCAAAACTAGGGTTTGTGTTCTGATCAAGAAAATGAAGTTTTCAAAGGCCCAATCAAGTCTCATATGCCTACAAAGATGGTCAAGTATCCTCAATCAAGTTTCAAGGCATTCAGCTCAAAATTGCACAGTCAAAACCCTAGATTGCACTGCAGTCAACTGTAGGGGCAAAATGGTCATTTG
Source organism: Vicia faba (assembly GCA_948472305.1). NCBI lineage: Eukaryota > Viridiplantae > Streptophyta > Magnoliopsida > Fabales > Fabaceae > Vicia > Vicia faba. The sequence goes on along the minus strand of CATIWC010000862.1, from coordinate 264,767 downwards.
GCAGTCAAAAGTTCAAATTTTTGGTCAACATATCATTTTGAAGCCACAAACATCATTTGATCAATGCTTGATCATGATTCTCAAAATTTGGCTCAGAAATCATCAAAGATGCAAAAGTTGCTATATTTGGACAGCTGAAAAAGTCAACTGAAATTGACCAGGGCATAACTTTCACATGGATTATCAGAAAAATTCCATCCAAAGCTCATTTTGAAGAGAAAGACATTTCCTACAATTCATCTTCATACTTCAAGTCCAAGAAATGCTCTCACAAAAAGTTATCAATTTCAACATTATAGGTCATTTTCAAAAGTCAACAAAAAGGGACTTTAAGTCAAAGGCCATAACTTGAGATTGGTAAATCAAAATGACATGGGACCAAAGGCATTGGTTAGAGGACTCAAAGACCTTTCCAAAATGTCCAAGAACATGTGAAAAGCTTAAAACTTGAGCAAGTTATGCCTTGTGGAAGTTGGGAAATGTTTGGGAATTTTGAAAAGTCAACAATGGTTCAAATGACCTAAAATTGCTAATGGGCCCATTTTTCTTCCATGATTCATCATTCTAAGCCTATGCACGACCATTAGGCCCAAAGGGAAGTATTTTCTCATTTTTTAATTATTTATTTGAATTTATATTAATATTAATTCATTTAAATTATTTAAATACATGAAAAATATAAAGCTTGACCTAAAAAATCTTTTTATGCACATTCTAGACTCAAGATTTCGTGTACATCCCAATATGGCAAGATTTGGTTGATTTGAGCATGATTGAACAAAAATGCACATGGAAAAGATATGAAAAAATCTTGAAAAATCAATTTGCAAAAACCATTAAATGAAAGAGATTTGATTGATATTTTTAACCTAATAGCTTTGCTACATATTCAGGATGAGAACCCTAATGCCATGACACTCCAGGCTGCGCAAAAGACCAAGGTAGAACATTGAAATTTTTTCATAAAAACATAAAACTGATTTCAAGGTTATAGGTGGATTCAAGCCTCCATTCCTTTTCCAATAGCTTCCTTAGGAATTCCTGAACGTGTGCCAATCATAAACAACAAGCAAAGCTCCAAGAATTGGTAGATTATGTTCAAACTGAGTCACGAAATTCTTGAAATCGTATAGCATGATTCAAGCATCTTTTTGCATTTTTCTTTATTAATTCATGCTCATAATGATGTTTCTAAGCTAACCAACGTATTCAATTGTGTTTTTGTGCCACATATGCGAATCTACCATGTTTGGATATTAGGGTTTGCAGGTTTCAAAATTGGGGTTTCCCAATACAAGCAAAATTAGGCCATCCCAGTACCACCATTGCAATCAGCTCATCAAGACGAAGAAAGTTTAACCTTCGCGAACAATTTATGGAGCTTATAGCGCTATTCGCTATTTTTCTAAAAGTCCCCTAAGGCCATGCGTGCAAAACCGTTTCCACAGGCTTGTGTTTCAGAAAAAATAAAAAAAGCAATGAGGAAGATGATGTGCTGGCAACCATTGGGTGGCTCATTCAAACCAGCGCGCGCTTTTGTGTTTTTTTAGGGGCCACTAACCAATGTTTCTTTTCATTATTTATTTGTTATAATATAATAACATGTGCGTAGTGGCTCAGTTGGCAACACGTGATGCATACAACCTCCAAGACCTGGGTTCAAGTCCCAGGTCTATACAATTTCCACATTATTTTTCACTAACAATTCTTATGCAGCACGCCTATTGAGGATCACCATATTCCATCATCATCCCACCATACATGCGTCCAGTGAGAGCAGATCAAGGGCTCAAATTCAAAGAACACCATAAACGCAGTCAAACATGCCATACAAGATCTGAAAAAGTCAAAGAATGCCATGCTTATTGGGCCTGATTTGCTTCAAAAAAACCTCACAAATTGGGACTACACCCCACTCTGGTTTGCAATTTCTTTCAATTTTTTACTTATTTTTATTTTATTGATTAATCATTATGTTATTTATTTTATTGCTTTAATTTAATTAAATATTTTTTACAATACATAAAAAATACAGAAAAATCAGAAAAAGATAAAAATATAATAAATTATTTTATTTAATTATTTTTATAGATAAATTAGTATGTAATTATTTAGTATAATTAGGGTTTTGCAACTTTATTCCTTTTAATAAATAAAAATCCAAAAATATGTAGAACTTAGGTTTAATTATTAATTGTATTCCTTTTAATTTCCCTTTTTTAATAATAATATTCATTTATTTATTTTCTATAGTTAAATTTTGCATGTAAATTAACTTAGATCTAAATTAGGTTAAAACTTAATATTTTCACAATAAACTTAAAAAACATTAGAATTAGGGTTTGACGCTTCATTTTAATTTTAATTAATTATTTTTTTCTTTTAAATCTCAAAAAAAAAACACAAAAAAACAAAAAAAAACATTCTTTTTAATTTTAATTTTTAATTCATTATTAACTTTAATTTTTTGCGAAAGGGTCCAACGCCCATGTCCATAATTTATTTAATTTGCACATTTATTTTATGTCGTTTAATTATAATTATGTAATTCTCCCAAAGCATTGTAATTTAAATTTCTCGCACTTCTATTTGCTTCTTTATTTTCCGTCAAATCGGGTCCTGGATTTTAATTTTGGCGATGTGGACCCGCGCCTTTGTAATAGTTTAGAACTTTCAATTTCCGCACCTTTTTTTTACTGTTAAATAAATGCATGCAAGAATGAATGATAAAATAAAAACAAACGCATAGATCACTTTGACATGAACAAGATAAATGCAAATGAACATGACACACAAATCACACACCACCCCTAGGGTACGCCTCACTGTTGCCTTGCCTCGAACGGTGATCGTCGAGTAGAGGATGTTTTAGTAAGTCCTCATGATCCGGGAACTTGGCATGAGGGTAGCTTCTAAGGTGTCTTCCTATTGCTCCGGTGATCACCATGTCCCGAACCTCGAATTGACCCGAACACCTCCAACGGTGGTGCTACCTACCTCTCAATGGTGGGATGGCACTACTTTAAAGGACATTTACACAGACGAATTCCTTAGGGTAGGTAGGTTCTCGTAGATACTTGCTCTCTTTAAAAACAAAACAAATCAAAAAGACTTTTCACACTGACACTTTTCAAAAGCTTTCAAAGCAAATTTTTCAAACACTCTGACGTACGAGTCGATCTGAAAGTTTGCAAAGTGTTCTTGGGCGCAGCTTGGAGTGTTAACAGTATTAGCCCTAAGTTTTTTCAAACACTCTTGAGGACCGATACAAGAGTCGAACTGGAATTTTCAAAGAAACTTTTTAAAACCCACAGTTGAAAAGCAAACAAACCATTTTTGAAAACACAATGAGCAAGTATCTAAGAGCCCATGGATAACCATGGATAGAAAGGGTGCTAACACCTTCCCTTTCTATAACCTACCTCCCGAACCGAGAGCAATCTCTTTAAGGAATTTTTCTGTGCTTTTGTCCTTTCCTATTGGAGAAAATAAAAGACGGTGGCGACTCTTGCTTCCGCGACATTTTCGCGAACCAGCGTTAAACAGTCAGTTCCAGATCCACCGATCACAGAACTGGCGACTCTGCTGGGGAAATTAAAACTTAAAGTGAGGTGTACCTTAGGGCTAGGTCATAACTGTGTTTTCACTTGTACTGATTTGCTTGCTTTACCATTGTGGGTTGCTTGGGAGTTCTATAGATCCCAACCCGGATCTGGGGATACCTTTCTTAGAAAGTAGCAACAAGGCTGTGAGGGAACTGTGCGGGGTATACCGACATGGTTGAAACAGTCTGCTACGTTGATGTGGCACTTTGGTGTGTACCGGTAACCCTTGAGTTCAGTCAAGGAGAGTACGGGGCCTCCGCGTGGTGTCATGAAGCATCAACAGACCTTAGGAACCTTAATTGAACTATCTTGGCCTCTTTAGGGTAGTGAGATAACTGACTTTGGTGCAGTCCGAGGTTGGTTGATACTCGATACTACACTCAATTGAGGGTTGCTTTCCTGGAATATTTCGGTCGCCAGTTCAGTGGCTAAATCGAAATGATGAACAATGAAAGCAATCCCGTGATATTGGGAACCTTAGAACCCGGTTACTTTGATTAGGACAGGTTGAACCCACCAACTTCAAAAGGGTACCACCCAGACCCCATGCTGGCCTAAACCCTAAGGGTTTCTCTTGTGTGACTTGTGTGCCTTTGTACTTGCCTACTTGCATGCTTGTTAGCTGACACGTGAACTTCTTGCAGGTTTTGTTTATAGTCCTTAACTAGGACTCATGACAGGGTTTGCCAAATTTCTTGCAGGTTTTGTTTATAGTCCTTAACTAGGACTCATAACAAGGTTTACCAAATTCTTGCAGGTTTTGTTTATAGTCCTTAACTAGGACTCATGACAAGGTTTACCAAATTCTTGCAGGTTTTGCTTTGTTTATAGACCTTGAGGGAGACTCATAACAAAGTATACTGAATTTCTTACAGGGTTGTTTATAGTCCTTAATTGGGACTCATAACAGGGTTACTCACATTACCCCATGCATAGCATGACATTATACCATTGCATACCATTGCATACATCCTAACCCATTTCAAGGATCTCAAGGGCTTGTGATGCAGGTCATGATGAACCAACTGTCTAGCCAGGGGCAAAGAGGATTTATTTTCCTCTAGCCAAGGTTGTCAGGGGCTATGACCCACTGGATATGGTGAGCCTTTGACCCTTGAAGAAGGACTCTCAACAACAGGAAGTTACTTCAATCAAGTTGCCAGTTTCCAACTCTAACAATTTTCTCTGTTTACCCTGCGAGATCCTCGAAAACATTACATGCATATCATACATCTCATTGCATTGCAGGTATCCCTTTGACAGGTTGCTTACCCTTCTCCGCTGTTTATTTCAGCCGGTCGTCATGAATCCTGAATCATCAGCCGAGCAGACTATCAAGGACCTTCAGGCTCAGAACGCCCAGTTCCAAGAGCTGATCATGAATTTGACTCAGGGGCAACAAGATATGAAGGCTCTGCTCTTGAAGAAGGACAAGAAGAAGAAGAGGACTGTCCTGTTCAGCCCTAGACGCAGATCTGGGAATACACCGCAGACTGAAACTGAGAGGACTACCCCATCTGTGAGGGAAAGCAGTCACCATGAGAGGGAGGTGCCCAGTCCAGTGGTCTCTGACAATGAAACAGATTTCGACGACGAACAGTACCCTCCGGCTGAGGACAAGTACAAACAGTTGGAGGATAGGTTGAAGGCTATGGAGGTTCAACAGGTACCTGGGCTGGATTTCGGAGATCTGGGTTTGTCAACTGGTGTGGTTATTCCTCGGAAGTTCAAAGCACCATCCTTTACTAAGTATGACGGGGCGTCTTGCCCCAAGCTGCATCTAAGGTCCTATGTTCGGAAGATTCAGCCATATACGGTGGACAAGAATTTATGGATCCACTTCTTCCAGGAGAGTCTTTCAGGGACTCATCTCGAATGGTTCTATCAGCTGGATGGGACCAAAGTTCGTAACTGGGAGGAGTTGGCTACTGCTTTCTACAAGCAGTACCAGTATAATGCCGACCTTGCTCCTACGCGTACCCAACTCCAGGGTATGTCGTTAGGATCAAGTGAAGGTTTTAAAGAATATGCGCAGAAATGGAGGGATCTCGCTGGAAGGGTACAACCACCTCTGACTGATCGGGAACTTGTGGACATGTTCTTGGGGACCTTGTCTGGTCCATTTTATAACCACCTGATTGGGAATTCGTCTGCTGGATTCACAGATCTTATCTTGACTGGAGAGCGAATAGAAGCTGGCATCCGGTCTGGGAAAATTCAAGAAGCTGCACATTCTGATAAGAAGCCTCATCAGGGGAAGAAAGAATCCAATGCTGTGCACGGTAAAAAGAGCCGTCATGAGACCGGGGCAATCCAGATCTCCAGCCCTGGACCTGCTCAACAAGGACAGGGGCAGTAACGCAAAGAGAAACGGCAGTACACCAAACTCAACATGTCGTTGGATCAAGCACTGCAACAAATGTTGAAGGCAGGGTTGATCACCTTAAGGGCTCCTCTCCGGAATCCGAACACTTCTGCACCCAACTATCATCCCAACGATAGGTGCGCATATCATTCAGATAGCCCGGGGCATACTACAGACAACTGCTGGCCTCTCAAGAACAAGATCCAAGATATGATCGACGCTGGAGAGATTCAGTTTGAAGTGCCAGAGACTCCGAACATAGTCACTGCTCCGTTGCCCAATCATTGAAGCCTTTTGTTTATTTGAATATTTTGAGTTGTACTTTTCTCTGCTTATACAAACAATTAATGTCATAGCAAACTCTTTTATTCTATTAATGCATCGCATATGTCTGTTTTGGAAATTAATACAATTATTTTCATTATGTTCAAATATCTTTTCATATTTTTTCTGATGTCAACTCTCGGTTAATAATTCTAAGCCTCTTGAGGGAGGATGACGAAAACGATACCACGATCTCTACAGTATGCTTTTGAACAGACCCCGCTGATGAGGTACAGGCATTGTTTCAAATCCTAAACACTGGAGTTATAAGGAAGATAATCCCTCGTTAACCCCTCTGAGCCAAAGAAGTAGGAGTTTTTATTTTCGAAAATCAAAACCCTTAATCATAACCTGGGGCAGGGTAGTTCTCTCAGTTGATTCAAGTGCATCTTTACAAAACGAACAAAAAACAGTGATGGTTCAGAACAATCAAAAGGACAGGCAGTCATCATCAAAATTCATAAATGAAAAGCCCAAAAAGTCTAAACCTACCAAGGGGACTTATGAAACTGGGGCATCCCGCTGACTGTAATTCCAAAAGGGAAACAGTTCAGGCAAAAAAAGAAAGGGATAACAAAATCAAGAAAGAGGTCTCACAAACCCTCAACCAAAGCAAAAATGACTGCCTATTCAAAAGAAATCATCAACATCTGAACCATCATTGGAACATCAGAGCAAATACTCAAGCAAGGTCTAACGCATGATCAACTGAGTTTAGGTTTGGAGAACATCACGAAGAGCAGGTGGGTACAAATAAAATTTGAGCCTTTATCCTTTGTTTCTTAAACCGTGAACCAGGCCACGTTATAACCCGTAAAAGTCCTAGCTGAAGCACGGGTTAATTCGAAAGCATACTGTTACGAAAGGTATCCTGACTCCCGAAGGCCTACGGTAAATACGGAGTTGACATCACGTTTTACAAACATTTACTTGTTTTATGAAAAGGAATGCATCTTCAAAATCTTCAAGACAGACATAAGCTTTGCGTTTTTAACATAACTTTGTTTGCATATGACTTTTTGTTTAAACAGCATAAAAATTTGCACGATGAAAGTCTAATGAACAGAATTACCTCCAATCAAGGGGCAGACATGAGCATTGTCCATTATCTGGGGCAATCCAATCAAGATCCAGAGAATCTCTCAAAAGGCCAAAAAGCCTGGGGCAAATCTCTGCCTAAGTCATTTGGGGCACTCCAGCAACGAATCTTGCCCGATCATACATCTTCTGGTAATATGGCAATACAAGCAGCCAGGGGCAACTCCCTGCATTCTAAAAACATGGACATAGTCGAAAAGATACTACACAAAACCAAAGACCCGCTAGGTTGACATACCTAGGCAAAAATAAGGGCTTCCCGGCGAACCAAAAGGGTTCGGGCAAAATGAAGGGATGAAATGAAAAAAATCTGTACACCCGGCAAGTCGAAAACTTGAAAAGGCGGCTTGGGCAAAAATGGGTATCCCGGTGGACTGAAAACCCGAAAGGGCGGTCCAGGCAAAAATTAGGGATCAAAGCGTACGACTATATCCTATCATCTTGTCACCTACCTACCAGAAGAAGGTTTGTCCATCAACGACTATTAACACCTCAACAGGTCTTCCTCTCCCACATCAGAAACAGGGGCAATAGAGGGCGGTCTAAGCAATCTGATTGTTCTATCCTCCAAGGTGTCGGGGTAGGTTCCGGGGAAGAACGTAACCAATGCAGTTCAAAACTTCCCCAGAGAATCCAATCCAGTTCCCAGGAAAGTGGAATTCATTTCCCCAAGCAGTAAGCGTATCCCCCGTTGGTTCTGGAAGCTTATCCCCTCGCAGAGCACGAACGCGTCGTCCGACTTGATTTAAAGAGTTATTTCCTTAACAGGATATAACTGGGTTATCCTCAGCCAAAAGCCACGGAAAGAGCGTCGTCGACAAAGCCTTCTTATCCCCAGCGAAGTCCATTCATACTTCCAATACAGCAAGGTATCCTCAGCAAGTTATCATCAACACTCAGCAAGGCATCCTTCTCCCCACAGGGTATTGCTTCTCAGCATGGTCACTAGAGTATTTTTTCTCCCCGCAGAATCCGTCATTCGCCAAGTTTATTCCCCAACGGAGTTATCTTCTCCTACCGGTATACTTGCAGCTATCATCCCCAGCGAAAGCAAAAGCTCTTCTTCAACATCAGCCCAGGAGTGACTTCCCGGCACCTGTCAAGGATTTAGTTTCTTAGACAAAAATACATTCATAAACATCACATCGTCATGCATATGCATCATATTACACGAATCTCATTGATTTTGAAGACATACAGTTCATGCATCATGATTTGGCATACAATTATGTTCTACCTTTTCAGGAAAAAGATCAATACAAAAATGACTACTATCAAACTATCGCAATTCTGTCTAGATATAGTTTCAGATATGACCCAGCGATGGTGACGTTCTGATACTGCTTCCAGATTTCCTTCTAGATATAGTTTCAGATGTGAACCAGATATGGTGACGTTCTGATACTGCTTCCAGAATTCCTTCTCGATATAGTTTCAGATGTGAACCAGATATGGTGACGTTCTGATGCTGCTTCCAGAATTCCTTCTTGATATAGTTTCAGATATGATCCAGATATGGTGACGTTCTGATGCTGCTTCCAGAATTCCTTCTTGATATAGTTTCAGATATGATCCAGATATGGTGACGTTCTGATGCTGCTTCCAGAATTCCTTCTTGATATAGTTTCAGATATGATCCAGATATGGTGACGTTCTGATGCTGCTTCCAGAATTCCTTCTCGATATAGTTTCAGATGTAAACCAGATATGGTGACGTTCTGATACTGCTTCCAGAATTCCTTCTCGATATAGTTTCAGATGTAAACCAGATATGGTGACGTTCTGATGCTGCTTCCAGATATCCTTTCAGATATAGTTTCAGATATGATCCAGACATGGTGACGTTCTGATACTGCTTCCAGGTATCCTTCAGATATAGTTTCAGATATGATCCAGATATGGTGACGTTCTGATACTGCTTCCAGGTATCCTTCAGATATAGTTTCAGATATGACCCAGAGATGGTGACGTTCTGATGCTGCTTCCAGGTATCCTTCAGATATAGTTTCAGATATGACCCAGATATGGTGACGTTCTGATGCTGCTTCCAGATCTCCTTCCAGATATAGTCCAGATGTAAACCAGATAGGGCAACGTTCTGATACTTATTCCAGTTGAAGATATTCCAAGACCTCCTCTAGTCCAGCTAAATCGACTCCCAACAGATTTTTCTGAGAAAGACTCAGCAGTCTCCTATGGTCCCCTCTCCGACGGTGTGTGAGGTGGTAATTCCTTCTTCCTATGATTCCCTCTCCGACGGTGTGTGAGGTGACAATTCCTTTTCAGATGTTTCCCTCTCCGACGTTGAGTGAGGTGATCATTCCTTTCAAATTATAATTGCCTATGGTTCTCTTCCCAATATGGCAAAGATGGTAATTCCCGCCAAGATTTTTCTCAACGAGCGTTGTTGAGATTAAAGTCACCCAAGGTTCTCTTATCATTCAGGCTAAGGCAGTAACCATCCCTGGTTCTTTCATCAACGTTTGAAGCTCCAAACTCAGCTCCTGTAACCAATCAGGACACATCTATACCAAGCATCTAAAATCAGCTCCTGCAACGTGTCAAGTACTCATTTTTCTTTTTGCAGGTATGCAGGTTCTCGTTAAGGAATCTCCTGCGAAAGCAACCTCTAAATGGCATCTATAAGCCCATTCCCCCATCATCACTACTACTATGTGAGCGCAAATTTCTGGGCACTCTAGTGTTCAATCATCTTCCACCTTCGGATTACGAAAGGCACGTCAGCCAATCTGCATCCTCAGGTCTAAGAAGATTGAACAGGGGCAACTGTTGCACCCCAAAATTTGCCCTCCCATATTCTTCAAGAAATTGCCAAGCCAAGTCACAAAATTCCCCAAGGGCTATGCAGTTCAACTGTCTCCTATACAGTCAAAACTAGGGTTTGTGTTCTGATCAAGAAAATGAAGTTTTCAAAGGCCCAATCAAGTCTCATATGCCTACAAATATGGTCAAGTATCCTCATATCAAGTTTCAAGGCATTCAGCTCAAAATTGCACAGTCAAAACCCTAGATTGCACTGCAGTCAACTGTAGGGGCAAAATAATCATTTGGCAGTCAAAAGTTCAAATTTTTGGTCAACATATCATTTTGAAGCCACAAACATCATTTGATCAATGCTTGATCATGATTCTCAAAATTTGGCTCAGAAATCATCAAAGATGCAAAAGTTGCTATATTTGGACAGCTGAAAAAGTCAACTGAAATTGACCAGGGCATAACTTTCACATGGATTATCAGAAAAATTCCATCCAAAGCTCATTTTGAAGAGAAAGACATTTCCTACAATTCATCTTCATACTTCAAGTCCAAGAAATGCTCTCACAAAAAGTTATCAATTTCAACATTATAGGTCATTTTCAAAAGTCAACAAAAAGGGACTTTAAGTCAAAGGCCATAACTTGAGATTGGTAAATCAAAATGACATGGGACCAAAGGCATTGGTTAGAGGACTCAAAGACCTTTCCAAAATGTCCAAGAACATGTGAAAAGCTTAAAAATTGAGCAAGTTATGCCTTGTGGAAGTTGGGAAATTTTTGGGAATTTTGAAAAGTCAACAATGGTTCAAATGACCTAAAATTGCTAATGGGCCCATTTTTCTTCCATGATTCATCATTCTAAGCCTATGCACGACCATTAGGCCCAAAGGGAAGTATTTTCTCATTTTTTAATTATTTATTTGAATTTATATTAATATTAATTCATTTAAATTATTTAAATACATGAAAAATATAAAGCTTGACCTAAAAAATCTTTTTATGCACATTCTAGACTCAAGATTTCGTGTACATCCCAATATGGCAAGATTTGGTTGATTTGAGCATGATTGAACAAAAATGCACATGGAAAACATATGAAAAAATCTTGAAAAATCAATTTGCAAAAACCATTAAATGAAAGAGATTTGATTGATATTTTTAACCTAATAGCTTTGCTACATATTCAGGATGAGAACCCTAATGCCATGACACTCCAGGCTGCGCAAAAGACCAAGGTAGAACATTGAAAATTTTTCATAAAAACATAAAACTGATTTCAAGGTTATAGGTGGATTCAAGCCTCCATTCCTTTTCCAATAGCTTCCTTAGGCATTCCTGAACGTGTGCCAATCATAAACAACAAGCAAAGCTCCAAGAATTGGTAGATTATGTTCAAACTGAGTCACGAAATTCTTGAAATCGTATAGCATGATTCAAGCATCTTTTTGCATTTTTCTTTATTAATTCATGCTCATAATGATGTTTCTAAGCTAACCAACGTATTCAATTGTGTTTTTGTGCCACATATGCGAATCTACCATGTTTGGATATTAGGGTTTGCAGGTTTCAAAATTGGGGTTTCCCAATACAAGCAAAATTAGGCCATCCCAGTACCACCATTGCAATCAGCTCATCAAGACGAAGAAAGTTTAACCTTCGCGAACAATTTATGGAGCTTATAGCGCTATTCGCTATTTTTCTAAAAGTCCCCTAAGGCCATGCGTGCAAAACCGTTTCCATAGGCTTGTGTTTCAGAAAAAATAAAAAAAGCAATGAGGAAGATGATGTGCTGGCAACCATTGGGTGGCTCATTCAAACCAGCGCGCGCTTTTGTGTTTTTTTAGGGGCCACTAACCAATGTTTCTTTTCATTATTTATTTGTTATAATATAATAACATGTGCGTAGTGGCTCAGTTGGCAACACGTGATGCATACAACCTCCAAGACCTGGGTTCAAGTCCCAGGTCTATACAATTTCCACATTATTTTTCACTAACAATTCTTATGCAGCACGCCTATTGAGGATCACCATATTCCATCATCATCCCACCATACACGCGTCCAGTGAGAGCAGATCAAGGGCTCAAATTCAAAGAACACCATAAACGCAGTCAAACATGCCATACAAGATCTGAAAAAGTCAAAGAATGCCATGCTTATTGGGCCTGATTTGCTTCAAAAAAACCTCACAAATTGGGACTACACCCCACTCTGGTTTGCAATTTCTTTCAATTTTTTACTTATTTTTATTTTATTGATTAATTATTATGTTATTTATTTTATTGCTTTAATTTAATTAAATATTTTTTACAATACATAAAAAATACAGAAAAATCAGAAAAAGATAAAAATATAATAAATTATTTTATTTAATTATTTTTATAGATAAATTAGTATGTAATTATTTAGTATAATTAGGGTTTTGCAACTTTATTCCTTTTAATAAATAAAAATCCAAAAATATGTAGAACTTAGGTTTAATTATTAATTGTATTCCTTTTAATTTCCCTTTTTTAATAATAATATTCATTTATTTATTTTCTATAGTTAAATTTTGCATGTAAATTAACTTAGATCTAAATTAGGTTAAAACTTAATATTTTCACAATAAACTTAAAAAACATTAGAATTAGGGTTTGACGCTTCATTTTAATTTTAATTAATTATTTTTTTCTTTTAAATCTAAAAAAAAAACACAAAAAAACAAAAAAAAACATTCTTTTTAATTTTAATTTTTAATTCATTATTAACTTTAATTTTTTGCGAAAGGGTCCAACGCCCATGTCCATAATTTATTTAATTTGCACATTTATTTTATGTCGTTTAATTATAATTATGTAATTCTCCCAAAGCATTGTAATTTAAATTTCTCGCACTTCTATTTGCTTCTTTATTTTCCGTCAAATCGGGTCCTGGATTTTAATTTTGGCGATGTGGACCCGCGCCTTTGTAATAGTTTAGAACTTTCAATTTCCGCACCTTTTTTTTACTGTTAAATAAATGCATGCAAGAATGAATGATAAAATAAAAACAAACGCATAGATCACTTTGACATGAACAAGATAAATGCAAATGAACATGACACACAAATCACACACCACCCCTAGGGTACGCCTCACTGTTGCCTTGCCTCGAACGGTGATCGTCGAGTAGAGGATGTTTTAGTAAGTCCTCATGATCCGGGAACCTGGCATGAGGGTAGCTTCTAAGGTGTCTTCCTATTGCTCCGGTGATCACCATGTCCCGAACCTCGAATTGACCCGAACACCTCCAACGGTGGTGCTACCTACCTCTCAATGGTGGGATGGCACTACTTTAAAGGACATTTACACAGACGAATTCCTTAGGGTAGGTAGGTTCTCGTAGATACTTGCTCTCTTTAAAAACAAAACAAATCAAAAAGACTTTTCACACTGACACTTTTCAAAAGCTTTCAAAGCAAATTTTTCAAACACTCTGACGTACGAGTCGATCTGAAAGTTTGCAAAGTGTTCTTGGGTGCAGCTTGGAGTGTTAACAGTATTAGCCCTAAGTTTTTTCAAACACTCTTGAGGACCGATACAAGAGTCGAACTGGAATTTTCAAAGAAACTTTTTAAAACCCACAGTTGAAAAGCAAACAAACCATTTTTGAAAACACAATGAGCAAGTATCTAAGAGCCCATGGATAACCATGGATAGAAAGGGTGCTAACACCTTCCCTTTCTATAACCTACCTCCCGAACCGAGAGCAATCTCTTTAAGGAATTTTTCTGTGCTTTTGTCCTTTCCTATTGGAGAAAATAAAAGACGGTGGCGACTCTTGCTTCCGCGACATTTTCGCGAACCAGCGTTAAACAGTCAGTTCCAGATCCACCGATTACATTACCCACTAAAGTCTTTCTTATTATTTTACTTCTCCTTTATAGATAGTATTCTCCACACCATTAGTTGGTAGGTAATCCCATATATTGAATGTGAAGGGACATGCATAAGATCATCGTATGGTCATCGAAGGCAACATGTATGGATACTTTAGCAATTGTATCGGAGGGACTATCATCATTTTTGTAGGCAACTCAAAGGGTCATCGAGGGACTGTGATCTTTATTCAAAGGGACTATGATGATTTGATCAAGGGTCTTTTGCTAAAGTATCCCCACTTTCGAGGGAAATGACCAATATTCATAAGTCAACAAGAGATGTTACCCTAGAGGTGCAAGTGTGAAGAGTGTGTTAATTTCAGCTATTTTATCTTGGAAATTAGGGTTTTTTAAGATTGCTTTTAGTCTTTCCATACAAACCCTAATTACTAGCATTTAAATATGTAAAGTGCGGAATGTAAAACCTAAGCTATTACATGGATTTGGGAGAGATACATAGGTATAAAAATTTGCGGGAAAGTAAACGTATGTTATTACATCCTCGGAGTAGATACATAATAGGAAAAATATGGGAATGTAAATATAAGCTATTAAATCAATAGTACAACTTATATATTTCGTCTACAAAAATTAAATAGTAAGAAGAAATAAGAAAAACATTAGAAAAATGTATAAAGACCTAAAGTTCTAAATGTCAATGTTTTTGTAGAAAATAATTTAAGTGTTAATAATTAATTAAAAGCTAATTGTTTCTCATTAATTTTAATATTAAAAAAAGGTTAATTAATTAATTAGTCGATGTAATACGATGGGAGAACTGACTTTTTTGGTTTTATCCAAATGTGCGGATAGCTAAAGTCGCCACCAAATTTCCTTTTATCCAATAAGGAAAGGGTAAAAAGAACAGGAAAGACCTTCAAGATTTTTGAGTTCGAGGGGTAGGCTATGAATAGGGAAGGTGTTAGCATCCTTTCATCCGTAGTTATCTACGGGCTCTTAATCGTTAGCTTACTATTGTTTTGAAATGCTTTGTGAATGTGTTTTGAAAATATTTTGAAAATGCCTAATTACGTCAACTTTGTAATGATTCTTGTATCAGTTAAGAATGCATACAAAGTGTTTGTTTTGAAAATATTTTAGAGGAAGTGTTTGTGAAAAATATGTTTTTCTGAGAAACAATTACGAGCGATCTACCTACTCAAAAGTATTTCATGTTATTTTCCTCCTCCTGTAGATAGTTCTTCCCTACCATTAGTTAGTAGGAAGCCCCGTCTATTGGATGCGAAGGGACAGGCGCGAGTTATCGTTATGGTCATAGAAGGTAACATATAAGGATACCTTAGCAATTCGAAGGGACCGTCATCATATATTCGTAGGTAACATCCAGGGACTTGACCATTTTTTCGTAGGCAACTCGGGGGATATTGAGGGACTATGATTTTTTGTATGATGATGATTTGATCGAGGATCTTTTGCTAAAGTATCCCTACTTTCGAGGGACGTGACCATTTTCCGAGGCAATGAGTGAAGTTACCCTAGAGGTGTGCATGTGAAGAGTGATTCAATTCAGTTTATTTATCTTGTTTATTTAGGGTTTTCTAAGTTCAATTATTAGTCTTTCCATACAAACCCTAATTACTAGCAACAATGTAGTAAAATAATAACAGAAAAAGTAAAGCGCGGAAAATAAAGTTCTACGTTATTACAAGGCTTCGGGAAGGGGGTACAAACAATAAAATCGGGGGAAAAATAGAGTAAAACCCTAATTTAAACTATTACAAACCGTAGCAATTACATAATTGAAAAATAATGGAATATGCGACAGTAATAAAGTACACGAACTTGTAAAGTAAAAGAAACGGGAAAAAGAAATTGTTTGTGATTGTATGATGAAAATGTTTTAATAATCAACCTAAAGTCTAATTGATTTTTATTGGTTATAAAAAAAAAGTTAGTTAATTAAACAAACAAACCCTAAATCTAGGTTGATTTTAAATTAATTGAGAAAACCTAAAAAATCAAATTAGGGTTGATTAAATAAAACCTAAAATTAAATTGATTAAATTAAAAAAACCTAAAATTAAATTATTTGAGTTTGTTGAAAAAAAGGATTTATGTTAGGGTTTATTAAAAAAAATTGAAAAAAAGGTTTTAAAGAAAAAAAGTGAAAAAGAGTGAGAAACATAGAAAATAAACCAAAGGATAGTAGTGGATTTTAAACTCACGCCCTCAGCAGTTTCACGTAGCAAGCTTACCCCCTGGCCAAGCGTTGGTTGGTGATGGATAGCAGGATCAACGCATTATATGATAACCCTGCAAAAAATATGAAAACATGAGAATTTCGGCAAAACTAGGGATCAAAACCGTGATCTGGGAGACCAATGACTTAGCACGCGCGTTTCTGCTACTGGGGTGGCTATACATTCATTAAACTAAATGAATAAAAAAAATATAATATATAAACGAATGTATTGACCGGAGAGGCGCCAGAGCCCTAACTCTAGTCTTCTTCTCCGGGGAGACGATTCTTGCACCTACAAAAATAGAAAACATTAGCGAATAAAGAGGACTCTACCCCCCTAAATCAAGGGTTACGAATCTAATGGAAGTATTTTTTAGGCTAAAACGCAAGGGATCAAGAGCTATAACTGGTGGTTCATGATTTAGCATGCATGGGACCATCATGATGGTCCAAACCTGTTCAGATATTTCAGAAGAATGTTGGTAACACCAATATGATTTAAAATAATACAAAAATTAAAATATGAAATTTTCAAAGTTATGAAACTGGAGATTCATGGTATGGTGTTTTCATACATTTTGGACCATCCAATTTGGTCCAAATTTACTCTATAGGCTTGTTGGAAGAGAATGGAATTGAGTTTTTGTAGTGAAAGGGTTTATGGCAAGAGTTTTGAAATTCTAAGGTTCTTGAAAAAAAGTTTGATATTTTTTGGACCAATTTGAGGGAAGGTTTTTCGTGTCCTCTTGTATGAGAATTGATGAGATTATATAGTGAAAATTAGGGCAAAAGGAGTGGGCTTGGTCTTTGTAAGAAAGGCATATGTATTTATTTTATTTATTTTGCATTATTAATGAATAAATAAAAAATAATTAAAATAAAAATAGGTCAAGGGGTTTATGAATTAATTCTGAGGTGTATAAGCAATGTAGACCACGTTTGGACTCTTAAACCATGGCCCAATAGTCCAAAACTCAAGTTTGCTTACTTTGAACTCATGCATTTGTTCAAAATTTCCCAACTTGCAATGGTCATAACTCACTCAATTTTCATCTTTTAAAGGTGATCATTGACTTTTTGGAAAGCTCAATATGTCCTCTACAATATCTATGTTGATCATTTTTTCTTTTGAAGAATTTATCTTGATGTAAGTTTCCTTGACAAAAAGCGTCTTTTTGTTGACTTTTGAAATCACCTGTAATGTAATGGCTTATATATATTAAATGATGCACTTTTGGACTTGAGCTTATAGCCAAAATTGTATAGAATTGAATTCCCTTCAAAATGAGCTTTGGTTTTGGAAAAGATGATGAAGTATGTGAAAATTATGCTTGGTCAAAGTTCAGTTGACTTCTCCTAAGGAAACCCTAATTTGGCAACTTTTAACTTTTGATGATTTGAGGGATTTTCTTGAGAAATCATGATCAACCCTTGATCAAACGATGAATATAACTTCAAAATGTTCATGTTGACAAAATCTTGAAGTTTGACTGTATGTTGACCACAATTGACTTTTTACCCAATACACATGATTTTCAATCATCTAAGCCATTGACTGAGAAATACATGAGCATTCTTAGGGACATATGAAGAACCATGAAAACCAATTGAGACCTTGGAAACCCAATCTTCCTTGAAAAATACAAAACCCTATTTGTGGGCCCTTTGGTTAGGAGGAGAATTTGTCTGATCAATTCTTAGGAAACCTTGAGCAAATGAGGACTTTAGGAGAATGTCTTGAAGAAAAATGGGAGGGAAAATTTTGGGGTGAAACAAATTCCCCTGTTAAATCTTCTTAAACATGAAGAGTTAGATTGGCATGTCCGCCATTCCTGACTTGAAGGTGGGTGATGATTGAAATCTTAAATGCCTAGAAATTTGCACTTGCATGTGCAGGTGGTAACGTTATTGGTTGATAATATTGCTTGAATGGGCTTAAAGATGCCATTTAGAGAGATGATAGAGTTTTGTTGGAGATGGGCTTACAGATTCCATCCAAAGTAACTATTTATAGAAGTATCAGAAGGAGTCTATGCTTGACTTCATCTGAAGAATGCTTTCCAAAATGAACCTCTGGGGAAGGTGTTTGAGTAGCTGCTTGTTAGATTTAGCCTCTGAGGGAAATGCTTGTCAGAATGAATTTTTGAAGGAAGATGCTTTTTAGAATGATGCACTGAAGGAAGATGCTTTTCAGAATGATGCTCTAAAGGAAGATGCTTTTCAGAATGATGCTCTGAAGGAAGATGCTTTTCAAAATGATGCTCTAAAGGATGATACTTTTTAGAATTCAGTCTCTGAAGGGAAGTGTTTTTCATGTAGACAGTCATCCCGTCGTGTTTTGGGAATTGATCTACAATTTGCCTTTGTTGGTAAACCCGTCCTGTTTCAGGAATTCATACCACCTGGTGATGAAGATAGTCGCCCCGTCCTGTTTCGAGAATTGATCTTCATCTGTCCATAAAGATAGAAAGATAGTTTCTGCATCCTGTTTCGGGAGTTAATCTTTTCTTGGTTGTATAGATAGTTTTCATGTCTTGTTTCGGGAGTTAATCTTCAACCTGTTCATGTAGATAGTCGCCCCGTCCTATTTCAGGAATTGATCTACAATTTGCTTTCACAGATAGTTGCCCTGTCTTGTTTCAGGAATTAATCGGTGTCTGGTCATCCAGATAGTTGCCCCATCTTGTTTCATGAATTAACCTGGGACTTTGTTTTTGTTGGCCGTAGAGATAGTTTCCCCATCTTGTTTCGGGAATTAATCTCTGACATGGTCATATAGATAGTTTCCCTGTCTTGTTTCAGGAATTAATCTTGGACCTGTTTGAGAATTGTTGATGATATTCATCTATTTGTAGATTTTACCTGAAAAGGTAAAGAGTTAGATGTATTCAATGTCATTATGTATGAAATTCATTACTTAATGAGAGTGCTTTATATGCATTTCGTATGCATATACTATAATATATATGAATGATGTATTAGTGTAATATGTCATTGAAGCATATAGGTAGTTTCGTAGAACATTTCTGACTGAGGAAAATAAATTCCTGACTGTTATGGGGATGAAGAATATATGTAATCTTCAATATTGTCTAGAATGCCTTCGCTGGGAATTCCTGCTTTCTGTTTGAGGAAACTTTGTTGGGGAATTTGATTTCTGTCTAGAGAGAAGATTTCAAGAACATCGGTCGTTCATTGCTCTACTGGGGAATTTAATTCTTATATACCTTGACTGGGGATAAAAGAGATGGATAGCCTTTTCAGGTGCTTTCTGACCGAGTTTTCGATATGGATTCCAACTCATCTGGGGAGGATAAGATTAACTAATATCTGGTCTAATTTCAGATTTCGTAGCGACTCTCTAGGGATGGCAATCTGGGCTACCCTTTGCTGGAGAGAGAAACTTTTATGGTGATTTATAGTAATAAAAAAGTGATAGACTTAAGCTGGGGAGACTGTATCCTGTTGGGGAAATAAACCCTGTTGAGGAAATAAACCCTGCTGGAGAAACACTCTACTGAGGAAATAAACCTGCTGGAGGAATATATTCTGCTGAGGAAGTGAAACCTACTGGAAAAGAGAATTTTGTACGATTTTTACAGTGTTCGAGAAATAAACTCAGACGGGGAAGATAATTTTTGTGAACTGTGCTGGTGACATACTCTCTGATGAGGATTAGGACTCCGTAGGTTGGCGACATTACCGGGGAAAAGATCATACTTCTTTGTCCGCTAGGGGAATCTGTTGGTGAGTATGATTAGGGTATTTCATACTTGCGGGGATTGTGTCCAATTTGTGAAGATGACTTTGTGGGGGATAATCTTATGGGAACTGCTCTGCGGGGATTATTCCATGGAGGTTCTTATGTGGGGATTATTCTGTGGAAGTTGTTATGTGGGGACTTATGGACGACTTGAACGTTATCACAACTCCTAGAGTCTTGAGTAAATTCTTATCCCTGTTTTTATGTATATATTTGTTGATAGTAATCATATTCATATGCATATGTTCATTCTATTTAATCAATGGACGTTTTTGCAAACAAAACAGAAAAAATAAAATAAAATTTGAAATTTGAAATTGTGTTTATATTGATAGTTTTCCCATAAATAGACGATTGTTGTACAGAGAGACAAAAGTCCTAGTAAGAGGAAATCGTATTGAAAAATGAAGATAGTACAAAGTGAAAACAAAATATATAGCTATGTGTAAATAATCTCGTCGGGTTCCAACTCTGCTATTGCCCCTATGTCTTTGAGCATCTCATCCTTTGTTGTCGGAATAAGTTGACTGAATCGATCTGTACCATTTTGAACTTGACGTTGGTAATAAAGCTTGTTGTAAGTGATCCAATGAGACATAGTCGTACGCTTTAATCCCTAAACTTTTCCTGGTTTTCAGTCCATCGGGATACCCTTTTTTCCCAAGTCTCCTTTTCAGGTTTTCGACTTGTTGGTGTACAGTCTTTTATATATACCCCTAATTTTTTTCCAAACCCTTTTGGATCGCCGGGATTCCCTTAATTTTTCCTAGGCCAGTCAACCTAGCGGGTCGTTTTCATGCGTAGTATCTTTTGACTATGTATGCATTCACAGGGTGAGGGAAATCTTCATAGTCCATGGTGGTAAGTATCATTGCACCACCCGAAAATATCTTCTTGACTATAAATGGCCCTTCATAAGTGGGAGTCCATTTGTCCCTGGGATCACCTTGCAGTAGGATGATGCGATTTATTACCAAGTCACCAGCCTGATATACTTGATGCTTGATTTTCTTATTGAAGGCTTTGATCATACGCTTCTGATACATCTGACCATGACAAACAGCCGCAAGCCTCTTCTCGTTAATTAAATTTAGCTGGTCTAGCCTAATCTAAATCCATTTATCTTCGTCTAAATTTGCATCTTTCATAATTCTTAGGGAAGGAATCTAAACATCGACAGGTAGGACAACTTCCATACCATAAACTTAAGAGAACGGGGTTGCCTCAGTTGATGTTCGCGCTGAAGTATGATAGCCATGAAGATAAAATGGTAACATTTCGTGCCAATCTTTATACATCACCATCATCTTCTGTATAATCTTCTTAATGTTCTTATTGGCGGCTTCCACTGCACCATTCATCTTTGGTCGATACGGAAAATAATTGTGGTGCTTGATCTTGAACTACATGTAGAGTTCCGTGATCATCATGTTGTTGAGATTGGTACCATTATCTGTGATAATCCTTTCGGGGATGCCATATCGATAGATAAGATTATTCTTAATGAACCAGGCGACCACATTCTTAGTAATAGAGGCAAACGAGTCTGCTTCAACCCACTTTGTGAAGTAATCGATGGTGACGAGGATGAATCGATGTCCGTTAGAAGCAGTGGGCTTAATTTCTCCAATCACATTAATGCCTCATATTTTAAATGAACAAGGAGAAGTCAAGACATTCAGAGTTACTGGAGGTACATGTACTTTATCAACATAGACCTGGCACTTGTGACAAGTTCTGGAATGATGATGGAAATCAGTTTCCATAGTCGACCAATAATATCCTGCTCTAAGAATCTTCTTAGCCATAGTATGTCCACTGGAGTGAGTACCAAATATTACTTCGTGCATATCTTTCATGATCTTCTCAACTTCCTTCTTGTCCATGCAACTAAGCAGAGTCAAATCATGGTTGCGCTGATACAAAATTCCGTTACTCAGGAAGAACTTAGCAAAGAACCTCCGTAGGAATTTATTATCGTTGATAGATGCCCCCTCGGGGTACTCTTGAGCCTCGAGGTATCTTTTCACTTCATGAAACCAAGGCTTCTCTTCTACTCCGCCAGTGTCAACTTCATAGAAATGTGCAGGTTCGTCTAGCTTCTCATGGGTAATTCTGGGAGCCTCGTTGTCCCATCTTACTTTAAACATCGATGACATGATAGCTAACGTGTCTACCAACTAATTCTCTTCTCTTGGTATGTGTTCTAAAGTGATTTCCTCAAAGTACGAGATTAAGGTAAGGACATGTTCTCTATAAGGAATGAGATTCGGATGCTTCGTATCCCATTCTCCCTTGATTTGACTGATTAACAGGGTTGAGTCCCCGTATACGATCAAGAACTTGATTCTCAAATCAATAGCCACTTTAATACCCATGCTGCACGCTTCATATTCGACCATGTTGTTGGTACAATCAAAGCATAATCTAGTGGTGAAAGGTGTATGGAAACCCTGTGGAGAGATAATTACAGCATCAATTATGTTGCCAAGTGCGTTTGAAGCTCCATCGAAAAACAAAGTCCATCGGGATCCTGGCTCAGGGCCTTCATACGGTCTAGGTTCTACATAATCTGTAATTAGCATAATGTCCTCGTCTGGGAATTCGAAATTCATAGACTGATATTCGTCTACGGCTTGATGATCCAAATGATCTGCCAGTACACTTCCTTTTATTTCTTTTTGAGTGGTGTACTGAATGTCGTATTCTGTCAAGACCATTTTCCATTGGGCTATTCTTCCGGATAGAGTTGGCTTCTCGAATATGTATTTGATGGGATCCATTTTAGAGATCAACAAGGTAGTATGAGTCAACATATACTGTCTTAGTCGGCAAGCAGCCCATGCCAAAGCGCAACAAGTTTTCTCAAGCAGTGAGCATCTTGTTTCATAGTCAGTAAACTTTTTTCTAAGGTAGTATATTGCATGCTCTTTTCGACCAGACTCGTCATGCTGGCCATGTACACACCCCATTGAATTCTCTAGCACTGTTAGATACATGATTAGAGGTCTTCCTTCAACTAGTGGCATCACAATTGGAGGTTCTTGTAGGTACTCCTTGATTTTGTCAAAGGCAATATGGCAATCTTCGTTCCACTTTACTACCTAATCTTTCTTCAATAACTTGAAGATTGGCTCACAAGTAGCAGTCAAATGAGAAATGAATCGAGCAATATAATTAAGTCGTCCCAAGAAACCTCTGACTTCCTTCTTAGTACGGGGAGTAGTAATTTCTTGAATAGCTTTGACTTTAGTAGGATCAACCTCAATACCTTTACTGTTGAAAATAAAACCCAAGAGCTTACCAGATCTCACCCCAAAGGTGCACTTGTTCAGATTCAATCTCAACTTGTACTTCTTCAGTCTCTCAAACAACTTGTGTAGATGGTCAAGATGTTCTTTTTCAGTCTGAGATCTGGGTATCATATCGTCGACATAGACCTCTATCTCGTGATGAGTCATGTCATGGAATAAAGCTACCATAGCCCGCTAATATATGGAACCAACATTCTTCAACCCAAAAGACATAACCTTGTAACAAAAAGTGTCGCACTGTGTGACGAAGGTAGTATTCTCCATATCTTCTTGTGCCATCTTGATCTGATTATAACCTGAGAAACCATCCATGAAGGACAATACCTTGTCTTGAGCGGTGTTGTCGAACAAAACATCAATATGTGGAAGTGGGAAGTCATCTTTGGGGCTTTCCCTGTTCAGATCCCCGTAGTCTACACACATGTGTACTTTGCCGTCTTTCTTTGGTACCAGAACCACATTTGCAACCCATTGAGGATAGGATGTCACTGCTAAGAAACTTGCATTAAATTGCTTCATAACTTCAGCCTTGATCTTCTCTGACATCTCGCGACGCATAAGACAAACCTTCTATTTTATCGGAGCACAACCCTCTTTCATCGGCAGACGGTGAACCACAATATCAGTATCGAGCCCTGGCATGTCTTCGTATGACCAAGCACATATATTGAGATAGTCGTGAAACATTTGGATTAATCTGTTATTGACACTATCCTCTAGGTTGGAACCTATCTTGACTTCTTTTCTATCTATCTCAGTACCCATATTTACAACTTCAACTAGCTCTTCATGCAGTTGTATGGCCTTTTCCTCTTGCATTAACAATTTGGTAAGTTCTCCTGGTATCTTACAATCTTCCTCACCTTCGTCCTCAGCTTGGTAGATCGGATTTTCAAAGTCATAAGTGGCAATAGCAGAATCGTTATCAACGGGATCAAGAGTGGATGTGGGTCTACAATTTATTGCGTGGGTGTGTGTAATAACACATAGCTATTTGAAAATGGTAAAAGTAAAAAATAAAGACAATAAGCGCAAAATTTGAATGAAAAATGTCCAATGCTTTTATTAAATGAAAATATGTTTATGAAATGACAACCCTTAACAAATAAACCGTTGTGCCCTGGGTAAGGCACAAGGATTAAAGTCATTTTTTAAATATTACAAAGCCATAACTTGAAAGTAATAAAAACAAGAATGTAGCTATTACTCCTGACTAAAGGAGATAGAGATAATGTCTTCCGCCTTCCAGTTGTTGAGCCATTTGCCAATGGTAGGAAAGATCCAGTTGTCAAGGTCATAATCACTATCATCATCTTCTATAACGTTGAATCTGTTGTTATTGATGCGGAATGGTGGTTTTCCAGCGCGAGCGTGACGAGTAACCCTCTAACCCTTTGCAGTGAAACCCAAACCAAAATTTTCAGATTTATATGGAATGTTAGGAAGCTGACCCTAAATAGTACCACCATCATCTTCTATAGTAGCTTTAACATCTTTTAAGGAAGCCATTCTAAGCAGAACCTTGGTAACTTTGGGGATTGTAGAAACATATTTAGTAACGGTAGGGGAAATCACTTCAAAAGTCTGACAGGGAGTCTCGATGAATTCGCCATCCATCTCTACATACCAGAAAGAGTTTAAGTGGCCAACCATGTACTCTTCTTCATCGTAGACAATGACAATCTTTCTGTTCACAGGATATTTTAACTTCTGATGTAGGGTTAAGGTAACAGCGCCTGCCCCATGGATCCAGGGGCGTCCAGTAAGCAAGAGTAAGATGGCCGGATATCCATTACATAGAAGGTAGATTCAAAGATCTGCAAACCTACCTTGATCGGAAGATCCACTTTTTTGTGTACCATCCTCTTTGACCCGTCAAAGGCTCGAACTATAATATCATTGGGTTTCAGTATAACCCTTTCATAATCGAGTTTTTCTAGGGTGCCTTTCGGTAGAACATTTAATGAGGAGCCAATATCAACCAATACATGAGCCAAAGTAGTGCCCCTACATTCAATGGAGACATACATGGCTTTATTGTGATTTCTTCCTTCTAGAGTCAGTTCAACGTCAGAGAAACCTAATCCATTATCGATCATTAAGCTAACAACATAGCTTCCAAATTGATCGGCAAAAATCTCTTGTGGCCTGTGAGCAGTCTTCAAGAATTTTACTAAGGCCTGCGCATGCACCTTAAAACATAGTAACATGAATAACATGGAGATCTTAGATGGGGTCTGCCCCAGTTGTTCAACAATCTTGTAGTCGCTCTTACGGATAATCTTCAATACCTCTTCCAACTCTTCCCTATAGGTGTCTTCAACTACAACTTCCTTAGGTGCCTCCGTCCGGGTAGGCTCTGTTATTTGTTATTTTCCCCGAGTCTCAGTAGTTGACTCAGTAGAGGTGACTTTAATAGGTGTAGCGGCAGTCCCCGGAGAGATTTCCAAGGAGAAAACCCTTCCGCTTCTAGTAACCTTACTGGTCCCAGAAATATTATAAATGCCGGGATCAGAAACTTCATCTTCAATAGTCGGTAGTTCTTGCTTGATGCCATGGTAGTAGACGCCGGATCCATAGTTCCAAGGAATAACTTTATCCGAAGAATATGGGATAGATCCAAATGTAGTGATTATCATAGGAGAAACTTTCAAATTAGTAGTAATTCTTACAGGACCTTTGGAGGTAATCCTGACAGGAGGGCCAAATATTACAAATAAGTCTTGATACAGATTCTCAGTAGACAAAACCTTCTAGATCAGAATTATATGATTGTCCATTAGGCATGGAACACCTTCCTTCAGCAACTTGCAGCCATTGGGTTGGACTGCACAACAGTAACACTTTTCAATACAACCCGGAAATAAACTGGCCTGCAACAGATTCTTCTTGATGATTGGTAGGGGAGTAACCAATTCACTTAGAGTAGTGACATAAAGAACATCGTCAATAGCACTTACGCTTTTTTCATGCTTCGACATAGGTGCAATAATCACATTCAGGGTCTCCAGAGGATCAAACTCAATCTCTTTGTTGTCAATCATGTCTTGAATCTTGTTTTTCAGAGCCCAACAATTATTGGTATCGTGCCCAAGACTGTTTGAATGGTAGGCACACTTCGCATTCAGATTATATCGAGGAGATGAGGTGCCGGGATTTTGAGGAGGCTTCTTCACTGTTATCAACTCTGCTTTTAATAAATGTTGTAATGCCTGAGATAACGTCATGCTGATCTTTGTAAACCGTCTTCTTGGAGTGTCTGACCTACGTTGATTTCCCTGTTGTTGTTGTTGAACAGGCACATGATTAGAAATTAGCACCGCTCCTACAGACTGATTACGGTTACTTTTAACACGGCCCTTCTGGCCATAAACAACACTGGTCTCCTTCTTACCATTGGATGTCTTCTTCAAAGCACTTAAAGACGCAACCATTCGAATCTTTCTACTCTTGATACCACTTTCAACTCATTCCCTAGTTAGAATCAACTCAGTAAAACTATATGAAGAACTCCCAATTAGATGATTAAAGAATGGAATGGTCATAGTTCCCATGGCCATATCAACTAGCTCACGGTCAAACAAGGGAGGTTGCACCTTTCCAGCTAAATCTCTCCACTTTTGGGGATACTCTTTGAACCCTTCATTCGAGCCCATAGTCATATTTTGTAATTTCACACGAGTCCGTGCAAGACCAGCATTGTATTGATACTGCTTGTAAAAAGAAGCAGCCAAGTCTTCCCAAGTACGAATGTTGGTTCCTTCCAACTGATAGAACCACTCGAGTTGTGTACCAAACAAACTTTCTTGAATGAAGTGAACCCATAACTTTCTATCAGCTGTATGGGGTTGGATCTTCCGAACATAAGATCTTAGATGAAGTTTGGGACAAGAAACACCATCATATTTAGCAAAAGCGGGGACCTTGAACTTGTGAGGGATGACTACCCCCAGAATAAGACCCAACTCTTAAAAATCCAATCCAGGCACTTTCTGGATTTCCATGGCCTTGAGGCGATCTTCTAACTGCTTGTATCTGTCATCAGCGGGAGGATACTTCTCATCAGAATAGTCTTCATCTTCAGGAATTTTACCAGAACCCTAGTTTCTTCCACCTTCAGCCCTGGCACTTCTACCGTCTTCCTCTTGATTGTTATCTTCATCGGAGGAGATATTAGTAGTTTGAACTGGTTTAGCGGGACCTTTGAATCTTCTCCCCGTATTAAGGATAATGATTGGCTTCCGAGTCTTCTTCTTTCTGGCGCTGAGCGTTATCATCTCTTTCTATCCCTAAGCTTAGTTCAAAAGTGTTTCCTGGAATTGGGCATTTTGTGCTTGGAGTTCCTTGACAGTCTGTTCTAGAGCCATCTTTTACTGAAATAAACAGCAAGAATATGAGAAAACCTATATGGGAAAACCTGTTATGTAATGACATGCATGATATGCCAATGCAAGTGCAATGCTTTCAAGGACCTTTGCGGGATTTAAATTTGTTTATACAAAAGGAAACAAAAGGAATTTTTAGTAACAATCTCAAATTATAATTGCTTTCAATAAAAAGAGTTACAAAACATCAAAATATGAATTCAAGTCTCCCATGGATTATGAGTGAGAAATATTTTGATGGCATTCTCATCTATGAATTGGCCCGGATTTGGAAATAGTACCAACCCATAAATCAACAAAGCCAAAATATCCTCAAAAGCACGAAAATTCACGGCATCTAGAAACCACTGAGCCTTCTCTATCAAAAATTTAGGAGAAAAACCCTAGACTACATTTCTTATTTCCCAATTAGATACAATGTCCAATCATTTCAGATGTAAGGCTACTGCAACGCCTTCAGGTTTCAGAGCTTGCTCTAAGCCGGTGAAAGGTATCTGATAAAGAATATGCACTTCGAGCAACTTAGAGAATTCTTCCATTGTTGGCACCAACTGATAATCTAGGAAGGTAAAATAGTGATGCTTCGGATCAAAGAATTGGAAAAGAATGCTCATCATATCTTCCTGAAATCCAGTAGTAACCAAACTGAGTAGATGACCATGTCTCTTGGTGAATTGAGAATTATTGGGAACCTTTGAGACTAATTCCTCAATCTTGGAAGGTATACTTACGAAGTTGATCTGGAAGGCATTCCTACGACTGGAAGCCATGACCCTACAACACAAAACAAAGATAAACCCCCTAGATCCTTGAAATGGTTAGTCATCATATGACGTTAGGATGTTAAGATGTTAGGATGTTATGTTTAAAAATATAATCAAACACAAGTAAAGCATGTAAAAGGCCTTAGTTTTAAGGCTTACATGGGGTTTATAGGTAAATACCCTCTTTAAGTTTAGTTGGCTCAACCTTTCCTAAAGAAGTAACCGGGTTCTAGGGAGAAACATAGAAAATAAACCAATGGGCAGGGGTGGGTGTGGAACCTACGCCCTCAGCTGTTTCACACAGCAAGCTTACCACCAGGCCAAGTGATGGTTGGTAATGTATAACAGAATCAACGCATTATATGATAACCCTGCAAAAAATATGAAAACATGAGAATTTTGGCAAAACCGAGGATCAAACGCGTGACCTGGGAGACCAATGCTTTAGCGTGCGTTTCTCCCACTAGGGTGGTTATACATCCATTAACCTAAATGAATTAAAATATATATAATATTTAAACGAATGTATGGACCAGAGAGGAGCCGAAGTCCTAGCTCTAGTCGTCTTCTCCAGTGAGATGATTTTTGCACCTGCGAAAATAGCAAACATTAGCAAATAAAGAGGACTTTACCCCCCTAAATCAAGGGTTCGAATATAATTTAAGTATTTTTGTGGGATAAAATGCAAAGGATCAAAAGCTATGGCAAAAATGCATGGGATCGGTGCTAGCATGGTGGTTCACGATTTAGCATGCATGGGACCATCACGATGGTCCAAACCTGTTCAGATATATCTCAGAAGCATGTTAGTAACACCAATATGATTTAAAACGATACATAAATTAAAATATGAAATTTGCAAAGTTATGAAACTGGAGATGCATGGTATTGTGTTTTCATGCATTTTGGACCATCCAATTTGGTCAAAACTTACTTTATAGGCTTGCTGGAAGAGAATGGAATGGAGGTTTTGTAGTGAAAGGATTTGTGGCAAGAGTTTTGAAATTCTAGGGTTCTTGAAAAAAAGTTTGATATTTTTTAGACAAGTTTGAAGCAAGGTTTTTTGTGTCCTCTTTTAGGAAAATTGATGAGATTATATAGTGAAAATTATGACAAAAGGAGTGGGCTTGGTCGTTGTAAGAAAGGCATATGTATTTATTTTGCATTATTAATGAATAAATAAAAAATAATTAAAATAAAAATAGGTCAAGGGGTGTATGAATTAATTCTGAGGTGTATAAGGAATATAGAGCATGTTTGGACTCTTAAACCATGGCCATATGGTCCAAAACTCAAGTTTGTTTACTTTGAACTTCACGCATTTGTTCAAAATTTCCCAACTTGCAATGGTAATAATTCTCTCAATTTTCATCTTTTGACAGTGATCTTGGAATTTTGGGAAATATCAATATGTCCTCCAGAATCTCTATGTTGATCATTTTTTCTTTTGAAGACTTTATCTTGATGTAAGTTGCCTTAACAAAAAGTGACTTTTTGTTGACTTTTGAAATGACATGTAATGTATTGGCTTATATCTCTTAAATGATGCACTTTTGGAATTGAGCTTAGAGATAAAAAGTTGTATAGAATTGAATTCCCTTCAATATGATCTTTGGTTGGGGAAAAGCTGATGAAGTGTGTAAAAGTTATGCTTAGTCAAAGTTCAGTTGACTTCTCATAAGGAAACCCTAATTTGGCAACTTTTGACTTTTGATGATTTGAGAGCTTTTCTTGAGGAATCATGATCAACCCTTGATCAAATGATGAATATCACTTTAAAATGATGATGTTGTCAAAAAATATTGAAGTTTGATTGTATGTTGACCACATTTGACTTTTTACCCAATACATTTGATTTTAAAGCATCTGAGCCATTGATTGGGAAAACTTGTGATACAAGGCTTGATACTTGACATGTGCTTTCTTAGGGACATATCAAGAACCATGAAAAAAACTTGAGACCTTAGAAATCCAATATTCCTTTGAGAAATATAAAACCCCAGTTGTGGACCCTTTGCTTAGGAGGAGAATTTGTCTGATCAATTATTAGGCAACCTTGAGCAAATGAGGACTTTATGAGAATGTCTTGAAGAAAAATGGGAGGGAAAATTTTGGGGTACAACAATTGGTAAATAAAAACCTTTCAAGAATTTAATTACCAATTAAAAACCCTAACCCTAAATTGTTATATTGTAAAAAAGATTAGGTTAATTAAAAATAATTAATGAAGAAAATATGGTGAAAAATAGGGTTAGAAAAAATAAGGAAAAAAGAATGCATGCGGTGGGTGTTGAGCCCATGACCTTGGCCTTATAGATTGCCCTCTTCACCACTAGGCGATGCGCTTATTTGTGTTTGAGAATGGGAAGCATTCAATATATTATAAACCCGCGCGTTAAAACCTGAAAAATACAAAATAATTGCAAGACGTAGGGATCGAACCCACACCTCTATGGTTAATAGTCACGCCTCTCACCATCTGCGCCATGTTGTGTTTGTGTTATTAAACAAAAATCAAATATTATATAATAAAATCATTGGATTAGAGAAGCGTCAGAGCCCTAGCTCTGGTCGTCTTCTCCGATGATTCAAAATCTCAACCTGCAAAAAGCGCATAAGTTAGATCATAACAAGGACCATATCCCTCTAATTTGATCCTTGTGAATCCAATGGTAGTGTTTGTTTGGCCTGAAACTGCTTGTATAGTGAGTTTTGAATGCAAACTCAGATTGTGCCCTAATAATGGTGTTTCATCGTCCCTGCGTTATATCTCACAAGTAATGGATCAAAACAGTTCTAAACATCATCATGAACATATATGTGTGCATCGAATCATTCAATAATGCATGAATTAAGAATTTGAGATTGAAGAAGTTTACCAAAACTGGTGCAGTTGGATATGGCGGTTTTTAACGTGGAATCGCGTCAAGGATGGTTGGGATGAACTCCTGGGAACTTCAGGAATCTAGTGTGATGCTTGGAATGGATTGAAAGTGGCTGGAAATAAAGGTTTGAGTTTTCCTTAGTTTTGACAAATTTGAGATTTTTAGGGCTTGTTCTTGAGGCAATTTTTCGTGTCCTTGATGTCTGAATATGTTGGGTATATATAGAGGAGAAGATTAGGTCAACACATGGGCTTGGACATCTCATGAAATCTTATCTTTGATTTTTGTTTGAAAATAAGTTCAAATCTTCCAAAACTGTGAAGATTTGTTTCAAACATAGGCCACACAGTTTCTTGAGCTTCAAGGTAGATTTTTGGGCTTCCAACATGATTAAAACAAAAGCCTACATGCCTTGATCCATTAGTCTTGTATTTTATTTGATTTAATTTCATTTAAATGAATAAAATCCAAATAAAAGAAATAAAAATTATAAAAAATATGTGAATGGATTTAGAGGTTTGAAATGAAGTCATGAACACGTTTGAATCTAAAAATTTAGGCCTATTAGCCCAAAAATTCAAGTTTTCTCAATTTGGACTCATGCATTTTTTCAAAATTTCCCAAGTTGCACCAATCATACCTCTCTCAATTTTTTGTCACATGAAGATGATCTTTGACTTTTTGGAAACCTCAAGATGTCTCCTACAACCTTCATATTGGTCGTTTTTCTATTTGAAGCCTTTATCTTTATGTAAATTGCTTTGACAAAAGATGTCTTTTTGTTTACTTTAAAATGACCTGTAATGTTTTGGCCCATATCTCTCAAATGAAGCATTTTTGGCCTTGAGCTTAGCGAGAAAAAGTTGTAGAGAGTTTAATTTCCTTCAAGATGAGCTTTGGTTTAGGAATTTATAATGAAGTTTATGAAAGTTATGCTTGGTCAAAGTACAGTTGACTTCTCCTAAAGAAAACCCTAATTTAGTAACTTTTGACTTTTTGATGCATCTTGAGTTTTCATGATGAATCATGATCAACCCTTGATCAAATGAAGAATGTGACTTCAAGATCTTTACGTTGATATAAAATCTTGAAGTTTGACTGTAAATTGGACAAATTTGACTTTTTGTACAATACAATTGATTTTCAATTATCTGACTAATTGACTGAGAAAACTTGTATTGCAAGGCTTAAAATTTGGTATGAGGATACTTTGAGACATATGTGAAACCATGAAGTCCATTTGAGGCATTAGAAGTCCAATTTCCTTTGAGAAAAACAAAAACCTAGTTGTAGGTCAATTGCTTAGGAGGAGAGTTTGTCTGCTCAATTCCTTGAGTAGTCTTGAGTGTTTGAGACCTTCCGGATCATAAGGAGACATATTGAAATTTTTTATTGAAAATTGGAGGGAAACTTTTGGGGTACAACAATGATTCATAATTGATAATGCATAATAAGAGTGAGAAGGAGGCAAATGCTTACGAGAAATGAAACTGGATAAAGGATAAAGAGTTCCTTTGTAGGACTAATTTAAAGTAGCAAGAGAATTACATATATAGTCTTGCAAGTAAGAGAGATGATGACTCACTCTTGAATAAGTTCTTATTGGTTTTATGGAATGATCATGGTGACAGGTGGAATAGGTGAGGTGGGATGTGATGGGAGATTGTGTGTAGGAGGGTCAATTATGGTGATAGGGTCAATGGTAGGTTGGATAGAGTGGTCTTAGGGAGTTTGGTCTAAAGGGTCAGGTTCAGGTTGTGTAACAGGTTTGAGAGTATATTAGTCATTTTATCAATTATAGAAGGAAAATAAGACCATGAAGTGGAAGAGGAGGAATCAGTGGGAATGTAAGGAAGGATGTGTTGATGAAATATGACATTCCTATATAAAACTATGTCATTAGTGTGAAAGTCAAGCAATACATATCCTTTCATACCAGATATGTAGTCTAAGAATATAGATTTTCTTGCCTTAGGATCCAACTTAGTTATATGAGCCTAAAGAGTTTTAGCATAACGGAGGGATCCAAAGAATTTGAAAGAGGTAAGGTCAGGAAGTTTTTCATGAAGGACTTGATAGCGTGACTGGTGTTTGAGAATTAGGGTTGGAACTCTAATGATAATAAATGTGGCAAATTGAAGGGCATATGACCAAAAGGTTTTAGGGACTTCGGATTGGTACGAAATGGCTCAACCTACATTCAATAAGTGTTGATGTTTTCTCTCAACTCTTCTATTTTGTTGAGGATTTTCAACACAAGATCTCCGGTGTATGATGCCTTTAGAGGAATAGAATTTATGTAGCATGAATTTTGGTTCATTATCAGTTCTAACAGTTTTAGGGGCAATGTGAAATTTGTTATGGACCATGGTTATGAAATTTTGGACCTGGAAAGATGCTTCAGATTTGGACTTCATTAATATAATCCATATAAATCTGGTGTGGTCATCAAGAAATGTGAGAAAATATTTATGATTATGTATGGATGGTGTGGCTAAGGGACCCCAAATATCAAAATGTAAAAGTTCAAAGTTATGAGATGCAATAGAGGTACTTAAATGGTAAGGTAATTTTCTTTCCTTGGTCAAATGGCATATGTCACAAGTAGCATTATTATCATATTCAAATGAAGAATACAATTTTGACATTTGAGTTATTCTATTTGAAGATACATGTCCTAATAAAAAATTCCAAAGGGGGGACTAAGGGATTACAATAATCTGATATTGTGGTATAAAAGAGGATGTGGCAACATGGAAATTGTTGGCTTGGGTTGGAAATTAAAGTTGGTGAAAGGATTGATGGGAAGGAGTTGGAGCTTCAAGTTCAGGTTCCTTTATTTGCAATGTGTAAAAGCCATCATCTTTGCTATCCAAACTAATCATCCTCTTGGTATTCAATTCCTACAAAATGTATTGGTCAATAGAAAAAATAGCTTAGCGTTTCAAGTCTTGACATATTTTTGAGATAGAAATGAGGTTCAAATTGAAATCGATGTATATAGAACATGATTAAGATAGAAAATAGGTGAGAAAATGATGTTACCAACATAGTGAACCATGGTACAATTACCATTAAGAAGGGTTATTTTTATAGGTTTGATCTTATAATAAAAATTAAACATATCTAATGACGCACATACATGGTCATTAGCTCTTGAGTCAAAGATCCATGTAAGTGAAGAATTATCAAAAATAACATTACATGTACAACCTAGAGTTTGGGTAGATGTAGAAGCTGGTGGTGATATGTTGGAATATTGCAAAAGATTGGCGATTTATTCATATTGAGCTTGAGAAATAGGCAATTGGCTGCTTATGTGAGAAGTAGTCGATGGTTCATTTGCTGGTTGAGATATAGAATAGGAATCAATGTGAGTGGCATTAACAGATGATTTGTTTTTATTGAAATTGGGATGACCATGCTTCTGATAACAATGACCAGATCTGTTGCAAAAATTTCACACTCTAGTTGCATTCTTAGAATTGTTGTATCCACCCTTATGCTTGAAATAAGGTTTATGTGCATCATTTACAAAGATGGAATTATCTTCAACAAGTGAAAGTTTCTTATGATGACTTTCCTCTTGAATAACTAGAAATATATGTGGTTAATGAAGGGTAAAGGATCCATGAGAAAAACTTGAGTTCTAACAACTAAAAAAGACTCATTCAAGCCTGTGAGGAATTAGATAGCTTGTTCCTCGAGTCTATGTTCTTGAGCTTTTCTAACAACATTACATCTACATCTATGAGTGCATGAACAAACATGTAATGGCCTAAAAAAATTTAGATCTTCCCATAGTCCCTTCAAATCAAGAATGTATTCCATAACAGATTTGGAATATTGCTTCAAATTGTTGATATTAGAACATAGAGTTAAAATTTGAGCTCGACCAGCTCTGGAAAACCGTTCACGCAAATCATTCCAAGCATCTAATTCATGATCATGGTAAAGAATAGTTGAAGGAATTTGATCACTAAAATAATTAATGATCCAAGAGAGAATGAGGTGATTGCATCATTCCCACTGGGAAAAGTTGATATCATCTTCATCAGGAACTTCAATTGATCCATCAATGAACTTTCCTTTGTTCTTAGATCCT
Source organism: Vicia faba (assembly GCA_948472305.1). NCBI lineage: Eukaryota > Viridiplantae > Streptophyta > Magnoliopsida > Fabales > Fabaceae > Vicia > Vicia faba. The sequence continues at coordinate 229,278 of CATIWC010000862.1, read as the reverse complement.
AAAGCACATTCCATGGATCTGCTCCAAGACAGATAATTGAAGCCATAAAGTTTCAGAGTGACATTAATAGATTTTGGACCTTCACTCGAGTGAATGTAAAATATGGAAAAAAGATCTAGTTAATGTTTTGGAGCTAGGAACGGGGGCATGTTTGATTGATGATGAAGAGAATAATTGAAAAAAATGATGACGCGAATGAGGAAAAAAGGATGAAGAAACGATTTATGCAACAAGCAATGCAAGAAATTCGTAACAAATATGAAACAAAAACAAAAAACTAAATCTATGAGAAATAATATGAAGATGAATCACAGAGAGTGATGAAGAATGAGAATGAAAGTGTTGTTCATATATTTGACTGAAACTGCAGCGGTAGAAATGTTGAGACTAAGCCATTGGATTGAATTAACTCGTACGTATTAAATAAAAATAGTCACCGCACTTTATTGTTTCAAAAGGAAATGGGAAAAAAGTGAATAAAACCAAAAAGAGGGAGAGAGAATATAGGTACGAGGACTTGTTATGCAAAGGGAAGATATTAGCACCATAAACATCTACGGTACTCAGCAGGAACCTCTTTGAAAATCTGTGTATTTTTTGCTATAAAAGGTGTATAAAAAAATAGATGGTGGAGATATGAAAAGAAGTATTTTTTACAATTTTTGCACCCGCTGCAGTTGCGAACCTTTAGTGCCTACGTACCACCTTCCATGCAATAGGGGATCAGGGTACTCGTAGTTCATCTCAACAAATTTAAAACACAAGTGTGTTGGTTAATTTTAAATAGAAAATACATTATCGTCATATCCGAGTGGAAAACATACTTACTACCCACGATTATGAGAAAGGAGAATTTGCATCATCTCAAATTGGAGGATATAGCTTGGATTTTAAAATCAACAAAGCCTCACTCAAGACCCAAGTGGAAAATATCTCACTTTACTATATATCATAGAAGTATAGTAGCTCACATCACTACAAGAATCGAAAAGAGTCTAATATTTTGAGAAAAAGGTTTTAATGTAAAAAGTCAAAGTGGAAAAATGGTTTAAATGAGGTTAATTGACTTTTAGTCCTTCAAATGATGTCAAAGTATGGTTAAGTTGCTTAAATTTTGATCAAGAAAATATTTTTCAAAATGCATGGACATAAGTCCAAGTTTCTTATGAAAGTGGTTCCAGTTAGAAAACAAGAAGAGTTTTTGAAAAAGAGGGAGAAGATTTTTGAAATTAAAGAAGATGGGAGGAGATGAAGGGACTATGCTAAAGCATAAGGTAAAAGATAAGGAAAAGAACGATCTAACCAATAAGGAGCTAACACTATACATAAGAAGTCAATGTATAATTAACATCCTTTGGATTGAAACCAAGCAAGCAAAAATACTAAACATCTAAAGAATACCAACCTTCTGATGAATTAAGTCTTCATAAATATTGGGTAGAGTAACGACTGTATACAGGGGAACTCTTAATCATAGACAAAGCATATAATCAGAATAACCTGCACTTAAAGGAAATCAACTCATGCCTTAGAATAAACCCAAAGAACTTAAAAAAATAACAATAGAGCCACAAGGTCCCAAGTATCACGACTTCTAATCCTAAGTCCGAGAGATCCACAATTCCATAATGCTAAGGATAGTAACCAAGTAGTTTATAACCTTAAATTTTTTTAATGTTCAAGTTGATTATTAAGTGTCTTCAAAAACAAATAAAATCTCAAATGAGAAAAGATAAAAATGACATAAAGTTAAATGTTCAAGTGAGCAAAAGGAGAATAACATGAGATGTAAATGCTAAAGTAAATGGTACATAAAAATAAAAGCACAAAATAAAGGTATAAGGTAAAGTTAATTGTTAGTGAATTAGAAGTTAGAAGTAAAGTACAAAAGGTAAGTTAAATGACCATCTTGAAGCTTTCTTTTGAAAACTCATTAGAAGATTGATAAAATCAAAGCCTCTCAACAACAAGTTTAATTTTCTGTTTGTCAAGTATATCATTCATCTAAGGGGCTCAAAGTAACCACATATGATCGACGATGTTCAAATGATTCACTTAGATAAAAAATTATGAAGTTAATTAGAGGATTGATAGAATTAAAGCCTCCTAACAATGAACTTCAAAGTTATTGGATCAAAGGTTTCAAACTAAACATACTTGGGCTTGCAAACTTAGGTTTAGGCCACGAATGATCATTTTTAGAATCGGTACAAATTTAGCGATATGTTAAGCAATTGTAAGTGGACTTATATTGAAGCCACACCTATTTTGAGGTCAGTCAATATCAATATATGTACCAACATGTTAGAGAAATTATATGTAGATCATTCTCCAAAAACATGTAACACAAGTAAAAATAAGAAAGGGATAAGATGAAGAGGGAGGGGCATGTATCAGATGAAACTAGGGTTTCAAATATCATCAACATCATTCATCCATTTTGGTGGATTTGGTTTTTTAACCTATCAAAACCCAAGATCCAATGAGGTTGAGGAACTTGTCCAAAAATAACACCCAAGTGCCTCCAAATCAGGATCGTTCAAAAAAAATTATTTAATATAAAATAAAATTTAAATGAATTAAAAGGGAAATAATTAGTAAAATACACATGTATTAAAACACCAAATAAAAATCCAAAAAAAAATATAAGAATTCAAATATGAGTCAACAAGTGTTGACAATTTTTTTTAGAATTTTTTAAAGTCAGGAATTAGTTTTAAAATTTAAAGAAATAAGAAAAATAAACCAAAATTTATGAAAAATAGTAAAATCAAAAATAAAAATAAAATGAGGTCACCATTATTTGTCAAGAGGTCATTGGATCTTTCCATTTTTTTTCCAGAATTTAAAAATCAAGAAAAGTATTTTTAAACAATTAAAACAAGTCAAATAAAGTGAAAAATTATAAAAAGTACCAAATCCCAAAATAAAATTGTGAAAAAATAAAAATCAGAAAGAGAAAAATCAAAAGTATTTTTGATAATTTTTTTAAATAATTTTAGAAGTTGAAATTAATTTTTTTATAAATTTTTGAAGCTTAAAACAATTAAATCAAAAATAAGAAAATAAAAATGATATCAAAATAATGTCATGCATTGGATTCAACTCACTTATACATGCTGGCAAATCTAACGGTGTTGAAGTTAGGACGTATGGTGATCATCACTGAAACGCGTGCATGCAACACAAAAAATCCAACCAATCAAATTAAAATGTTTGGTTGTGTATGATTCGTTGAAGAACGACATGTAGGTCATCTTCAACCTCCAGCCTCCTGCAACTAGGAAAAAATGCATATCCTTAAATATGTAAATGTATGCATTCATAGTGGTACCATTAGATATGTCTACTTGAGACGATCACAACCATATGCTCGCGAAAAATTTATTTAAAGTGTAGCTCACCCGATTTGAAAAAAAACCAGAGTCTTTGAAGAATTTGAATTTGAAAATAGATGCATCAATTAATCAAAATCAATCCATCAACAAGCATCAATGCATATCATAGATCATTCCAGTAATTTGAGTTAGAAGAATTGATTCCTTAAACTTACCTGAACGAAGTATGAAGAAATTGCTCTGAAACTTGACTTGGCTTGTGCGATTTAGAGCACCTCAATACTTAATTCTTATTCTATTAGCTTCAGTGAAGTTCAAGGAAGAAGAATGAATAAATAAATTGGAGCTTGAAGGGAGGAAATTGTGATTTCGAAATCTCAGAAATGTGAGATATGAAGAGAGTTTGGCAGGGAGATTCTGGTTGTCCAAGCTTGCGAAAATGAGTGGAATATTGTATGTATTTATAGGAGAAGTGAATGGAATCAAGAGGAGGGGTGAATGATGCAATTTGAGTGGAAAGCATGCACACCTGTGTTCATGAAGGAAGTGTGATCACATGTGCATCAAAACTCATCCAAATAATGCGTTTTGACACTCTAAATGATCCAAACATTTATGCTAATCACGTTTAAGTGGAAAACACACACAAATTTGGTGATTAGAAGTCACATTATAGAAATTTCAATCAAACTACCATGAGAAACTTCAGTTCCAAGGTTTCAACTTTGAATCCATGGTGCACACAACTCAATAGGCTTTATGACATGATTCTTGAAGCATTTAAAAGACAAGGTCAAAATATTTAAAATGTGACAAGAAAGAATCCATTTGGATAATTGAGCTGGAAGTTACATCACTTTGAAATCATGGAAAAATATGACTTTTGTACTTAGAAATATTTCTAAGTATGGGACCTCAAAATGACCTATAATGTTTTTCAAAATTACATGACCTTCCACTCAAAATTTGGTCTCGATATTTGAAGATGACATGAAGTAGAACTCTTGAATTGAATTATGGAATTAAGATCACTCAAAAATCATAAAAATTGAAAGAGTTATGGTCTTTGGAAGATGATGAACAAATTTGGGAAAATTCACAAAAGACCTATAATCTTTTCAATTTTTCAACAACTTTCCAAGAATTTTCTTGTATTGCACATTGAAACAAAGTTGTAGTAGAGATCCGAAAGACTATTGTAGAAAAATAATAGGCTCAAAGAGATAAAAATTGATCAAGTTATGATCATTTGAAGTCAAACCCTATGATTCAAAGGCTTTTTAAAGAGACTTGTAATTTTTCTCAACCATTAGTGATCTTTCATTAAAAATTAGCCTTAGATCTCTGAAGAAAACTTGTTAAGGACCCTTAAAAGAAAATCATAGCTTTGGAGTCAATCAAAAATATCAAAAAATGAGCAAGATATGGTCTTTGGAAGTCAACAAACCCTAGCTCAGAGAGTGTCAAAATGACTTGAAACCCCTTTCAACTTTTAATGATTTTTCTTGCACAATTGGATCTTGCCATGTGAAGAGAAATTGTTGTAGATGATGATAATAAACCATAGAAAAAAATAACCAACTCAAAATATTGAAAATTGAGAGAGTTATGCACTTGTGATCACTGAATCAAGCATTTGCTCAATTAGGTTAAACTTGTTGAATCAACCTTGAATCTTTTTTAACTTTCTTGGAAAAATAAAGCATGATAGGCCACCACTAACTTTGAGGAAAGTTTGACCTAAATAAAGTGAGATAACTCTTTGAACCAAAAATATTTGATATCATGGACATGGCCTTAAAGCTTAAGCTCTTGCAATCCATTGGAGAACCATTTGACTAAGGACCAACCCCTAAACCCTAGGTTAGATGTTGAGATGAATAAAATTGTATCATCACCTACAATATGGACATCCAAAGAAACATATATACATATTTTGATGTTAGTTAAAAGAAAACATGTACAATATACATAATTCAAGGTGCTTGGTGATCCCTCAAGAGCAAACATAAAGATAGGATGAAGTAGAAAGAGAGAACCAACCCTAGTGTGTGATCTTGAAGTATTGATAAAATAAGATGATGAGAGATATTAGAGGCAAAAATTAGGGTATAACAGATACCATATTAAATTAATCAACATGAACATAGTGAAGAAGATTCTCATTAAGAAGGAGAAGAGTACAATGATGATATAGTTATACAAGAAGAGTGTGGCACACACTAACTCTCTATACCATAGCTTACAATATAGTTTCTTAGGATGTAAGTAACTAACTTTAAATATCCTATAACTAATTGAACTAACATGTTCTAAGTTTGTTGGAGTTCAAATTTTCTTCACTTCTACTATTTCTTAATTATCATCTTTATACTTCAATAATTTGTTCTGACTCTGGTATGAATTGTTGTTAAGGTTTAATTAAGAGTAGATGAACAGAGAAAGAAAGATATTTTTTTTGCTAAAAAGAGAATTCGTGAAACTGAAAATGAAGAGAAGAGCATGTAAATCTATTTATCCCCTTTTATTCGTTTTTTTTTTCTTTCATTTTAATATTGCCACATGAAGCCATAGGTTGGTAGGGTATTGCTGAAAAGTCAAAAAAAATTTAAGAAATTTTTTTGTAAAAATAATTTAATTTAGAATTAGGATTTGTTTTATATATGACCTTGGTTTCCTCTTTTTCCACACTTAACTGTTATTTACACCCTTATCTAAATTTAATTTTTCTATTTTATGTTTTGTTATTTTAATATAGTTTACCTAATTATTATATTAATTAATTAGTTAATCATTAGCTTAAATTTTTATTTTCCATCATAATAAACATCACAAAAAACAATAAAAAACACAAAAAAAAATTGTTTTTATAGTTTTAGTTAAATAATCTAGTTTATTAGGTTTTCAAAACTAACTTAGGTTAGTTTTTTTTTTTACTTATAAAAAATATATCAAAAGTACAAAAACATTTTCTTTTTAATTAGCTTTATTAACTTAATAAAAAATATTAAAAAATAAATAAATTTCTTTTCGCAAATTCAAAGAACACTTAAAATCCATCTCATACATCAAATTATTATATTTTCCCTAATGCACCTAGCTTAATTCAAAAAAACTTCTTTTTCAAAAAGGAATACTTTTAAGTCATTTAAACGTGAAATACAAACTAGCGCTTCATCCTCCATCGTGTGAGCTACAAGTTAACACTTAAATGCAAGAAGGTGACTTCACACTATTCTATAAAATCAACCGACCAACAAACTTTTAGTCAAACTATGGAGTTCTGAATTTCTCATTGCACCTGAGAATACGTAGGCACATTGTTTCGAAATCTTGGCGAGCGCAACAATAAAAAATAAACTTTTTACCCTCTTTGTACATATTTTAATAAAAAAACATTTCAAACAGTCCCTTAGAGAACAAACTTAATCCTAGTCTATTAGGAGGTTTCTGTTGAGTACAATGGATGTGAGGGATGCTTAACTCCTTCCCCTCGCATAACTGACTCCTGAACCCACATTTGGTTGCGATGACCATTTAATCCTCCTTTTAAGAGTTTTATCATCATTTCCCTTTTTCTTAGGTATAAATAAAATTTGATGGCGACTCTGTGTCTATTTTGAGCATTTATACGCTCAGATATTTTTTGTGCCACGACAGCTGGCGACTTTGCTGAAGACTTCCTTAAAGAGAGTCAAGTCTGCCCTCTAGTTTTATTGTTGTTTAGTTTGTTTGTTTGGTGTGTTCTTTTTCTTGTTTTTTATTTTATTTTCTTGATTTTATTGTATTGTTTACATTTTATTACTTTAGGATTGTTCATTGTGTGAAACTTTACACATGAGCTTGATAAAAAACACATGCTTAAGAAGGTAGTAAGATCATATTAAGGGGGAGATATCCATCTCATTGATTGGTATGAAGACTCCACTTAGAATAGATATGTTCATACTTGTCTTCATGGCAGTGCTAGCTCCTCATTGTGTTGATATTATAGATACGGTGCTTGACTCTAGGAACCCTTACCTAGAACTTATTTCACCTACCATTCATGACTATATAATTATTCTTATTAAGCACTACTTCATAAACACTGTCACAAAATTGAGTAATACTCATTTGGTTATGTTTTAGTCCATCAACTAATCATACATTATTAAAGGAAATAGAAGAATTACCAATAGTACTTGTACCAATGATCCTTCCTTTATGGTTTCCTCCAAACCCAAAAGTGCCTCCCTATTTCAGAGTTAGGGTTTGGAACATATGTTTTTCTCCTGTCATATGTTATAAGCAGCCACTATCCAGGTACCATGTCTGCTACTTTGATTCTCCCTTGAAGCATATTTTATACAAAGAAAATTTTAGATTTAGGTATCCATAGTCTTATGGGTCCTTTGGGGTTAGTTCAGAAAGATTTTTCTTACTTTGTACCTTAGCTTTTATGTAATAAGGCTTGGGATCATTCAAGATTTTGGTTAAAAAGCTTTTATGTAATAAGGCTTGGGATCATTCAAAGATTTTGGTTAAGTTCTGGTATGTTAAGAATTGTTGACTTAATAATATTTGTTTCTAGTTTCTTCAGGACCTTTGACTTTAAAGTACTAGGTTCTGAATTTCTCAGAACCTTGGACTCTAACGTCTTTGGTTCTAAATGGTTCAAAACCTTTGATTAGTGAGTAGCTGGCATAAAATGAGAAGATAGCCCTTTCTGAGCTAATCTTGAGAAAGAAGAATCCATTTGTTTAATCAAGGTTTACATATTTGGATTAAAAGGATTTTGTGAATAACTAATGCCTTCTCCTTTACTTATGCTTACACCATAAATCATGGATGCAAGTTATATCATGTTAAAGCCACTTATGACAAATTATTAAAGAGAAAGTTGATGCTCGTATCGAGATATGTTTGACATCTTTTCTACTTGAGAAATTTTAATTTTTTTTCTAAATCTTCATTTCTAATTTGAAGATATTTCAATTCACTTGTTTTTAGCACAAATTGCTTTTTCAAAATTTTGATATGCCTGACTTTTTTTGACAACGACCCATAAGGTCTTGAATAAAAGTAATTAAACCAGAACGAGATAGTTTATAAAACACCTCATATTCTTCTTAAGAATCTGAACCAAAATTTGAGTCAGATTTTGTGTCATAAGATGTTAGCACTATTAAAGCTAGATTGACTTCTTCTTCATCAGATTCGTATTCTTTGTCAAGTTCATCCCGCATTTCCATGGGACTCTTGTTGACTTTATTTATGACGTTTTCCTTATAATAGCTCTCTTTCTTTGATTGTCCTTCTACAACTCTGGATAGCCAACAATAAAGTAATCAGGCTACTTGCAGTTGAAGTATCCCTTTTGGTCATATTTATTTTCTCTGAAACTATATCCTCTAAATCCACTACTTCTTCCTGAGGACCTTTTGTTCTTGTTGGCCAGATACCGAAATCACTTAATTAAAAATGCCATGTATGCATCATCTGATCCTTCTTCATAATCTTCCGAAGAAACAACTTCTTCATATTCCCATACTTGAGGAGACTTGGCAGTTTAGCCAACATATTATAAGGAAAGAGACTTGAACTTATTAGTAAGTTCATCTCCTACGAGTTCCAAATCATTACTCTGGAGATTGCTTATCAAACTTTCAAGACTAATCTTGTTCAAATCTCTAGCCTCTTGGATGGCTGTCACTTTTGGTCTATATTTGATAGAAAGACTCATAAGAATCTCCTTGACATGATCATAAGTTATATAACTCTTATACCAGTACCTGATTCATCACCACCAGACATGTTTTTCTCTCAGGATCTTTTATGTACCACTGTTAAGTGTTTAGAGCACATACTTTTCTCTCATGCCAACTGAAGGTGAGAAAAACATAAGAAGGGGGTTGGATTATGTATGATTTTTCTTTCATTTTCAAAACACTCTTATGAGAATCTAAAAATAAGGTCTAGAATTTGATGCAAGGTTAATTGATTGCAGCCGATAAAAACAATATCAGAATTAGAAAGTAAGGGAAAGAGAGACACAAGAAATTTATCCTTGCTCCTCCCACAAAATAGGAGCAGTCTAGTCCCCTTGTACTTTTGAGGTATTTCATTATAATCACTACTGATTATAATTTCTCAAGCACATAAGCAAGATACTTCAAATGCTCAAACACACAAGTAAGATACTTCAAATGCTCAAGCACATAAACAAGAGACTTTAGGTGCTCAAGCATACAAGCAAGAGACTTTTAACAATCTAACTTACAAATAAGAGTCTGTTTGAGTATTACACTTGATATATAATAAGAGGTTTAAAGAAAAATACAACACAGAAAAAATCTTAAGAGAAACTAAGATATACAAGTATTAAGAAATTCTAAGTTAAACTTGTGTTTTTGATTTTATAGAGAAACTACTCTTTTGTTTTACAATGATTCATTACCTTTCTACAAGTCTTCAACTCCTTATATAGAGAGACAAAAAAGAGTAGTTGAAGAAAAGTAATTGAATAAGTGAGTCTTGGAGAAGCTTGATTAGAGAAGTTAGAATGTTACTTGATATGGTTGATTCCATTAAAAGAACATTTCAATTTCCTTAGCTATAAGAAGAACTATCCATTTCATTGTTGTTGTTTATGCAAATTTTTGTTTGGTTCAGTAGGTGATCAGAAGAAGACAAAATGACCTATGAGTCAGATAATGATCTTTCTGGGTCATATTGATCGTTGTGTTGACTAGCTTCATAGTCTGCGCCTACAAAGTCTAGATCTTCAGAGGTTGAATTTCTTCAGAGTCTGGTCTTTAGAAGTTAATTTCCTTCAGAGTCACAGTCTTTAGACTCTTCATAGTCTGCTACTCAAGTTATGGTCCTTCAGGTTCTAGATCTTTAATCTTCACTTTAATGTTCAGTTTTGGTGCCATAAATTTGTTTATATAATAAATTTTAGTCTATGGTCCTGCATATTTGAATATATATTAGTATACCCAATTGTTCATTAAATACTTTGATATAATCAAAACCTTAGGGATATGGTACAAACCGATTTTTTCCAACATACATAATTGTTGTACCCCAAAATTTGCCCTCCCATATTCTTCAAGGCTTGTCAAGAATCATCTTCAAATGGTTCAAGATTTCTCAAGGGTTGCACAGTCCAAACACCTCCTAAGCCAGCTGAAATTAGGGTTTTGTTTCTTCCAAGGAAATTGAGTTTTTCAATAGGTAAATCAAGTCTCATAGGCCTATATACATTCTCAAGCACCTATATGCCAAGTCTCAAGTCTCACAGTGTCAAATTGCCCAGTCAAAAGCTCCATTTGCTTCACAATCAACTACAGGGGCAAAATGGTCATTTTACAGTCAAAAGTCAGAATTTTCGGTCAACATCTTATTTTGAGTTCACAATCATCATTTGATCATGTCTTGATCATAATTCCACAAGGATAGCTCAAAAATCATCAAGATGCCAAAAGTTACTATTTTTGGACAATAGAAAAGTCAACTGTATCTTGACCAGGGCATAACGTTTTCATGGTTCATCAGAAAAATCACATCCAATGCTCATTTTGAAGGGGATGACATTTCCTACAACTCATCTTCACATTCCAAGTCCAAGAAATGCTCTCATAAAAAGTTATCAATTTCTACATTATAGGTCAATTTCAAAAGTCAACAAAAAGGCATTTTGAGTCAAAGACCATAACTTGAGATTGGTTAATCCAAATGACATGGGACCAAAGGAATTGGTTAGAGGACTTCAAGACCTTTCCAAAATGTCCAAGAACATGTTCATATGATCAAAATTGAGCAAGATATGCATTGGAGAAGTTGGGAAATTTTCATGAATTTGCAAAAGTCAACTTTACTCAAAACACCTTGTTTTTGCTAATGGGCCTCAAATTTCTTCTTGAAACTTTATCCAAGGCCTATTCACGACCCATCAAGCTTATTTGAATTTATTTTCTTATTTTTGTTAATTAATTGGATTTTTAATTGATTTTAATTCATTTAATTAATTTAAATTGTAGGAAATACAAAGATTTGATTTTTCAATCTTTTGGTGAATCAAACAAGCTCAAGATAAGCTGACAATTTCGTGTGCAAATCAAAGGGACAAGAATCTCCAAATTTAGCAAGTTTTTCCAATCAAAAAGATTCAAAAATATTTGATTTTCAATCAAATATTCAAATCATCATTCCATGAATTTCTTTGCAAGATTTTGACCTAATTCTATTCTATTATATATACACAAGCCAATCCTATTCATGCATACGTGAAAGCTGCTGCAAGAAAGCCTTAACCACTTTGAAAAAAACTCAAGAAATTTGAAAACTGATTTCCATATTCTAACGTGATTCAAAGGCTTTTATTGATTCTAATCTATTGCAGGGGTTCCCAGAGACGCATTGCAATCAAAACCAAGTGCTAAAGCTCAAGAAATCCCCAAGAACAGTTTCATGGTTTGAACATCTTTTCCAGAATTGCAACTCATTATTCATGCGCATTTGACATATTTTGTTGATTGTTTTGTGTTAATAGGGACTGTACAAAGCTATTGGCATAGTTTAATTGAAAAAAAATTCACAGAATCAAAAGATGCCATTGATGAATGTTAGGGTTCGTAAGCTTTTAAATTAGGGCTTTCCAAATCTTGTAAAATTGGGACCTGTGAGATGGATCACTGAAATTGCGAGACCAAAACGGTTGTAACCCACCATTCGCGAAACATTTATGTTCACCCTATTCCTAATCGCTATTTTTCGTCATCATGCTTTGTGGGGGTTAAAAACCCCCGCTATCTAATGTATTTTTATGCATTCGAAGTAAGAAGATGATTAGGTGTTGATACCTCATTGGTCAATTCAAAAAGAGGGCGCGCGTGTTTTATTTTATAGCATATGACTTATTTTCTGAATATAATATTCGCTTGTCATTCTAATAACAATTGCAGCGTAATGGCGTAGTGGATGGTGCGTTGGCCAATGATCATTGGGACCTGGGTTCGAATCCCAGGTCCCCCAAAACCCTTGTTTCTATTTTTTCCTATGTGTTCACATGCAGGTTTCCCAAAAGAGTTTACCATGTACCTCACGCCTCAGCATACCAAGTGGCCACAGTCACAGATCCAATGGTCCAAATCTGGATGTCTATCATACACCTGGTCAATGCACGTGCAGATAGTCTCCAAAGTCAAAGCAGGCTTGAAACAAATGGGCTACAGAATTTCCAGATCAACCTCCATAATGGGCAAGCACCCCCACCTTGGTTTATTTTTCTTTTAATTCTTTTTCTTTATTCTAAATATTTACTATAATTATTATTATTACTTAATTAACTTAATTAATATTTTTCATAATAAATTCAAAAAACTAAAAATGTAAATATAATAATAATAATTATTATTATTAATCTCACCTTTTATTTATTATTTTTGTAAATAAATGTAATTAATTAATTTAGTTGTTTTAATTAGGTTAATTGTAATTATTTTCACAATAAATAAAATCCATGTAGAATTAGATTTTGACAACTTTTAACCATGTTTTCCTTTTTTATTTTATTTTCATTAAAACATAAAAAACTTAAAAAAAAACATTTCTTTTATTTAATTAATTAGTTTTAGGATTAATTTAATTAAATGCAAAAAGGACCAAAATCCATTCTTTTTCTCAAAAAGGGTCAAAACCCTAAGGACTTCTCCGATTTAATTTCTTTACGCGTATATTATTTTTTGATTATATTTATGTAATTGCTCCGAGGATGTAATAGCGTAATTAGGACCCTTTTTATCGCTTTCCTTTATTTTCTCGCATTTATTTTCCAAGGGTTGTTTTTGGCGATGTAAATACCCGACGCCTTGTAATAGCGTAGATTTACTTTCCGCAATTTACTTTCCGCACAATTATTAACTGTTATGCATGACAAGACTTGTATGAAATTAAAATCAACTCGTAGCTCACCATAAAAATGTGCAAAGATAATTTAACATGAAACCTGACACACTCGCACATGCCACTCCTAGGGTACGCCTCACTTGATTGCCTCGACGTGGTCATTAAGTATAGGGTGTTTTAGAGGTCGCCCTCCTGTCTAAAGATCCAAGTTGCCTCGGAACGGTTGCTTCGGATAAAAAGGATCTAGGACATTAGGGTTATCGCTAAGGCGTCCTACTATTGCTTTGGTGACCACATGTCCCTATAATCGAATTGACCCGAAACTCCAACGACGGTGCTACCTACTTCTCAATAGTGGGATGGTACTGTCTAAAGGACATTTACACAGCTTAATTCCTTTTGAGTAGGTAGAAGTTCTAAGGTACTTGCTCTTTCAAAAAACAAAAATACTTTTCGCACCTACACTTTTCTGACAAAAGTTTTCAAACAAACACTTCATACACTCTTGAGGACTGATACAAGAGTCAAAACGAAGTTTTCAAACAAACTTTTTCAAAACCCACAAACACAAGAAAAGCAAACATTTTTGAAAACATAGTGAGTAAGTACCTAAGAGCCCGTGGATAACCACGGATAGAAAGGGTGCTAACACCTTCCCTTTCTATAATCTACCTCCCGAACCGAGAAACATCTCGAAAAGGAATTTTGTTGTGCTTTTGTCCTTTCCTTGTTGGAGAAAATAAAAGATAGTGGCGACTCTTGCTTACCGCGACATTTCGCGAACCAGCATCCCAAAACAGTCAGTTCTATTTCCACCGATCACAATAATCAATACAATTAAATTCTAAGAACATAATTTCGAGTCTTAATCAACAACAAGAGAATTCACAGTACCAAACTTACAAAATCTATGCTTAAACAATAAAACGCTACCAAGGCAATAAACATAACAATATACAATTCTATGAAAGTAATAACAACAAACTAAACATGTAATTCTATGAAATTAAGAGAGAGAGAGAGAGAGAGAGAGAGAGAGAGAGATAAAGAGAGAAAAAAACAAGAGATTACGTCAGATATATAGTGGTTAAACTATCGTCCTCACTAAGCCTACTCCACTCTCTAATGGTTTCCCATTAAAATTTTTGGTATTCCACTATACTCTGTGACAAATTCCAAGATGTTCGATATAATCACTATTTAAATAATGCTAAAAATATAAAATATTATATTTGATTCACTGTTGACTTATACTCAGTATATAAAATAAATCCTTCTGAAATCCTTACTCAAAATCATATTGAATCTTCCAACACCATAAATACTTTGCCAAAGTCTCCATTATTCAATGACCTTTCCCCGATCCTACTGGCATCTTGAGCCTTAGCCTCTTTGAAGATTGTGAAAACTCTCACTTTATCCATAGGCTTCCTGTTGTACCCCAAAATTTTCCCTCTTTTTTCTCAAGGCATTTCTCACAAAGATTTTCAAAAGCTCAAGCTTGCACAAGTACAAAGCAGACAAAAGGGTGTGCAAATGCAGGTAACTATGTTGAATTCAAAATATGATTCAGGCTATATGACTGATCGAAAGGAGTGGTGGGCAGATTTTGACAAATCTAAGAAGAGCAAGCTTGCTTCTATTTACAAGCTTCGATTGGGAAATGTTTTCCTTCGAAGAAACCTGCTTCGATCCACAAAGCAGTGGCCTCCTACATGCTTGCTTTGATTCACAAACCAGTGGCCTCCTACATGCTTGCTTCGATTCACAAAGCATTGGCCTCATACATGCTTGCTTCGAATCACAAAGCAATGGCCTCCTACATGCTTGCTTTGATTCACAAAGCAGTGGCCTCCTGCATGCTTGCTTCGACTCAAAAGGCAAGGGCTTCCATCATGCAAGCATGCACAAGGAAATGGCTTCCTTCATGCTAGAATACACAAGGCAATGAATCCCCTCATGCTTCGATTCCACCTTTAAACCCTTCAACACACATTGTTTCCACACTATGACACGCAACTGGCGTCGAAGAACATGCAAAAGGCCCATTCGAAGAACATGAAGTTGGTGGATTCGAAATATAGATATTTGGTGGCCCATCCAAAGAACATGAATTTGTTGGATTCGAAGAACACATGTTTGGTGGTCCATCCAAAGAACATGAATTTGTTGGATTCAAAGAACACATATTTGATCCATTAGAAATACATACAATTTATGTTTGGTCTCTTGATGAGTCTGGTCGAAGGCTACTGGAAAAAGTCCCATGTGTTGCCAAGTCCAAGTTTGCTTCACTGCTACTAAACAGTCATGCACCAAGCTGCCACAACACTCCAAAACTGCTGCAAAGCAGTCCTGCTATGCTGCTCCCATATTTGCACCAAATTGGCATACAAGAGCTACACCTCGAAGGCTATGAAGACAACATACCCAACTTGTTCAAATTTAATTTATTTTCCCCCTCAAATCTCAGCCAAAACTTCATCTATAAATAAGATGTTCCACAACACATCTAAGGGTGGCTTTTTAGTAGTTGGAGAGACTTTTGTTGTATAGAAAAAAATCTTCAAACACTCTCAAGCTCTCAACAACCCAGAACTTGCACACAAATATAAAGCTAAGCATAAATCATGGCACATCCTGACCTTACCCACAAAAATCTCAAATCCCTTCATGCATTAGCCAACCTTTCGATTCACTCCATATATCAACCTTTCGATTCACCCCCCTAACTTCCACATACCAGCCTTGGAACACTTCCAAATCTCTCAAAAAAACAAACTCAAGGAATTAAGTGAGCCCTTCGATGCACTCCTAACCAACCTTCGACACAGTGGCTTTCAAAATAAAGCAGCAACTGAAATAGCTTCAGAGAGGTCGAAGAAGGCTTAGTTCATCATCAAACTGTTCCTAGAGGTTCTGTCCAAGTCCCTCAAGTCTCAATCCAAGAGGTAAGTTTTCTAAAACTTAGAACTCTTTATTCAAACATCATTTGTATATACATTGTAAAGAAAAAATGTAGACATCGTGTCTAGGAAGCTGACCATGCCCATATTTTTTATTATCATTCCTTGTACATTAAAAATTTCATCTCTGAAAACCTAAGTCTTAGTTTTGGTGTTTCATGCTAACTTTCGACCCATAGCTTTTTAAAATTCATATGGTTAGATTTGTTTTAAGATCTTAGGCAGGTTTTTATATCTTTCGATTGGCTGAGGAATGAAGCTTTTCGAAGCTTAACATTAGAGTCATGCATCCCTGCGCTCGAAGGAATAAGATGAAGACATGTTCAAACATTCAGAAGTAAATTCATTTTATATTTAGTGCAAACTGTATAACCAAAAGATGAAACAAACCACCCCAGTGGTACAAACAGCGCGCGCTGAAAACCTTGCCATGTAGAAGGTCCTGGGTTCAAGCCCCAACAAGACCTTTTGTATCTATTCTGTTTTTTTTTCTAACAAACAAACAGGCCCTGGGCCCAAGCATAAAACTGTTTTTCTACACAAAAAACTATTTTAAATAAAAAAACTATTTTCTACACAAAAACTATTTTAAAACACAAAAATTGTTTTCTATACAAAAACGGTTTTAAAACACAAAAACTGTTTTCTACACAAAAATTGTTTTAAATAAAAAAAACCGTTTTCTACACAGAAACACCAAAAATATATTGAAGTTATTTAATTTATTTTATTTAAATTATTACAATGAAAAAGACCAAAAACATTTTCATATTTATTTTCTTTTCTTTAACTTAATTAAATTTCCTTAACAAAAACAAAACAAATCTATTCCTTTTTCCATTTTGTATTTTACATTATATTCCTTATAAATTATTCAAATTCAATATGGTTGTAATAGATAATTATGATTTAATTTCTTGCAATCCCCATTTGTAAATGTGTATACCCCATTTCCAAAATATGTAATAGCATAGGACGCTTATTTTTCCGCAACTTACTGCTTTTATATAAAATGCTAATAATTAGGCTGTGTATGGAAAGAGTTAAAATCAATGCGTAGACAACCCTAATCAAAGACAAAAATGCATGCAAATCAAACACACTATTCAACACATGCACCTCTAGGGTAATCTCGCTTGTTGCCTCGGAAAATAGTCATGTCCCTCGAATATGGGCGTTTTAGCAAAGACCCTCGATGAAAAAAGATCGTGGTCCCTCGATGTCCCTCGATGTTGCCTTCGGTAAACGATCTGGTCCCTTAAGAAAATTGTTGAAACGTCTCATAGGTTGCCTTCTATGACTATACAATTTACCCACGCCTGTCTCTTCACATCCAACGATGGGGCTTCTTACCAAATCAATGGTAAGATAGCAACATCTAAAGGAGGAGGAAAAGAACATAGACCTTTTGAGTAGGCAGGACGCTCGTAGTTGCTTGCTCGCAAACGAAAACCATTTCCACACTTACACTTTCAAAACATTTTAAAAAACAAACATCTCTTTGAACTATTTTCAAAAAGTCCAACACTTTGTATGCATTCTTATAGAGACGAGAATCATTACAAAGTTTGCCTCAACGAAGGCGCTTTTCAAAAATACTTTCAAAACCCACCACAAGGGCATTTTCAAACAAAGCAAGTGATATAGCAAGCAATTAAGAGCCCATAGATAACTATGGATGAAAAGGGTGCTAAAACCTTCCCTTTTCATAATCTACCCCCCGAACTCAAGAAAATATCTCAAAGGTCTTTCTTGTTCTTTTCACCCTTTCCTTATTGGATAAAAGAAAATTCGGTGGCGACTCTTGCTACCCACAACAATTGTGATCAAACGCAAGACAACCATGTCAGTTCTCCCACCGTATTAAAAAACTGGAGACTCTGTTGGGGATATACTTAAAAGTGGGGTTACCTTAGAGTTAGATCACATTTACTTGCTTTCATTGTTTGATTTGTTTGCTTTACATTTTTGTTTCCTTGTTTGGGCTTGCATTGATCCTCTACACGGATCTGGGGCACCTTTTAGGTAAGTAGCAATAGATTATGGAAATTGTGCAGGGTACACCGACATGGTTGAAGCGATAGCTATGTTAGTGTGACACATTTGTTGGTACCGGTAGCCCTTGAGTAGTTAAGGAGAATACGGGGCCGCTATGTGGTGTCATGAAGCACTAACAAACCTTAGAACCTTTAATTGAACAACTTGGCCATTAGGAAGTAGTGAGATAGCTAGCTTTGGTTCCGACTGAAGATTGGTTGATACTCAATGCTACACTCATTGAGATCTGACTTTTGGGATATTTCAGTCGCCAATAAAGTGGCTTGCGCTGAAATAATGCCCAATGAAGAAAGATCAATGATATTGAGATCCCCTAGAACCCGATTACTTTCTAGGACAGGTTGAGCCAACTAAAATTCAAGAGGGTACTTACCTATAAAACTCCATACAAGCCTAAACCTAAGGACTTTTCTACTTTTTGTGTATATGATTATTTGTACATAAATACTTGTTTGCTTTGTTAACATGTGCATAACATCATAAACATCATAACGTCATACCATAGCATTTTCAATAACCATTTCAAGGATCTCAAGGGCTTGTGATACAGGGATATGTTGAACCAGACGTCTATCAAGGGGCAAGAGGATTTATTCGCCTCTAACCAAATGTTGTCAAAGGCTAAAGCACGGTAACAAGAGTTAAGGGCTATGACTCACTCGACATGGTGAGCTTGATTCTCGTGGAAGGACATCCAACGATTAAAAGTTCTCCACTCAAAGTTGTGACCAAAGTTCAACTTATAACATCTTCTTGTGTTTACCCTACGAGATCCTTGAAAACATTACATCCACATATCATGCATGTCATTATAACAGGTTTTCCCCACACAGTTTTCTCATCTGCTTCTTGTTTATTTCAGTAGAGATGGCTCTAGAGCAGACTATCAAGGATCTTCAGACCCAAAATGCTCAACTTCAAGAAATGTTCTTGAACCTATCCAAGGGGCAAGAAGAAGTGAAAACACTCCTCATTGAGAGCATGATCAAGAGGAATCCTGAGGACAACAGGGATGACCAGTTAGAACAATTACAAACTGAAGTGGAAACCATGAAAATCCAGATGATAGGATAGATGGTGAGGCAGATGGCTCTTATCCAAAACTTGGCCCAGGGACAAGAAGAGCTGAGAGCCCTCGTCAACAAGCTTCATCAAGACGAATGCAACCATATGGGGCAAACAACTAGAATTGGGGATCACGCCATTAATCAGCCTCCGATGAGACAAGAAGTTGGCTTGATGGAGAGAAGACCTTTCCAAGTTGCTGGTACATCACGAGCCCAACAACAACCTCACCAGCCACGACAAGGTGGTCAGCGTAAGTAAGAAAGACAATTTGCTGAGATCAACATGCCCTTGGCTCAAGCATTGCATCATATGTTGGAAGCCAAGCTGATTACATTAAGGGAGCCTCCTAAAAAATCTAACACTTCTGCTCCCAACTACAAATACAATGAAAGGTGCGCATACCACTCCAACAGTCGGGGACATGACACTAACCACTGCTGGGCCTTGAAGAACAAGATTCAAGACCTGATCGATGAAGGAGCATTGGAATTCACACAAGATGGTCAATTGGAGTTCTTATGTAACCTCTCAAAGACACACCGTCTGAAGAAAGAAGTTTAGGCAGAGAAACTTTTGTTTATTCAAATTTTCAATTGTAATCTCTCTGTTTGTTTAAACACTTATCTTTATGTCAGACTTTGGTTACTTTAATTAATGCATTGTATATGTTTGTCTTGAGTTAATCCATTCGTTTTCACTATATTTAAACTATGATTTTTACTCCCTTCATGATATTCAACTCTTGTTTAAAAGAGGCAAGCCTTTAGAGGGAGGATGACAAAAACAATTCCATAATCTCATACAGTATGCTTTAGGAAAGACCTTGCTGACGATGTACATGCGTTCTTTCAATTCCTAAATAGTGGAGTTATACGAAAGATAATCCCTAGTCAACCCCTTTGAGCCAAAGAAGTAGGAGTTTCCTTTTTCACACAAATTAAAACCTTTAACCAAAACCTGGGGTAGGGTAGATTCTCAGTTAATTCAAATGCGCATTCAGTCACGAGCTTTCACTTCATACATAAACATTCCTCCTGAATCAAAAGATGGTGATGATTCCCTGTAAATAGGAATTCATTATATCTCAAAAGAAAAACCCACTAAGTCAAAACCTATGAAAGAGACTTAAGAAAACTGGGGCATCCCGCTGAATGTAGTCTCAAAAACAAGAAAAAACAGTCAGGCAAAAATCATGGATAATAAATAAATAAAAAATAGGTCACTACAAATCCTCGACAACATGAAAAATGTTAAAAAAATGAATGCCTTCTCAAATAAACTTCCAGGTATCTGAACCATCATTCCAAATTCAATAGGAGTTCAAACACACAATTAACTGAGTTTAGGACTGGAGAATATCATGAAGAACGGGTTGGGTACAAATACACTTTGAGCCTTATCCTTTGTTTCTTAAATCGTGAACTAGGCCACGCTAAACCCTTCAAAAGTCCTAATTGAAGCGTGGGTTAGTTTGAAAGCATACTGTTACAAAAGGTATCCTGACTCCTGTAAGGATTACTTTAAATCCTAAGTTGAATTCATATTCTTACAAAATTCTTTTATCTGCTAAAAATGCCTTTTCAAAACTTCAAGACAAATATAAAATTTGCATTATTTGAATACCGCTGTTTGCATAGGGCTATTTGTTTGACAACAGAGAAATTCACACGACGAATATCCAATGAACGCAAATTATCTCAAAGAACAGAATCACTTCAATTGGAAAACACTTCCAAGGACAAAACTCTCCCATAATTCAAGGGGGCATGACGGGTTGTTGTCCAACTCGGCTGGGGAAGTTAAGTAGAGATTCGAAGAAATCTCTCAAGAAGTGCTGAATACCAGGGGCAGGTATGCATATGAGTCATTTGGGGCATTGAACTTGAATTCCAACAAAAGGTCACGTACGACCAAGCACACATTTTCTGGCAGCGCTACAACACTTACTACTATGGACAGTGACAAATCCCCACAAAGTCCCTTTTCATAAGGTGATCCCCGTTGAAGTCTCCAGAGCCACCTCTATAAGGTTATCCCCACAGAATAATCTTCACGGATAAGGGTATAAACCCCTCCAGGCTAAATTCATGGATATCCCCATAAAGTTGGATCCATGTAATCCCCAACCAGAGTTTCAATCTCCGGAAAACCTTTCCCCAGCTGAGTTGGTCTCAAGAAAAATCCTCGAGGAGTTCTTCCAAAAGAAAATACCTCCTCAACAGTTCGTCAAATATTCTCTTCAACATGATTTATTTCTCCAACAAACTACAGATTCCCCAGCTTAATTTTTCCTCTCAGACTATTACAAATTAAGGGACCACAACCCTTGATCCCCAGTGAAGTCATCAATGAAGTCAATTTCATCTCTAAAAGTTACTGCAAAGCCTATACCCGACCAGACAACAGCTTAAAAGCTCCTCTTTCCCAGTAGAGTTTGCCACTATCCCCCGTGAGTTACTGCAAAGCCTGGAATCCGACCGGATAATAGTTAACTTCTTTATCCCTAAAAAGTTGTTAACTTCCATTCTCTCTAATCAAGAGATAACTCCCTAGTAGAGCAATGGACGACTAGAACTCCTGAACTCTTTTCCCCAAGCAGAAATCAACAGTCTCCATAGATTTTCCCTCAAGCAAAGTCAATATTCCCAAGCGGAGTTCTCCTCAAACAACAAAACAGGAATCCCCAGCAGAAACATTCTAAAACAAGGTCTGATGGTGCGCATACTCTTCATCCCTAATAGTAGTCCGGGATTTAATTTCCCAAGGCTCACCAGCATTTGTCAAGGTTTTATTTTCCCAGACAAAGATGCACTTCAACAACATTTCACATTTCATACGTCATAGCATATGCATACGAAACGCATATAGCATAATCTCATTTATTTTGAGAACACCATGCATTTCATGCATCATGACATTGCATACAACTAACATTTTACCTTTTCAGGAAAATATCAATCAATAGATAATCATCATCAACAATTTCCAATAGGTCCAAGATTAGTTTCTGAAGCAAGACAGAGCAACTACCTACGTGACCAAATGCAGCTTCATAAGGGCTCATCATGAAGAAATCTTACATGGATTCCTTCTCATCCTGAAGCAACACTACCCAGGCTCCATCTCATATATTTATAGATGAAGTTTTACATGAACTCATCCTGAAGCAACCCTACTAGGTTCCTTCTCATTAATTCTCAGATGCATATTTACACGGACTCATCCTGAAGCAACCCTACCCAGGTTCCTTCTCATGAATTCCCAGATACATTTTTACATGGACTCATCCTGAAGCAACCCTACCCATGTTCTTTCTTATGAATTTCCAGATGAAGTTTTACACTGACTCATCCTGAAGCAGTCCTACCCAGGCTCCTTCTCATATATTTCCAGATGAAATTTTACACAGACTCATATTAAGCAGCCCTACCCAGGCCCCTTATCATATATTTCCAGATGAAATTTTACAAGGACTCATCCTGAAGCAGCCCTACCTAGGCTCCTTCTCATATATTTCCAAATGAAGTTTTACACGGACTCGTCCTGAAGAAACCCTACCCAGGTTCCTTCTTATGAATTCCTAGATGCAGTTTTACACGGACTCGTCCTGAAGCAACCCTACCCAGGTTCCTTCTCATGAATTCCCAGATGCAGTTTTACACAGACTCATCCTAAAGCAACCCTACCCAGGTTCTTTCTCATGAATTCCCAGATGGAGTTTTACATGTACTCATCCTGAAGCAACCCTACCCAGGTTCCTTCTCATGAATCCCCAGATGCATTTTTACACGGTTTCATCCTGAAGCAACCCTACCCAGGTTCCTTCTCATGAATTCCCAGATGCAGTTTTACACGGACTCATCCTGAAGCAATACTACCCAGGTTCCTTCTCATGAATTTCTAGTTGAAGTTTCACACGGACTCATCCTGAAGCAACCCTACCCGGATTCCTTCTCTTGAATTTTCAAATAAAGTTTTACACGGACTCATCCTGAAGCAAACCTACACAAGTTTCTTCTCATAAATTTCCAGATGAAGTTTCACACAGACTCATCATGAAGCAACCCTACCCATGTTCCTTCTCATGAATTTCCATGTGAAGATTTACACGGACTCATCCTGAAGCAACCCTACCCAGGTTCCTTCTCTTGAATTTCAAGATAAACTTTTACACAGACTCATCCTGAAGCAACCCTACCCAGGTTCCTTCTCATGAATTTCCAGACGATGCTTAACATGGACTCATCCCGAAGCAACCCTACCTAGGTTCCTTCTCATGAATTTCCAGATGAAGATTTACATGGACTCATCCTAAAGCATCCATACCCAGGTTCCTTCTCAAGAATTTCCAGATGAAGTTTTACACTGACTCATCCTGAAGCATCCCTACCCAGGCTCCTTCTCATATATCTTCAGATGCAGTTTCACACGGACTCATCAGCCCTATGCAGGTTCCTTCTCATATATCTCCAAATGCAGTTTCACATGGACTCATCAGCCCTACGCAGGTTCCTTCTCATAAATTTCCAGATGAAGTTTCACACAGACTCATCCTGAAGCAATCCTACCCAGGTTCCTTCTCATGAATTTCCAAAAACGACTCAACACGAATCCATTCCCGCATGGCATTCAGAATTAAATCGACCAAAGATTTATTCTGACACTAATCCCAGTTGCAGTCAAGCTTATACTTGGTTTAATTTCTATCAACAATCACCTTTGGATGGAATCTATAAGCCCATATCCGACAACTCTCCATCATCTCTCCAAATGGCATCTTTAAACACATTCCCTACACAATCAACTAACACATATTCGAGTGCAAATTTCTGGGCA
Organism: Vicia faba; assembly: GCA_948472305.1. Taxonomy (NCBI): domain Eukaryota; kingdom Viridiplantae; phylum Streptophyta; class Magnoliopsida; order Fabales; family Fabaceae; genus Vicia; species Vicia faba. The sequence continues at coordinate 205,121 of CATIWC010000862.1, read as the reverse complement.
CTCTAGTGTTCAATCATCTTCTACCCTCAAGCTACGAACGAAAACGTGCCATACTCGCTTTTCAGGTTTAAGAAGATTGAACAGGGGCAGCTGTTGTACCCCAAAATTTGTCCTCTCTTTTATCAAGGAATTTCTCACAAAGATTTTCAAAAGCTCAAGTTTTCACAAGTACAAAGCAGGCAAAAAGGGTGTGCAGATGCATGTAACTATGTTGAATTCAAAATCTGATTCAGGCTATATGACTGATCAAAAGGAGTGGTGGGCAAATTTTGAAAAATCAAAAAAGAGCAAGATTTCTTTGATTTACAAGCTTCGATTGGGCAATGTTTTCCTTCGAAGCAACCTGATTCGATCCACAAAGCAGTGGCCTCCTACATGCTTGCTTCGATTCACAAAGTAGTGACCTCCTACATGCTTTCTTTGATTCCCAAAGCAGTGGCATCCTGCATGTTTGCTTCGATTCACAAAGCAGTGGCCTCCTACATCCAAAGAACATGAGTTTGTTGGATTCAAAAAACACATATTTGGTCCATTTAAAGAACATACAATTGATGTTTGGTCTCTTGATGAGTCTGGTCGAAGGCTGCTGGACAAAGTCCAATGTGCAGCCAAGTCCAAGTCTACTGCATTGCTATGAAACAGTCCTGCACCAAGCTGCCACAACACTCCAACACTACTGCAAAGCAGTCCTTCTATGTCGCTCCCATATTTGCACCAAATTGGCATACAAGAGCTTCTCCTCGAAGGCTATAAAGACATCATACCCAATTTGTTCATATTTCATTTGTTTTCCCCCTCAAATCTCAGCCAAAACATCATCTATAAATAAGATGTTCCACAACACATCTAAGGGTGGCTTTTTAGTAGTTGGAGAGACTTTTGTTGTGTTGAAAAAATATTTAAACACTCTCAAGCTCTCAACAACCCATAACCTGCACACAAACATAAAGTTAAACATAAAACTTGGCACATCCTAACGTTACCCACAAAAATCTCAAATCCCTTCATGCATTAGCCAACCGTTTGATTCACTCCATATATCAGCCTTTCGATTCACCCCCCTAACTTCCATATACCAGCCTTGGAACAATTCCAAAGCCCTCAAAAAACCCACTCAAGGAAGTTAGTGAGCCCTTTGATTCACTTCTAACCAACCTTCAACTCATTTACTTTCAAAACAAAGCAGCAACTGAAATAGCTTCAAGGAGGTCGAAGCAGGCTTGGTTCATCATTAAACTGTTCTTGGAGGTTCTGTCGAAGTCCCTCAAGTCTCACTCCAAGAGGCAAGTTTTCTAAAACTTAGAACTCTTCATTCAAACATAATTTGTATATACATTGTAAAGAAAAAATGTAGACATCATGTCTAGGAAGCTGACCATGCCCATAGTTTTGATTATCATTGCTTGTACATTAAAAATTTCATCTCTAAACAACTAAGTCTTAGTTTTGGTGTTTCAGGCTAACTTTCGACCCATAGCTTTTTAAAAGCCATATGGTTAGATTCGTTTTAAGATCTTAGGCAGGTTTTTATATCTTTCGATTGGCTGGGGAATGAAGCTTTTCGAAGCTTAACATTAGAGTCATGCATCCCCGTGCTCAAAGGAATAAGATGAAGCCATGTTCAAACATTCAGAACTGAATTCATTTTATATTTAGTGCAAACTGTATAACCAACAGATGAAACAGACCACCCCAGTGGTACAAACAGTGCATGCTGAAAGCCTTGCCTTGTACAAGGTCCTGGGTTCAAGCCCCAGCGAGACCTTTTATATCTATTCTATTATTTTTTTCCTAACAAACAAACAGGCCCTGGACCCAAGCATAAAACTGTTTTTCTACACAAAAAACTATTTTAAATACAAAAACTATTTTCCTTAACAAATCTAATTTCCTTAACAAAAACAAAACAAATCTATTCCTTTTTCCATTTTGTCTTGTACATTATATTCCTTATACATTATTCAAATCCAATATGGTTGTAATATATAATTAGGATTTAATTTCTTGCAAACCCCATTTGTAAATGTGTATATTTTTTTCCTAACAAACAAACAGGCCCTGGGCCCAAGCATAAAACTTTTTTTCTACACAAAAAACTATTTTAAATACAAAAACTATTTTCTACACAAAAACTGTTTTAAAACACAAAAATTGTTTTCTACACAAAAACTGTTTTAAAAAACAAAAACTATTTTCTACATAAAAACTGTTTTAATTACAAAAAAATTGTTTTCTACACAAAAACACCAAAAATATATTTAAGTTATTTAGTTTACTTTATTTAACTTCTTACAATGAAAAAGACCAAAAACTATTTGCTATTTATTTTCTTTTCTTTAAGTTAATTAAATTTCCTTAACAAAAACAAAACAAATCTATTCCTTTTTCCATTTTGTCTTGTACATTATATTCCTTATACATTATTCAAATTCAATATGGTTGTAATAGATAATTAGGATTTAATTTCTTGCAATCCCCATTTGTAAATGTGTATACCCCATCCCCAAAATATGTAATAGCATAGGACGCTTATTTTTCCATAACTTACTGCTTTTATATAAAATGCTAGTAATTAGGTTGTGTATGGAAATAGTTAAAATCAGCATGTAGACAAACCTAATCAAAGAAAAAAATGCATGCAAATCAAATACACTATTCACACACATGCACCTCTAGGGTAATCTCGCTTGTTTCCTCAGAAAATAGTCATGTCCCTCGAATATGGGCCTTTTAGCAAAGACCCTCGATGAAAAAAGATCGTAGTACCTCGATGTCCATCGATGTTACCTTCGGTAAACGATCTGGTCTCTTACAAAAATTGCTAAAACATCTCATAGGTTGCCTTCTATGACTATATAATTGTCCCGCGCCCATTCCTTCATATCCAACGATGGGGCTTCTTACCAAATAAATGGTAAAATAGCAACATCTAAAGGAGGAGGAAAAGAACATATACCTTTTGAGTAGGTAGGATGCTCGTAGTTGCTTGCTCGCAAACGAAAACCATTTCCACACTTACACTTTCAAAACATTTTCAAAAACAAACATCTCTTTGAACTATTTTCAAAAAGTCCAACACTTTGTATGCATTCTTATAGAGACGGGAATCATTACAAAGTTTTCCTCAACGAAGACGCTTTTTAAAAATACTTTTAAAACCCACCACAAGCACATTTTCATACAAAGCAAGTGATCTAGCAAGCAATGAAGAGCCCATAGATAACTATGGATGAAAATGGTGCTAACACCTTCCCTTTCCATAATCTACCCCCCGAACTCAAGAAAATATATCAAAGGTCTTTCCTGTTCTTTTCATCCTTTCCTTATTGGATAAAAGAAAATTCGGTGGTGACTCTTGCTATCCACAAAAATTGCAATAAAACTCAAAACAATCAAGTTATTTCTCCCACCGTATTACACTTTCACACAACACTACAAATTAATTATGGAGAGAAGAATCTCATTATTTTTCGCTGGACTTGTCAAAATAAACCACAATCACACTCACTTTGCAAACCTATGAACACTTAAGAAATCTTTAAATAAACATTAATCACAATAAAAAATATGCTCACAAATCACACACCTCAAAAGATGAGATTTAAATCCACGTGAAAATGGAAAAAATAAGGTAGAATGTGAAAGAATTCATTTGTAAATACACTCAAAATAGATTTAAAACTTTTTTGAAAATGAGAGAACAAATGTGTTGGGAAATTTCAAGTAAATAGTGAAAGTGTATGATTTTCAACATTGTGAAAGGTTTTAAGTGAGAAAGCTTGTATATGTGATGCGAATCTAGCACAAAAATTAGTGAAAAATTGTGTTTGATTCAAGTAATAAGAAAGGTGTATGATTCTTCTCAAAGGATAAAGTGATTTGAATTAATATCCAAGATCATAAGAGAATCCTATTGTATCATTCGATTCACCCTTCATATGATTTGAATTACATGATCCGAGTCATGAGAGCATGTGATCCAGATAATGTTTATAGAATAAATCAAAGGAAAAAATAATCTAAGTTTGATTTGAATCAAACACAATGTGATTCAAATCAAGCAGTTGCGATTATAATCATGGATATTGTTATTCAAATCATCTTTATATGAAAACATTTCTAGAACTCCGTATTAATTTGATTCGATTCATAGAAGTGTGAAATTTGAATCACACTTCTAGAATCTCAATTTTTGCAAAATCTCAGTTTTTGCAAAATCTGAAGTGTTTTTGAGATTCTAACATCGTCATGACTTGAACCATTCCCAAATATAGTTCTTAATCCAAAAAATCAACAAATTGACTAGAAGCATATTGCTTACACCATAACCAAACATCTGGGCTAATATCTGAATGTTTCCATGAGATTTTATATGGGTTAGCTCAAGAACCTTGCACGAGATTTTACATGGGCTGATATTAGAATGTAATAGATATTTTACACGGGTTAAGCTCAAGAACCTTTATGGATATTTAATTGGTTGATCTTCATGAATAAAACGAGAGCTTTGGCAATAGAAAAAATACACAAACCAAACAAATACTTCATAAGACAATTCCTAAACTAATCAAGAGATTTTAATGGTTTAGCTTGCAACCAAACAACTTATTACAAAAGATACTTTACTCAAGAAATAATACATTATTGGTTAAATTACAATATTCCTTTCACTTGAAGTAAATATCCTCACTAAGCACAAGAACAATCTCAAAGCAATAAGGAAAAATCCAAGTGAGAAAAAGAGAGATTTACAGTAAAAGATGTGAGAGTGAGAAAGTATGATCAAAAATAATTTTGAGTATTTTGAAATGGTAGAGGGACTCTCTATTTATAGGAAAATTTGATATAAATTTGGAAACAATCCATGGTTTATTTAAGTGTCATAATCGATTGGGATAATTGATTATCAAGCCCCTCACTTGAGTACGAAGTATAATCTACTCCCCCCGAGAGTATACTTCTCCCCATTTGACTTAATAAAAAAGACAGTAAAAATATTTGATATAAGAATGATAAACAAGCAAGCACATAGTTTACATTAATCACTGATGACAATCATCATTATGTGATTTTTACAAGAAAAATAGAAAGAAAACAGAGAAATAATTATCAAAAGTCATGTCAAAGTGTGAAGATGGGAGCAAAAACTAAGTATTTGAACAAACAAAGCAAAATCGAGAATCGTAAATAATTTGTGAAGAAACGGGAACTTTTCAACATAATTTACATTGTGACGTTTGTCAAATAATGTGATCATATCTAGAGTTTCATAACTCGGATTGAGATGGGGTTTTTTTGCAAAAGAAAGCTAAAACGAAGATCTTTCTACTGGAATTATCGTGGCACAATGGGGAAATATCACGACACGATGTCATGTGTTTTGCTGACACGTAAATTTCTATTTTATAGGTAATTTTTGAAACTTTTTTGGGGGTTTCAAATCAGAGATGCAAAAAGACGGTTATGGTCATTCAAAGAGTGACTTTGGAGTACACTGGAGAGGAATTCTTCCATAAATTTTGATTATGAATACTTCTCCACTCATGGCATTTGTTTATATATTAATGAGTATACAAGTTTATATAGATTAGGGATTTTTGGGATGAACCTTGTTTTTACTCTGTTGGATCATATGTCTATTTGAGATTTGTTGAGTAATTTATTCTTCTAGGAAATTTATACGAATTAATCTAGATATTTAAGGATTTCTGATCGTTAGTCTATTTATCCGATCTAGGCAATTTATTCAACTTTGTAATTAACTAGGGGTAGGTAATTAGAAGTTGTTGCTTATGAATTAATGCACTTAGCATGCCTAATTTAACTTTTAATTGGCTTAAGTAATTAGAGAACTACCATATAAATTAGTGAGCTACACACAAAGGAATTGTGCCTAGTGGTTATGTTAATTTATAGTGAGATAATAATGTGATTGAAACTCAACAAGTACACAACTCATCAACAAGTAAAAATAAGGATATTCGATAAATAATCCTAATCGCCTTTTGAAAATTTGAATTACTTCTTTTTAATTTCTCATTTAGAACCATTTTTTGAATCAAAACCCTCATTTAATTACTAATTTTTGCAACTAATTTTCTTGTTAAAAAAGAATCCTCATGGAGGCGAACTTTTATTATTACTTCGACATTATCAATATACTTGCTGAGAAGTCATCAAGTTTTTGGCGCCGTTATCGGGAATTATTGATTTCAATAAAGTCATTCTTGTGTGACACACACACACACACACACACACACACACACACACACACACACACACACACACACACACACACACACACACACACACACACACACACACACACACACACACACACACACACACACACACACACACACACACACACATACACATACGTACACACACATACACACACCACACACACACACACACACACACACACACACACACACACAAACACACACCACACACACACACACACACACACACACACATATATATATATATATATATATATATATATATATATATATATATATATATATATATATATATATATATATATATATATATATATATATATATATATATATATATATATATATATATATATATATATATATATATATATATATATATATATATATATATATATATATATATATATATATATATATATATATATATATATATATATATATATATATATATATATATTCGTGTTATTATTTTTTCTTTTCTCCGTTATTAATTTTTTTGTTTAGTGCTACTAAAGGAATCATGTATGATGGAGCTAACTCTCAAATTGCTCTATTAGCACAACTTGATGCTTGGTCAAAGCAATCGACAGCCTTAACTCGACTTCAAGCAAATGTTAATCCAATCAAGGCCCTACAATGGGACTTTTGTAATGGAGGTTACGTCAATGGGTATTATGTACCATACATTGAAGAAGTCCATTATACATGACACTATCAAGAGCTAAACCAATACCTCAACACCTAGAATCCATGGCAGGATGATCCTTCAAGTCTTAACTAGAGTCACTATCAATTTCAAAATTTTAACCAAGAAGCTCCTCAAGATCCACCACCTTGGATCTCATCCCTTATAGAAGACATTATGAACTAATTCATAAAGAAGACATTATGAACTAATTCATAAAGCTTTCTTAATGCAACTTGGAAGCAACAAACTCTAAAATTGAAGCATTCAACAAGAACCTTGAAGCATCCAACAAGAACATTGAAACAACCATGAAGAATATTAAAAATCAAATTGGGTAGTTATCTAAATAAGTGGAAGCTCAACCAAATGAAGGTCTTAATGGGAATATGTTGGATAATTCTAGGAATGATAAAGTTGAGATAGACGTCAAAGATTAATGGGAAGTAGTTGATGAAAGAGGAGTTGAAAAATAAAAATAAGAAGAAAAATGCATGTCACCATATTACACTGAATCAAGAATAGAAGAAATTGATGTGGTAAATATATCTTCAACAAAATAATGTCCCTAAAAGCTTTTTTAGCGACAATAAAGATGGAAGAGAAGAAATAGATAAAGTATTGGATGTCATTTATGCCTTGTTTTCTGTTATCAAGCTAAAGAATCTATGCAAGCAAAATAATCAATATCTCAAGTATATAGGATTCCTAACAAACAAAAGGAAGAAGAAGGATGATGTTTTTTGTATCATTTTTGCGGTCCTAACAGAGAATCGAACAGTCAAAGCCTAAGACCTTAAAGAAGAACTTAATGGGAGACAACCCATCATTTTCAATTTTTAGTTTTAGTTACTTCCCTTATTTTTAATATGATCAAAGGAAGAGTACTAGCTAACTTTCATGAAAGCTTTTCTATTTATACTTATCTTTACTTTAATTAACGAACTTGGTTGCTACCGTTTTTCTTTAAGTTTTTAACTTTCTTCCTTACGAATACCATCATGAAAAAGAAAACGAAAGAAGTAACAGGAAAAGAAAAGAATGAAAGCGATCAACAGTGAAGTTCCCTTGCAGATTGAAGGTTGATAAAGAAAAGAGAAACCAACTACTTGTACTCAATCTCCATATACCTCAAATATTAAGGTTTGAACCAAATAATTTTCATTGTTTACTATTTGTGATACGGTGGGAAGAGAACTGACTGTTTTGGAATGCTGGTTCGTGTTTTGCATTTGTTTTCGCAAAATGTCGTGGTAAGCAAGAGTCGCCACCGTCTTTTATTTTATCCAACAAGGAAAGGAAAAAAGCACAGAAAAATTCCTTTTTCGAGATATTTCTCAGGTTCGGGAGGTAGATTATAGAAAGGGAAGGTGTTAGCACCCTTTCTATCCGTGGTTATCCAGGGGCTCTTAGGTACTTGCTCAATGTGTTTTAAAAATTGCTTTTCTTTATGATTTTGGGTTTGAAAAGAGTTTTTGTTTGAAAAGAGTGTAAGTGCGAAAAGTTTTGTTTTGTTTTAAAAGGAGCAAGTACTTAAGAACCATCTACCTACTCGAAAAGGGAATTAAACTGTGCTAATGTCCTTTAGACAATGCTAGCCCACTATTGATGAGTAGGTAGCATCGTCGTTGGAGTTTTCGGATCAATTCGATTAAGGGACGTGTGGTCACTAAAGCAATGTTAGGATGCCTTAGCGGTAACCCTAATGTCTTAGATCATTTTTCCGAGGCAACCGTTTCGAGACGACTCTGATCTTTGGACAAAAGGGCGACCTCTAAAACTTCCTATACTCAATGACCACTTTCGAAGGCAACCAAGTGAGGTGTACCCTAAGAGTGCGCATGTGCAAGTGTGTTGTTTCGGTTAATTTTATCTTTGTACATGTCATGGGTGAGCTATGTTGATTTCAAGTTCATACATTTGATCTTGTCATGCATTCCCTATTATCAAACATCTAACAGTGTAAAATTTAAATTTCGGAAATTAAATCTAAACTTTACAAGGCGTCGGGTATTTACATCGCAAAAACAACCCTTTATAATTTAAATTGCGGAAAGTAAATAAAGCGAGAAAATAATTAAAGTCCTATTTAAAAGATATTACATTTCGGAAGCAATTACAATAATAAGGCAAAATTGATCGCGTGCGAGAAAATTAAATTGGCGCATTTTTAGGGTTTTGACCTTTTTTTTTTTAGAGAAAGCATGTTTTTTTGTTATTTTTTGAATTAAATGGAAATAGATCTAAGTTAATAATTAAATTAATTATTTAATGAAAATATTTTTGGATTTTTGAGTATTTAAGGAAATAAAATAAAATTGATTTAAAGTTAGTAAAACCTAGTTACTCTAAATTGATTTTCATTAGTTGCAAAAAGATATTAAAATTATGCCTAATTAAAACCCAGTTAATTAATTAATATTTATTTACAAAAATAAAGTCAAATTTAATTTTAATAAATAAAAATAATATTTTTTTTTTGTGTTTTCTGATTTTATGAGGAAAATTTTAATTGGTTAGTAATAATAATAAAATAATTAATTAAAACAATAAAACAAATAAATAAACATAATGAAAAGAAAATAAACCAAGGGGGTGTTGGGCCCAAGAGGAGGTAAATCAGCAATTCAGAGGCCCACTTATGCCAGCAAGCCTTGTTGACTTTTCCAATTCAGTGCGCGCCTTTGACTAGGGAACATGATGGTCTTCCACTCCTGGCCACCAGATTTGGCCTGAAGGCCATCTGGCAAGTGAGATCTGAAGGCGTATGGTATGCTACGCTATTGTCTTTGCACTGGATTATCTGTAAATAAAATGCAATAAATATATGGGGGACCTGGGATTCGAACCCAGGTCCCATGAGACAAAGCACTAACACGCTAACCAACTCAACCAACGCGCCTATTTGTTATTATACTGGATAAATAATATTATAAGAGAAAAGCCAATAATATACTAGAAATTAAAAAACGCGCGAGATTTGTTTGAATGGTCCAATGAAGATGAGCCACGTCTTCGTCTTCTTCAACAAAACCTGGTTTCCTTACCTGCGGATTTTTATCCGCGACAAGATTCGTGGCTTGCTTCTAAAATGAGCTATAGGCCATATAAATGCAAACGGAGACCATCACCATGCTCGTCTTTCCTCCCTGAACACAACCATGTCCATGATTTGCCCTAATTTTTCCTGAAATCAAAACGCCTAAAAACAAGAAAACCAAACCCTAGTTTTGGGTAGGGCTTTACAGACTACAAAAACACAATTCAATATAGCAGATAGCTTGGAAATTATGCAAGGATCAAGAAAATGTCCATGATTTATAAAAGGATGCAAGAATCCAAGGTTGCGTTTTCATGTACAAGGTCGTGTTTAGGAAGACTTACAGCGCGTTTTAGGGATGGAAAAGGCTTGATTTTGATTCTAATAGCTTCAGTGGACTCCTGGCAATTGAATGGCGTGGAGTTTTTGCCTTGAAAACGCCTTTAGATTGGATTCCAGTTTTCAACTTTTTCAAGCTTTTTCAAGTTTTTATTTTTGAGATTTGGCAGCTTTCGGGTCGTGTCCTTTGTTCCTTTGCATTGTGTGAGTATAATAGAAGCAATTAGGTTTAATTTTGGGCCTTGAATCCATGTGAATTGATGATTGAAGATATGATTTGATCTTCCATGAACAAGCTTCCAAAAATGTCTTAAATCAAATATTTTGTTCACAACATGGCATGATTCGAGTTTGATCTTGTCCATGATGGTAATTGAAAGCTGTATCAATAAAAAAGATCACAAGTTATTAATATTTAGATTTTATTTTGATTTAAATTGATTAAAAATGAATTAAATCAATAAAAATTAAATAAAATAGAAAATTTAATGAATTGGCACAAAACTAAAGATATGACACGTGTATGGTGTGACAAGATCAAATCAAGTGGAAAAAAGTGGTCCCTTTTGTAAAAAAATTGGAGTTTTGGGGATAGTTGACTTTTGGCAATTTTGAAAAAATGGCCAATTTCAACAATGCCTAACTTCTTCAATTTTGAACTTTTGGAGGTGTTCTTGGACTTTTTAGAAACCTTGAGATGTCCTCTAACCAACCCTTTTGATCTCATCTCATTTTGATATTCCATGCTCAAGTTATAAGCTTTGGGAAAAAAGGTGTTTTTGTTTACTTTCAAAAATGACCTATAATGTCCAAATTTGTAACTTTTTGTGAGTGCATTTCTTGATCTTGGGGTGTGAAGATGGATTGTAGGAAATTGAATCCTCTTCAAAATTAACTTTGGATGGGTCATTTATCATAAAGTATGAGAATGTTATGCTTGGTCAAAGTTGAGTTGACTTTTCCTACAAAACCTTAATTTAGCAACCTTTGAATCTTGATGAATCTTGAGCAATCCTTGATGAATTATGATCAACCCTTGATCAAATTATGAATTATCCTTCAAAATGAGAATGTTGACAAAAAATCTTGAGGTTTGACTGTTTGTAGGCCACAGTTGACTTTTGCCCTAGCACAGTCGGTTTTTGGGCCTCTTGAGCAATTGACTGACCAAACTTCCTCTGCAAGGCTTGAAATTTGACGTGGATGAACTTGAGAAAATTTTAGGACATTGGGGAGAACTTGAGGTCATTTGGATGTAAGGACCTTGATGCAACACAAAACCCTAATTTTGAATTGACTGCCTTAGGGGATAATTTGACTGTCTAATTCTTGAGCAATCTTGATCCACTTGGAGATTCTTCTTGACATGTCTTGAGAAATATGGGAGGGCAAATTTTGGGGTACAACAGTTGCCCCTGTTCAATCTTCTTAAACCTGAGGATATATATTGGCTCTCGGGCCTTTCGTGATCCGAAGGTGGAAGATGATTGAACACTAGAGTGCCCAGAAATTTGAACTCGCATGGTGTAGTATCAACATTGTGATGTCAGGGATGGGCTTACCGATGCCATTTGGTGATTGTTGGTAGGTGGTTTTGTCTTCTTTGACTGGATTGGAATCAGAAAAATCTTTAGGAATCGATTTAACTAGACCAGAGGGGGTTTTGTCTCCTTTGACTGCGTTCGCATCAGAAAAATCTTTAGGAATTGATTTAACTGGTTTTGTCTCCATTGACGGGTTGTCTCTTTTGACGGGTTGTCTCTATTAACGGGTTGTCTCTATTGACGGGTTGTCTCCATTGACGGGTTGGCCTCAGAAAAATCTTTAGGAATCGATTTATCTGATTTTGTCTCCATTGACTGGCCTCAGAAAAATCTTTAGGAATAAATTTAACTGATTTTGTCTCCATTGACGGGTTGTCTCTATTCACGGGTTGTCTCCATTGACAGGTTGTCTCTTTTGACGGAGGAAAACATCAAGATCTAGGAACTGACTAGTATTCAACATAGTATACCGTTGAGATTATAGCACTCATCCACACTTTGACGTAGGGAAACATCTTTATCAAGATCTAGGGACTGTCTGGTCTTCAACGTAGTATACCGTTGAGATTGTAGAACTCGTCCACCCTTTAACGGAGGAAAACATCAAGATCTAGGAACTGACTAGTATTCAACATAGTATACCGTTGAGATTATAGCACTCGTCCACACTTTGACATAGGGAAACATCTTCATCAAGATCTAGGAACTGTCTGGTCTTCAACGTAGTATACCGTTGAGATTGTAGAACTCGTCCATAATTTGACAGAGGAAAACATCAAGATCTAGGAACTGACTAGTATTCAACGTAGTATACCATTGAGATTATAGTACTCGTCCACACTTTGACATAGGGAAACATCTTCATCAAGATCTAGGAATTGTCTGGTCTTCAACGTAGTATACCATTGAGATTGTAGAACTCGTCCACACTTTGACGGAGGAAAACATCAAGATCTAGGAACTGACTAGTATTCAACGTAGTATACCGTTGAGGTTATAGTACTCGTCCACACTTTGACGTAGGGAAACATCTTCATCAAGATCTAGGAACTGTCTAGTATTCAACATAGTATACCGTTGAGATTATAGAACTCATCCACACTTTGACGGAGGAAAACATCAAGATCTAGGAACTGTCTGGTCTTCAACGTAGTATACCGTTGAGATTATAACACTCGTCCATACTTTGACGTAGGGAAATTTTCGAGATTGAGAACCTTATGTGAAATTCAACCGAGGATAATTCAATTGAGATTTAAGAACCGGTCAGGTCTTCCACGTAGCTGAGAACTTTAACTGTATCTTTCCTGAAAGGTAAAGGTCAGTCGTATGCAATGCATGATATATATCAAGCAATGACGTTCTCAAAATAAATGAGATTGTGTTGTATGATGTGTATATGCATGTATCATGATGCATGGAAATGTGATGTTTTAGCCGGGAAAAATAAATCTCGGAGCTGCTGGAGAATAGAGTTGAATTCTTCGTTTCCACTGGGGATGATGAACGAAGGTGATAAACTTGCAGGAGAGGATAACTCCGTTGGGGAATAAACTGATGAGGAGATTACTCCGAGGGGAGTTACTCTGTGGGGAAGCGATGTTCTACTGAGGATTTTAACGATAAACTCCATTGGGGATTCCGCTGAAAAGCTCTGTTGGGGATTTCAATGATAAACTCCGCTGGGGATGGATTACCGTTGCTGGGGATATTGAATCTGTTTGAGGATTGAATTCCTATTGGTGAAAGAAAAAGGCTCTGATGGGGATGATATTTCAGTTATAACTTGCCGGGGATAACCCTGTTAGACCCTTGTGGGGGCAACCCTCTGAATTTGGTTGGGGAGATTTATTTTTGTACCCCGATGGGCATAAACTTCTAGAGTCTATTGGGGATGATGCTTCAACTCCGCTGGGGAAGCTTTTTCAGACTGCGCTGGGGAATATTGACTCCACTGGGGTATCTTGTATTCTGCCAGGGAACATTCTTATACTCCGTTGAGGAATATTAAGACTGCCGGGGATACTCTTATACTTGTTGGGGAATATTCTTATACTCCGCTGGGGAATATTAAGACCTTCTGGGGATACCCATTTTTGCCCAAGCCTCCCTTTCAGGTTTTCGACTTGCCGGGTGTACATATTTTTTCATTTTTCATCCCTTATTTTTGCCCGAACCCTTTTGGTTCACCGGGAAGCCCTTATTTTTGCTTAGGCCAGTCAACCTAGCGGGTCGTTAATTATGTGTAGTATCTTTTCACTATGTCTGCATTGACGGGGTGAGGAAGGTCGTCACCATCCATGGTGGTTAGAATCATAGCTCCTCCTGAGAAAATGTTCTTAACCACAAATGGCCCTTCGTAGGTAGGGGTCAATTTGCCCCTAGGATCACCTTGAGGTAAGATAATGCGCTTGATTACCAGGTCCCCAACTTGATACTCTTGTCGTCTAACTTTCTTATTAAATGCCTTGATCATCCGTTTTTGGTACGTCTGACCATGACAAATAGTAGTAAGTCTCTTTTCGTCGATTAGGTTCAGCTGATCAAGCCGGGTCTGAATCCAGTTATCTTCGCTCAAACCTGCATCCTTCATAATCCGAAGAGAGGGTATCTGAACTTCAATGGGCAAGACTTCCTCCATACCATATACCAAGGAATAGGGTGTTGCCCCTGTTGACGTCCGTGCTGAGGTACGGTACCCATGAAGAGTAAATGGTAACATCTCATGCCAGTCTTTGTATGTCACTGTCATCTTCTGCACAATCTTCTTAATGTTCTTATTAGCCGCTTCGACAGCTCCATTCATCTTCGGCCGGCAGGGAGAAGAGTTGTGATGCTGTATCTTGAATTGTTCGCAGAGCTCAGTGATCATCTTGTTGTTAAGATTGGTACCATTGTCCGTAATGATCCTCTCTGGTACACCATATCGACATATCAGATTATGCCGAATGAAACGTGCCACGACGTTCTTGGTTACAGTAGCAAAGGAAGTTGCTTCAACCCACTTTGTAAAGTAATCAATCGCTACCAGGATGAAACGATGCCCGTTGGATGCCGTAGGTCTGATCTCGCCGATCATATCAATGCCCCACATTGCAAAAGGCCAAGGAGCTGTCAAGACGTTCAAAGGAACAGGAGGTATGTGCACTATATCAGCATAGACTTGGCATTTGTGACATGTCCGAGAATGCTGATAACAGTCGGCTTCCATTGTGGACCAATAATATCCTGCCCGTAGGATTTTCTTTGCCATGGTGTGTCCACTGGAATGGGTTCCAAAGGTACCTTCATGTAACTCTGTCATGATCTTTTCTGCTTCATTCTTATCCACACAACGCAGTAAGGTCGAATCATGGTTACGCTTGTAAAGAATGCCATTGGTGATGAAGAACTTCACCGCGAACCTCCTCAGAAACTTCTTATCATTAACAGATGCCCCTTCGGGGTATTCCTGAGCCTCAAGATACCTCTTCACCTCCTGAAACCAGGGCTTCTCTGTTACCTCTTCAGTCTCAATGTCACAGCAATGTGCAGGTTCGTCCAATTTTTCAATGATGATCCGGGGAGCCTCGTTGTCCCAATTGACTTTGAACATAGAAGACATCGTAGCTAGCGTGTCCGCCAACTGATTCTCCTCTCTAGGGAAGTGTTCAAAGGTTTTCTCTTTAAAGTGGGGAAGCAAAGTCAACAAATACTCCTTGTAAGGAATAAGATTAGGGTGTTTCGTATCCCACTCGCCTTTGATCTGACTGATCACGAGAGAGGAATCTCCGAAGACACTTAGAAACTTAATCCTTAGGTCAATTGCTGCTCGAAGACCCATGATGCACGCTTCTTACTCCGCCATATTGTTGGTGCAGTTGAAACATAATCGGGCGGTAAATGGAGTATGAGAGCCTTTAGGAGATATGATCACGGAGCCAATGCCATTACCCAAAGAGTTTGAAGCTCCATCAAAGTACATAGACCATCGGGATCCTTCCTCAGGTCCTTCATCCGGTCCAGGTGTCTCACAATCAGTCACTAACATGATACTCTTGTCCAGAAATTCAAAGTTCATAGACTGGTAATCATCCACTTCCTGATGTGCCAAATGGTCTGCCAATACGCTTCCCTTGATTGCCTTTTGGGTCGTATACTGGATGTCATACTCAGTCAAGATCATCTTCCATCTTGCTATTCTTCTGGACAGGGCAGGCTTTTCAAAGATATACTTGATTGGATCCATCTTTCATATCAACAGAGTAGTGTGAGTCAACATATATTGTCTTAGCCGGTGAGCAGCCCATGCCAAAGTGCAACAAGTTTTCTCGAGCAGTGAGTATCAGGTATCACAGTCGGTAAACTTTTTGCTAAGGTAATAAATAGTATGCTCTTTTCGGCCAGACTCGTCATGCTGCCCCAGCACACACCCCATTGATTTGTCGAGTACTGTCAAGTATAAGATCAGAGGTCTCCCTTCAACTGGTGGCATCAGAATGGGTGGCTCTTGGAGATACTCTTTGATTCTTTCGAAAGCGGCCTGGAATTCATCGTTCCAACGTACTACTTGATCTTTCTTCAGCAACTTGAAGATTGGCTCACAAGTAGCGGTCAGGTGTGCGATGAATCGGGCAATATAGTTCAATCGTCCCAGAAAGCCTCTGACTTCTTTCTCTGTTCTGGGAGTTGGCATCTCCTGTATGGCTTTCACTTTTGCAGGATCCACTTGAATACCTTTTTCGCTTACAACAAAACCTAGCAGCTTACCAGACCTCACCCCGAAGGTGCACTTGTTCGGGTTCAACCTCAGCTTGTACAACTTCAACCTGTCAAACAACTTCTGCAGATGGTCAAGGTGTTCTTCCTCAGTCTGGGACCTTGCAATCATATCGTCGACGTATACTTCAATCTCATGATGGATCATGTCATGAAACAAAGCAACCATGGCACACTGATATGTTGCCCTAGCATTCTTCAGTCCAAAAGGAATGACCTTGTAGCAAAAGGTACCCCACTGAGTAACAAAGGTCGTCTTCTCCATGTCCCCGGGAGCCATTTTAATCTGATTATAACCGGAGAAACCATCCATAAAGGAGAAGACTTTATGCTGTGCGGTGTTGTTAACCAGAACGTCGATATGCGGTAGAGGGAAATCATCTTTAGGGCTTGTCCTGTTCAGATCCCTATAGTCAACACACATTCAGACCTTACCATCCTTCTTCGGCACAGGAACCACATTCTCCACCCACTGAGGGTAAGAAGTAACTGCTAGAAAACAAGCGTCAAACTGTTTCATAACCTCAGCCTTGATTTTCTCAGACATCTTTGGGCGCATTCGGCGGACCTTCTGTTTTACTGGAGGACAGTCTTCCTTGGTAGGCAGGCGATGAACCACAATGTCAGTATCCAAACCAGGCATATCTTCGTAAGACCAAGAAAAGATCTCAACGTAGTCATGCAGCATCTGAATCAACCGTTATTTCACACTAAGCTCCAGATTTGCACCGATCTTGACTTCCTTCTTGTCTGTCTCAATACCCAGATAAACTGATTCCACTGGCTTTTCGTGTGGCTGAATAACCCTCTCTTCTTGAAGTAACAGTCTTTCCAGTTCACCAGGCACTTCGCAGTCATCTTCACCTTCGTCTTCGGCTAAGTTGATCAGATTTTCGAAGTCATAACTGGTAGTAGCAGAGTCGTTATTAGTGAGATCCAGAGTGGATGTAGACCTGTATATGTGAGTGTGTGTAAAATAACTGATTTGCAATATATAATAAAGAAAAACAAGGAGCGCAAAATTTTAAATGTAAGAAACGTCCAATGCTTTTATTAATGATATATAAAAATGACACACAAAAGCCCTCACAAATGAAACTACGTCGCCCCGGGTAAGACATCTGGCCATAAAGTTTTAAAAACATTGTCTTTTACAAATTCAACACAAAAGTTTCATTACTGGGTAAAAAAAGTAATAGGGATGAAGTCCTTTGCTGTCCAGTTGCTTGGTCCACCATTGGTCGTAGGATAGATCCAGCCGTCGAATTCAGACTCTTCCACATCATCTTCAATGGCATTCACTCCCGAGTTGCTGATGAACACGGAAGGTCTTCCGATCCGTGCATTCCGAACAACCCTTTGAGCTTCTGCAGTGAAACCCAAACCAAACTTGTTAGTCTTTTGTGTAAAATCAGGAAGTCGACCCCAATTTGCACACCCACCTTTCTCAACAACAACCCGAGCATCCTTTAAGGAAGCCATTTTCATAGGAGAATCTTCAACCACAGTCTTAGCTGATGCCAGTGTCTGGGGAACCTCTTCAAAATGCTGAAATGGGGTCTCAATGAACTCCCCATCCATCTCTACGTATCAGAAAGAGTTTAGGTGGCTAACCATGTACTCTTCCTCCCCTTGTATTGTCATAATATTTCCTTTGACCGGGTACTTCAGCTTCTGGTGGAGCGTTGAGGTTACGGCCCCGGCTTTGTGGATCCATGGACGACCCAACAAACAAGAATAAGATAGCCGAATATCCATCACATAGAATGTAGAATTGAAAACCTGAGAACCAACCTTAATCGGAATATCAACTTCACCGTGCACCATCCTCTTAGACCCATCAAAGGCCCTGACAACAATGTTACTTGGTTTCAGCTCTAACCCTTCATAGTCCAGCCTGTCTAGAGCTTTCTTCGGAAAAACATTCAACGAGGAACCAGTATCCACCAATACATGAGTAAGAGTAGTGCCCCTGCATTCAATGGAGACATGCAAGGCATCATTGTGATTCTTCCCCTTAGCAGTCAAGTCGGCATCAGAGAAACCCAACCCATTATCAGCAGTCAAATTGGCCATGCAATCTGTAAATTGATCAGGTGATGTCTCTTATGGCACGTGGGCAATCTTCAAAAAGGTAATCAGAGCTTTGGCATGATCCTCTGAGCATAATAATAGTGACAACATAGAAATCTTGGACGGGGTTTACCCCAGCTGCTCAACTACATTGTAGTCACTCTTTTTGATGATCTTCAGGATCTCTTCTATCTCTTGCTTAGAAGCTTCAACACTAATCATCTTCGGTGCCTCCGTCTGGGCAGGCACATCAGTGGTGATCCCTTTTCCCCGAGTGTCAGATGACTCGGCGACAAGCGTAAGAATAGGAACTTGAACAATAATTATGGCGGGTACACTGGCAGGTGTAATAACAACCGGTCTTCGGGCAGTTGGTGGAGAGATATCAGGCAAGAAAAGTCTTCCGCTGCGGGTGACTTTAGCAGGTCCAACAATATTGCTGACGTCAGTATCAGCATCCAACTCTTGCTTAACTCCATGAAAATAAACATCAGCCCCATAGTGCCAAGGGACAGCTTTATCAGAAGTATAGGGGATGGGCCTCGGAACAGTGATGATCACAGGTGCGATTCTCATAACAGATGTAATTCTAACAGGCTTCCTCGAGGGAACCTTGGAAGAATTGTCGAAAATGGTAATGATGGCAACTTCTTCAGTATGAACCAGAGGAACAACAGTCTTCTCGAACAGAATTTCTTTACTATCCATCAAGCATTGGACACCTGATTTCAAAAGTGGACAACCATTAGGTAGAGCAGAACACATACGGCAACCTTCGTCACAGCCCGGAAATAAACCGGCTAGCGAAAGATTCTTATTTACAGCCAACAGAGGGGTAACAATATCATTCACAGAAACCACGAACGAATCTTCTTCTATAGCATTTATTCCATGCTTGGGCATAGGAGCAGTCACAACATTAAGCCTCTCGGGCGCCTCAAACTCAATCTCCTTCGTATCAATTAAGTCTTGTACCTTGTTCTTTAAAACCCAACAATCATCTGTATTATGCCCCGGGCTATCAGAGTCAAAAGCACAGCGGGCATTAGGGTTATACCTCGGTGATGTGGTATTTGGATTCTTCGGGGCTTCTTTTAGAACCACCAGATTAGCCTTCAGCAACTGTGGCAGAATCTGAGATAAGGTCATGCTGAGACGGGTGAATGGCCTTCGAGGTCTCTCATCTTTTTGTTGATTGTTGTGCTAAGGAGCACCAGCAGGTTTTGAAATAACAACCGCATTCACAGCTTGACGGCATTCAGGTCTATTCTGGTTTCTTGAACTGTAGACAGCACTGGACTCTTTCTTGAATGGCTTCTTCTCTGTGCTTGACGAGGTACCCTTTTGTATCTTACCAGACTTAATACCAGCTTCTATCCTTTCACCAGTCAAAATAAGCTCTGTAAACCCAGACGAAGAGCTTCCAAATAGATGGTTGAAAAATGGACCAGACAGGGTCCCCAAACACATGTCCACAAGCTCCTGATCAGCCAGGGGTGGTTAGACTCTTCCGGCGAGGTCCCTCCACTTCTGAGCATAGTCTTTGAATCCTTCACCCGTTCCCATTGACATACCCTGGAGTTGGGTACGCGTAGGAGCAAGGTCGGAGTTGTACTGATACTGTCTGTAGAAAGCAGTAGCCAAATTGTCCCAACTGCGGATACTAGTTCCGTCCAACTGATAGAACCACTCAAGCTGAGTCCCTGAGGGACTGTCTTGAAAGAAATGGATCCATAAGTTCTTATCAGCGGTGTAAAGCTGAATCTTCCTCACATATGGCCAGAGGTGCAGCTTCGGACAAGAAACTCCGTCATACTTAGCAAAGGCCGGTGCCTTGAATTTGTGGGGAATCACTACCCTAGATGATAGACCTAGATCACCGAAGTCTAGACCGGGCACTTTTTGAACTTCCATAGCACTCAACCGGTCTTCCAGTTGCTTGTATCTGTCATCAACAGGAGGATACTGTTCTTCATCGAAGTCCGTCTCGTTGTCGGAGACCACAGGGCTAGGAGCCCTCCTTTCTTCTTGACCGTCTTTCCCTCCAGATGAGGTGGTCAAATCAACTACATTCTGTAGCCTGTTGCCAAACCTGTGCCCTGTGTTAAACATGATTGTCCTCTTCTTCTTCTTCTTCTCTTTCAGAATCAGGGTCTTCAGGTCTTGCTGACCCTTAGCTAGATTCATGAACAACTCTTGAAATTGGGCATTCTTGGCCTGGAGGTCCTTGATAGCTTGCTCAGTTGAAGGTTCAGCAGACATGATGAGTGCTGAAATAAACAACGAAGAATATAAGAGCCCTGTAATGGGTACTTGTTTATGAAGTGCATGGGATGAAATGCGTATGATTTATGATTTAAAAGACAATCAGGAGTTTCAAATTCGTAAACAAGAAAGGAAACACACTTTATTAGATAAAATTCAAAATTCAAATTGTTCAACTGATGCCATTAAAACGTTACAAGAATGGAAATACTGAAAAGTAAATAAAGCTGGAAAGGAAATCATCAAAGGCCAATCAATGCTCCCATGGTCTCTTCTTCTCAGTGCGGACGTAGTCGTTGAGAATACACTCTTTCTCCAGCTGTCTAGTCAACCTCTGGATCTTCTGCTCTTGCTCATTGAACTTCTCTCGGTAAGAATCCCATTATTCCCTCAGTTGCATCCAAGACCTCTTCAGTGCCCCAATGTCAGTGGGCATATAAGGATGGAGAATGGTTGGAAGAACCCCTTCTTCATTAGCAACTTCAAGAGTAACGGGTCGGACGACTTCATATGGCATACCTAACTTCTGGGCACGAATGCGGACCCATCTGAGATATGGCTCCATCAGAAGTGAAGTCTTTGGGCCCAACTCATGTGGATCAGATTGGTGAACTCTATCCCAAGCCCTTATGAATATGCGACGTTGCTCGTCTCTATCCCCTTGATAATCAAAGATGATACTAGGCATTAGCATCTCATGAGGTCCTTCGCTTTGGGCTCTCTCAAACTGACGTAAGGCCAAGCATGGGTTATAATAAATTCCTCCATGGGTTCCTAACAGTGGAACATTGGGGTACTCCCCACAACAATCAATGACGGTCACCTCGTCCATACCCTTAAGAGTCCAAATGATATCACTGTGAGAGAGAGACATGACCCTATAGGCCCAGCCCATGCCTTCTTTATTCTTCAGCACTCATTTGGGAAGGTGTGAAATACACCACCTTGCCAATAACGGAGCACAGCATATCAAGGTTCCCCGCTTTTGGGCGGTACGAGCATAGAGCCGATGAAGAATGTCACCCAAGAGGGTAGGTACCAGATTCCGAGAGATGAAGATCTTTATCGCATTCACATCAACAAAGGAGTCAGATTTCGGAAACAATACCAAGCCATATATTAAAAGAGCCAGAATATCCTCGAATGCCTTGAAATCTAGACTATCCCAGAAATAGTTAGCCTTACCAACCAAGAACTTAGTCAGAAAGCCTTTTGCTCCACTTCTAGTCTCCCAATTAGTCATTACCTCTTCCTTGGTCAAATGAAGGGCTGCAGCAATCTCTTCGGGCCTAAGAATCTTTTCCCAACCAGTAAACGGGGTCTGCTCTAGAATAGAGATACCGAGCAGCTCAGAGAACTATTTTAAGGTGGGAACCAGCTGGTAGTCCTGGAAGGTAAAGCAATGGTACAACGGATCATAGAATTGGACCAGGACACTCATCATCTGTTCGTCCAATTTGGAGGTGACCAAACTGAGAAGATAACCATGTCTCCTGAGGAAGGAAGTAGTATCAGGCATCTTTGCAACCAAATCTTTAAGCAAGGTGGGAACCTGGACAAAGTTGATCCGGATGGTATTTCTACACATGGGCATCATGATGACCTACAAAACAGAGCAAAGATGAATCCCTACTGTATTTGAAATAGGTTAGTCCAATGCAAGATGTATGCAATGTTATGATGTCATGATGTCATGATGGTAAGCACACCACAAGTATCCATAAATAGCAAACATGGTAAAGGCACACAAGTCACACACAGAGCCCTTAGATTTCAGGTTGGCAAGGAGCTTAGGTACTACCCTCTTGCAGTTCAGTTGGTTTAAACCTGTCCTAAAAATAGTAACCGGGTTCTAGAGGATCTCAATATCACTGACTACCCTCAATCGGTCATAATTCCAGTTTAGCAACCTTTTCTTGCGGCCGAAATCATCGCGAGAGTTTAATCTCAATGAGTGTAGCATACTTCTACTATTCTATGGCCAAGTTGGTCAATTTAAAGGTTCTAAGGTCAGCTGGTGCTTAATGACCCCTTATATGACCCATATTCTCCCTGTTCCAACACAAGGGATATCGGCAAAATCTAAAGTTCCACACCAACGTAGCTACTGCTTCAATCGTATCGGTCTATGCCGTACAGTTCCCTTACAGTTTATTGCTACTTACCTAAAGGGTATCCCCAGATCCGGGTTAGGATATATAGAACTCCGATACAAGCCCATAAATATAAATCATACAAAGCATATAATTGAAAACACAATGATCTAATCCTAAGGTACACCTCACTTATATTTCCCCAGCAGAGTCGCCAGTTCTGTGATACGGTGGGAAGAGAACTGACTGTTTTGGAATGCTGGTTCGCGTTTTACGTTTATTTTCGCAAAATGTCGCGATAAGCAAGAGTCTCCACCGTCTTTTATTTTATCCAACAAGGAAAGGAAAAAAGCACAGAAAAATTTCTTTTTCGAGATATTTCTCGGGTTCGGGAGGTAGATTATAGAAAGGGAAGGTGTTAGCACCCTTTCTATCCGTGGTTATCTACGGGCTCTTAGGTACTTGCTCAATGTGTTTTCAAAATTTCTTTTCTTTATGTTTGTGGGTTTGAAAAGAGTTTTTGTTTGAAAAGAGTGTAAGTGCAAAAAGTTTTGTTTTGTTTTAAAAGGAGCAAGTACTTAAGAACCATCTACCTACTCGAAAAGGGAATTAAATTGTGCTAATTTCCTTTAGACAATGCTAGCCCACTATTGATGAGTAGGTAGCATCGTCGTCAGAGTTTTCGGGTCAATTCGATTAAGGGACGTGTGGTCACTAAAGCAATGTTAGGATTCCTTAGCGGTAACCCTAATATCTTAGATCATTTTTCCGAGGCAACCGTTTCGAGGCGACTATGATCTTTGGACAAGAGGGCGACCTCTAAAACTTCCTATACTCAATGACCACTTTCAATGGCAACCAAGTGAGGTGTACCCTAAGAGTGCGCATGTGCAAGTGTGTTGTTTCGGTTAATTTTATCTTTGTACATGTCATGGGTGAGCTATGTTGATTTCAAGTTCATACATTTGATCTTGTCATGCATTCCCTATTATCAAACATCTAACAGTGTATAGTTGCGGAATTTAAATTGCGGAAATTAAATCTAAACTATTACAAGGCGTCAGGTATTTACATCGCCAAAAGCAACACTTTAATTAAATTGCGGAAAGTAAATAAAGCGAGAAAATAATTAAAGTCCTATTTAAAAGCTATTGCATTCCGGGAGCAATTACAATAATAAGGCAAAATTTATCGCATGCGAGAAAATTAAATTGACGCATTTTTAGGGTTTGGACCTTTTTTTTGAGAGAAAGCATGTTTTTTGTTATTTTTTGAATTAAATGGAAATAGATCTAAGTTAATAATTAAATTAATTATTTAATGAAAATATTTTTGGATTTTTGAGTATTTAAGGAAATAAAATAAAATTGATTTAAAGTTAGTAAAACCTAGTTATTCTAAATTGATTTTAATTATTTGCAAAAAGATATTAAAATTATGCCTAATTAAAACTAAGTTAATTAATTAATATTTATTTACAAAAATAAAGTCAAATTTAATTTTAATAAATAAAAATAATATTTTTTTTTGTGTTTTCCTATTTTATGAGGAAAATTTTAATTGTTTAGTAATAATAAAAAAATAATTAATTAAAACAATAAAACAAATAAATAAATATAATGAAAAGAAAATAAACCAAGGGGGTGTTGGGCCCAAGAGGAGGTAAATCAGCAATTCAGAGGCCCACTTATGCTTGCAAGCCTTGTTGACTTTTCCAATTCAGTGCGCGCCTTTGACTAGGGAATATGATGGTCTTCCATTCCTGGCCACCAGATTTGGCCTGAAGGCCATCTGGCAAGTGAGATCTGAAGGCGTATGGTATGCTACGTTATTGTCTTTGCACTGGATTATCTGTAAATAAAATGCAAGAAATATATGGGGGACCTGGGATTCGAACCCAGATCCCATGAGACAAAGCACTAACACGCTAACAAACTCAACCAACGCGCCTATTTGTTATTATACTGGATAAATAATATTATAAGAGAAAAGCCAATAATATACTGGAAATTAAAAAACGAGCGAGATTTATTTGAATGGGCCAATGAAGATGAGCCACGTCTTCGTCTTCTTCAACAAAACCTAGTTTCCTTACCTGCGGATTTTTATCCGCGACAAGATTCGTGGCTTGCTTCTAAAATGAGCTATAGGCCATATAAATGGAAACGGAGACCATCACCATGCTCGTCTTTCCTCCCTGAACACAACCATGTCCATGGTTTGCCCTAATTTTTCCTGAAATCAAAACGCCTAAAAACAAGAAAACCAAACCCTAGTTTCGGGTAGGGCTTTACAGACTACAAAACACAATTCAATATAGCAGATAGCTTGGAAATTATGCAAGGATCAAGAAAATGTCCATGATTTATCAAAAGGATGCAAGAATCCAAGGTTGCGTTTTCATGTACAGGGTCATGTTTAAGAAGACTTACAGCGCGTTTCAGGGAGGGAAAAGGCTTGATTTTGATTCCAATAGCTTCAGTGGACTCCTGGCAATTGAATGGCGTGGAGTTTTTGCCTTGAAAATGCCTTTAGAATGGATTCCAGTTTTCAACTTTTTCAAGCTTTTTCAAGTTTTTATTTTTGAGATTTGGCAGCTTTCAGGTCGTGTCCTTTGTTCCTTTGCATTGTGTGAGTATAATAGAAGCAATTAGGTTTAATTTTGGGCCTTGAATCCATGTGAATTGATGATTGAAGATATGATTTGATCTTCCATGAACAAGCTTCCAAAAATATCTTAAATCAAATATTTTGTTCACAACATGGCATGATTCGAGTTTGATCTTGTCCATGATGGTAATTGAAAGTTGTATCAATCAAAAAGATCACAAGTTATTAATATTTAGATTTTATTTTGATTTAAATTGATTAAAAATGAATTAAATCAATAAAAATCAAATAAAATAGAAAAATTAATGAATTGGCACAAAACTGAAGATATGAAACGTGTGTGGTGTGACAAGATCAAATCAAGTGGAAAAAAGTGGTCCCTTTTGTCAAATAATTGGAGTTTTGGGGATAGTTAACTTTTGGCAATTTTGGAAAAATTCCCAACTTCAACAATGCATAACTTCTTAAATTTTGAACTTTTGGAGGTGTTCTTGGACTTTTTAGAAACCTTGAGATGTCCTATAACCAACCCTTTTGATCGCATCTCATTTTGATATTCCATGCTCAAGTTATAAGCTTTGGAAAAAAAGGTGTTTTTGTTTACTTTCAAAAATGACCTATAATGTCCAAATTTGTAACTTTTTGTGAGTGCATTTATTGATCTTGGGGTGTGAAGATGGATTGTAGGAAATTGAATCCTCTTCAACATGAGCTTTGGACGGTCCATTTCTCATAAAGTATGAGAAAGTTATGCTTGGTCAAAGTGGAGTTGACTTTTCCTACAAAACCCTAATTTAGCAACTGTTGAATCTTGATGAATCTTGAGAAATCCTTGATGAATCATGATCAACCCTTTATCAAATGATGAATTATCCTTTAAAATGAGAATGTTGACAAAAAAGCTTGAGGTTTGACTATTTGTAGGCCACAGTTGACTTTTGCCCTAAACAGTCGATTTTTGGGCCTCTTGAGCAATTGACTGACCAAACTTCCTCTACAAGGCTTGAAATTTTACATGGATGAACTTGAGAACATATTAGGACATTGGGGAGCACTTGAGGTCATTTTGATGTAAGGACCTTGATGCAACACAAAACCCTAATTTTGAATTGACTGCCTTAGGGGTTGATTTGACTGTCCAACTCTTGAGCAATCTTGATCCACTTGGAGATTCTTCTTGACATGTCTTGAGAAATATGGGAGGGCAAATTTTTTGGTACAACACTATTCCTTATTATGAGAGTGTCCATGCATTAGTCATTTTCTAGAATTTTAACTTTTTTGATTTTGAGTCTATTGGTATGATAAATACACACTTATGTAGTTATTTTTGAAAACCCTATGCCTTTTTAAGCCAACCATTTTGAAATGATAATATTTGTTGTTTAACCCATTTGAGCCAAAAACCTTTCTTTCGATGACATAACCATATTATATAGCCATTGAATTGAAAGAAAATTATTTCCATCCTCTTTGGAGTTAGGTCGAAATAATTGTTTTATTTGTTGATGCAAAATAATAAGTTTGAGATTTCTCTATGAAATTAGAAACGAATAAGTTTTGGGTTGGGGTACTAGAGAAATTAGTTAAAAAGAATAAGAAAAATAAAGAATACTAAGAAGTTAAAATAGATTTTTCAAAAAAAAAAAGTGTGAAATGGAATGAATTTAATATCATTTGGAATACTATGTACCAAAATCCAAAGATTTAAGCATACTATCCTAAATTATCCTAACCTGACATAAGCCACAAGCTGTAAAAGACCTCAAAAGTGTACGTTTAAATATGACTTTGGTTGATTCAATTATAAAATTTACAAAATCCCAGTTAAATGCTTTTGTATGTTGATTGAGTGATTACCCTGTCAAATTGAGTGCATAATTGTGAGATGACAGACAACTTGAGTATTTGTATATTGAAAGAACTTTTTTGAGTTGATTAGATAGAATCAGGGAACTAAAGTGTTAATCGGAAAAAGTTGACATTCATTGGTGAGGGTAAGCATTTTAGTTTTGATGAAATATTCAGTGCACAAACAGGATAATTGAGGACAGGCAACAGTTCAAGTTTGAGGTTGTGATGACAGTCGCTATTACGTGATTTTTAAAAGCAAATTTGAATGAAATCAGAGAAATAATGAGCTAAAGTCATGTAAAAGTTTGAATGGAATTATTGCGGCGGGTTAAAGAATTATCTCCGTGCGATGTCACACATTTTGCTGAGACGGAAATTTCTATTTAAAGGCAATTTGGGAAACTTTTTTGGGGGTTCTGAATTAGAAACAAAAAGTGACGGCTAGGGTCATTCAAGTGATTTTGGAGCACATTAGATTTATTGGAGAGAAATTATTCCATAGATTTTGATGATGAATAATTCTCCACTCATGGCATTTATTTATTTATCAATGATTAACTAAGGGTCACTAGATTTAGGCTTTTTGAGATGAACCTTGTTTTTACGCTGTTAAAATTCAATCCTCGTGTTTATGATATTTTAATATTACTTTGAATCTATAGGTACACTTGCCGAGAATTCATCCATCACACATGATTTACTTAAAAATGGACTACTTTAATAATTGAGTTCAAAAGTACAAAAAACGGGAAAGTGCATAAATCAAACACACTTAAAACTAGAAGAAATCACATAAGTGAGACAACTACTCACTGTCTTCATTATCATCAATGAACAATCTAAGAGGTAGACAATCATTACCAAGGAAATATGGAGAAAAGAACCTCTTCTTTTCACTGGAATTTATCAGCAACAATGACAACAACCTCAATCCTATAAGCTTTCAAGATGGTGTCTCCTTTAATAAATTCTAAATCTCTCATCATCAAGATCTCAAATCAAAACTAGAGGTTGAAGATGAAAGAATTTCGTTTGTTGAAATTTTTGAACTTTCATAAGTGAGGGTGTTGATTTCAAAAAATCACATTGAAAAAATGTTTCAAAGTTATGTAAGTTATAAAGGTTTTTTGTGAAATATGATGACAATATGATTTTATATGTGCTTGAGATTAAACACAAAAATGGATGGAAACATTAGTTAGATTCTAGTCAAGAACATTTCATGATTTTTGTCAAATGAGAAAATAGTGTGAAACAAGATCTCATGAGGAAAAGTGGCCCATTTTCATGTTAGACAACGAAAACGTATCTAGAGAGTGAAGGTAGAGAAAACACAAGAAAGGGGGGAGGGTTAAATTGAGTTTATAGAAAACATTCCCCTTTAGAAATTATAATCACTCAAATGATAAAATCTATAAAGACAATGAAGAGTAAAGAACACAAGTGATTTATCCAGGCTCACCTTAACAAGTTTAATCCCGTCCACCCCTCAAGGTGATTATCCTTTAACAAGGAATTGATCCACGATAACCAAACTGATTACAAATGAACGAGAAATGCCCAGTGACTAATAAACAATGACACATTCAGTGATCTAACTTAACAGATGTTGTACCCCAAAATTTGCCCTCTCATGTTTCCCAAGGTTTTTTCTCTTATATGGGTGTTTACAAACACTTGCCCAAAGAAAATGAAATTTTTGAATGTTAGCAAAGTTTCTTTCGATTGGAAGTTAAACAAGTGCCCTTCGATTGGCATAACAGCAAGCTTCGAATGGGCTCCTAAAACCCTTCGACCAAGCATTGGCCCATCAACTTCGATTGTGCGTTGGTTCCCCTTCGAACAAACCTTGGTCCAAGCTTCCCAAGCAAGAATCCCCCACAAGTTTTCTTTGATTCACCAGCAGTGAACTCCTGCATACAAGCTTCGTTTGGGCGCTGAATCTCCTTCGATCAAGCTTAATTCATAAATCTTCCTCGTGCTTGCCTTGGTTTCACAAGGAAAATACCCATCAACTTGCCTTCGTTATACAAGGAAAAAGGCCCCTTTCACTGGTCTTCGATTCACAAGACAAAGGGCTTCTTTAGACATGCCTTTAATTCACAAGGAAAAGGCCCCCTCTTCAGCTGGCCTTCAGCACACAAGGCCAAGACTCCTTCAGATTTGCCTTCAATCAACAAGGAAAAAAACTCCCTTCGACCCACAAGGAATTGACATCCTTTTTGCCAGCTTCGACTGGGGAATTGTCCCCTATGAAACAGTTTTTTACACTTCGACACGCATGTTAGTCCCTTCGAAGGTGCATTCATGAGATCCCTTCGAAGAAGCATTCATTGGTCCATTCGAAGGACACATGGTTACTGAATACAAGCTTTTCTTATGATGGGTCTTGATCCTACATATGGCCAGGCCCAGGCTTCTTGTGCAATGACATTCGAAGGTGGTGACAAAGGAGGTTTTCGATTGGCCAAATTGAAGTTTTCTTTTGAGTTGTTTGAATCAAGCAACTAGGGAAAGTAGACAGACTCAATCGAAGAAGCTCTAATAAGGAGGTTTCTGATCACTTCGAATCAAAACTCTAGGCCAATCGAAGGGAAACGCTGGAAGGCATTCAAAAGACAAAGTTGTCCAGGTTCATTCAAGATTCCAAAGAGGCATGAATATTTCAAAAAAGGAAATCTTTTAATATGTCTGATTCTTGTCTCATGGCTTTAAAAGCTTAGTTAAATGGTCGTCCCTTGCCATTTTCATGCACCCTCAAAATCCTATAAATACAAGACCTGGGACACATTGTAAAGAGGACAAAAAAAAGGGAGTAGACCATATACATACGCACACACAAGCCCAGGAACCATACACATATATTACCTTACACTAATACACAGCCTAAGAGAAGCACACCAAAAACTCTCAAAACTCAACAAGATTACACCTCACATTCCTCTCTCCTTTCCAATCCAGGAGTATCCAATAAACTCCAATCCACACACAAGTTCCAGTTCTAGGAAAGGTAAGTCCTCTTGACCTAGCATATTTTCTTTTCAGCATAACATGTAAATAGCCTTTTACTTACTTTTCGTTTCAACATAATATGTAGATAGCCTCTTAGTTATGTTCTTCGTTTCTGCCCTCTTGGTTTGTTTTCTTTTCTTGTTGGAACTAACCTATACAAATTCAAACGAAAGACAAAAAGAGTGTGAACGAAGGATATATACTCATGCTTCTCTACAGGTCCATGTTACTTCATAGTCTAAATCAAAAGAAGCAGAAGAGTTTGCCGTCGAAGGTTGCTCATGCCAAATCCCTGATTCAATGGAAAGAATTAAAGAAGGCTGCAATCTAAGGTTGCCCATACCATTCCCAAACTCAATCGAAGGTGGCAGGAAAAGGTAAAAATCGAAGCTTGCTCACGCCAACTCTTAAGCCCAATCGAAAGAAGGCCAAATGAGGGTGAATCGAAGGAGTCCATGGCCCGGATCGAAAAATTCATTTCTCTTTATTTTGTTCTTCTTTTTTTTTTACATTTTTCTTATCTTTCGATTTGGTTGTAATAGCGTATGACCCTTACTTTCTGCATTTTTACTGCTTTTCATATTAACTGTTAGATGTATGACTAATAGGATTGTATGTTAATATTAATAATTAAAACGTTAGCAAACCTAACTCGAGACTAAAATAACTGAACATAACACACATTTCACATATGCACCTCTAGGGTACCCCACTTCAGTTGCCTTCGGAAAATGGTCACAATTCTCCAAACGTGAGAAGTTTTATCGATTGTCCTATAGTTTGAAAGAACACAAGTCCCTCGATGACCCTCTCGATGTTGCCTCAGTAAAAAGTGATCTAAGAACTTTAGGACAATTACTAAAATTCCTTGCCAAGTTGCCTTCATGATCGCAACGTCCCTTCGAATGTCCCTCATACATCCACATACATCCAATGATAAAGCTACCTACTCGCTAATAGTAGGATAGCATTGTCTAAAGGATAGGAGGAAAAGAAATACTTTTTCTAGTACAAGTAGATAACTATTAGATGCTTTCTCAAAATAAAGCAAACTTTTTACACTTACACATTTAAAAAACAACATTCAAAAACATTTTCTTTGTCAACACTCTTGAGGACTAATATAAGAGTTATCGCAAAGCGAATCTCCGTACTAAGGCATTTTCAAACTACTTTTTCATAACACAAAGAATAAGGTATTTAGAAAATGAGCTAAGCATCTAAGAGCTTGTAGATAACTACGGATGGAAAGGGTTCTAAGATATTCCCTTTCCATAATCTACCCTCCTTACTCGGAAAACTCTCAAAAGGTCTTTTTCTGTTCTTTTCACCATTTTCTTTGTTGGATAAAAGAAAAGTCGATGGAGACTCTTGCTTACCGCAACATTTGCAAACACAAACGTAAAACCAGTATTAACAGTCGGTTCTGCTACCATACCACAGAACTGGCGACTCAGTTGGGGAAATTATAAAAAGTGGGGTTACTTTAGAGTTAGTTCATTTTAAAACTGTTTTAATTTCTTTCTTTGTATGCTTTATCCCTAGAGGGTTTGTTTGGGTTGTTACTATAGATCCTACACCCAAATTTAGGGCACCTTTTAGGTAAGTAGCAATAGATCGTGGAAACTGTGCGGGGTATACCGACACGGTTGAAGCGATAGCTACGTTGATGTGATACTTTAGTTGGTACCGGTAGCCCTTGAGTAGTCAAGGAGAATACAGGGCCGCTGCGTGGTGTCATGAAGCATCCACTGACCTTAGAACATTTAATTGAACAACTTGGCCATTAGGAAGTAGTGAGATAGCCGTCTTTGATGTAGTCCTAAGTCGGTTGATACTCGATATTACACTCATTGAGATTTGACTCCCAAGTTTTGTTTGGTGGCAAGTCAGTTGTCGATTGGAATGAAACTTGTGGGAAAAATCAGTGATATTGAGATCCCTTAGAACCCGGTTACTATTACTAGTACAGATTGGGACAACTAAACTTCCCGAGGGTACTTACCTACAAACCCCATGCAAGCCTAAACCTAAGGCTGCTTGTGTGACTTATTTGCTTTCAACTTGAACTACTTGCAGGGTTTTATTATCTAACGACATGATTTCCTTGCAGGATTTGTTTACAATCATTATCCAATAACCTGGATTTCTTGCAGGGTTTACTTACTTACGCCACCTTACATTTTTGCTTGACGCATATTATACACATCATAGCATCATACCATAGTATTTCCATAACTATTTCAAGGATCTCAAGGGCCTGTGGTGCAGGTTATGATGAACAAGACATCTAGCAAGGGGCAAGAGGATTTATTTTCCTCTAGCCAATGTCATCAAAAGATCAAAATACAATAACTTGAGTCAAAGGAAATGACCCACTCGATATGGTGAGCTTGACTCTCGTAGAAGGACCTTCAACGATACAAATTTCTTCAATCAAAGCTGCAAAATTCAACTTCAGACATTTTCTTGTTTAACCCACGAGATCCTTGAAAACATCGCATAAGAATACCATACATCTCAATGCATAGCAAGTATTTCAAGATAGGTTTCTTATCTTTTCGCTTTTTATTTCAGCAAAAGAAATGGCTCTTGAACAGACAGTAAAATACCTTCAAACTCAAAACGCTCAATTCCAACAAATGTTCCTGGCTCTGGCTAAGGGGAAGGAAGAACTGAAAGCTCTCGTCATTAAAGAGAAGAAGAAGAAGGAAAAGAAGCCAGTTGGTGTCTTGAATATGGGAAGAAGACTTAAAGGACCAGTCAAGAGAGCTCTAGATCTTTCAACTCCATCAAATGGGGGGGATAATCATGAAAATGATAACAACCCAGGGACTAAAGCTAATTACTCTGAGGAGTTATATCCTCTTGTTGATGGTAAATACAAACAGCTAGAGGATCGTCTCAATGCTATGAAGATTTAGCAGATACCTGGCTTGGACTTTGAAGAATTAGGGTTGGTTTCTTGCGTGATCATCCCCCCAAAATTCAAGGTTCCCATATTTTCCAAATATGACGGGGTATCTTGTCCTAAACTTCACTTGAGATCATATGTCAGAAAGATCCAGCCTCACACTGCTGACCGGAAGCTATGGGTCCATTTCTTCCAAAAACGTTTGGTCGGGACTCAATTGGAATGGTTCTATCAGCTAGAAGGAATTGACATCCATACTTGGGAAGACTTGGCTGCTGCTTTCTACAAGCAGTACCAATACAATGCTAACCTGGCACCAACTCGAGTGCAATTGCAGAATATGTACATGGGCTCAAGAGAAGGGTTCAAGGAATATGCGCAGAAATGGAAGGATCTTGCATGGAGAGTCCAGCCTCCTCTGTCTGATAGGTAGCTGGTAGACATGTTATTGGGCACTTTGTCTGGTTCATTCTTCAACCACTTGATTGGAAGTTCTTCAGTTGGGTTCACCGAGCTGGTACTGACAGGTGAAAGAGTCAAAAGCGGTATTAACAATGGGAAGATTCCAATGGTTGTACCTTCTAATGCTGAGAAGAAGCCATTTGGTGGAAATAAGGAAGCTAATGTTGTATATGGCCAGGGGGGACGTGCTAGAGGTAACCACAACCCATCTGTGGGGGCAGTACTGGTCTCTAATCCTACGCCTGTGCAACGGAATTAACAAGGGAATCAACATAAGGAGGTCGCGGCTAAGAGACAATTCACCAAGATCAACATGGCACTGGCTCAAGCGTTACAACACTTGTTGAAGGAATGGTTGATTACGTTAAAGGTTCCTCTACAGAACCCCAATACTTCTGCTCCCAGTTACCACCCAATGAAAGGTGTGCATACCATTTTGATAGCCCTGGACATGATAAGAATGGCTGTTGGGCTCTGAAGAACAAAATTCAGGATATGATTGATGCCAAGGAGATCGAATTCGACCCTCCAGAGATTCACCACGTGATCACTGCTCCTAGGCCAAATCATTGAGAGCGTCTATTTCATTTGTGATTTTTCAGTTGTAATTTCCTTTGCTTGTTCAAACAATTACTGTTATGTCAAACATTGGTTTTCCCATTAGTGCATCACATATGTTTTGTCTTAAACTATTTCATCCGCTTTCATTATATTTAAACTGTGTTTTTAATTCCTTTTTGTGATATTCAACTCTCGATGAAAAGATCTAAGAATTTAGAGGGAGGATGACGAAAATGATACCACCGTCTCTACAATATGCTTTTGAACATACCCTGTTGACGATGTACAGGCGTTGTTTCAAATCCTAAATAGTGGAGTTATAAGGAAGATAATCCATAGTCAACCCCTTTAAGCCTAAGAAGTAGGAGTTTTTCTTTTCGTACAAATTAAAACACTTAATCATAACCTGGGGAAGGGAAGCTTTCTCAGTTAATTCATAGGTGTATTCAGTCGCAAGCTCATCCTTCATACACAACAAATAGTGTAGAAGATTCCTTCCAAAAGATGGTGATGGTTCCACATAATCATTAAAGCAGTCAGTAATTATTTTTCAAAAGAAAAGCCTGCTAAGACAAAACCTATGAAGGAGACTTAATAAAAAAACCGGGGCATCCCGCTGAATGTAAACACAAAAGAAACAGTTTAGGCAAAAGCAGGGATAACAAAAAAAAAGAGGTCCTACAAATCCTCAACAAAAAAGAAAAGGTTACGAAAATGACTTCCTTATCAAACGAACATTCAATTCCTGAACCATCATCAAGTATCAGAGCAAAGATACTAGACTCAATTGGGATATAAACACACAATTAACTGAGCATAGGATTGAAGAACATCACAAAGAACCGGTTGGGTACAAATAAAATTTGAGCCTTTATGCTTTGTTTCTTAAACCGTGAACCAGGCCACATTATAACCCTTAAAAGTCCTAACTGAAGCATGGGTTAGTTCGAAAGCATACTGTTACAAAAGGTATCCTGACTCCTGTAGGGTTCGCTATAAATCCTGAGCTGATATCACACTCTTACAAAATTTGTTTGTTTTACGAAAAAATTAATTTTCAAACTTCAAGACAGACATAAGCTTTGCATTCTTAAAATACCATTGTTTGCATATGATTATTTTTTCAACAGCAGAAATTTGCACGACGGATATTCGATGTACAAAAATCCTCTCAGTGGACATAATCACCTCAGATTTAAAGACATTCCAGTGACTGGCCTTTCATAATCAAGGGGCATAGCATGGTGTCCAGTTGATCTGGGGAAGTCAAGCCAAGATTCGAGGAATTTCTTAAAAGTGTCAAATAGCCTGGGGCAGATCTCCATCTGAATCACATAGGGCATTAGACATGAATTCCAGCAACGAATCTTGTACGATCAAACAAAAATCTTCTGGAAGTGTGGAAACAGTTACTACTATGGACAGTGACAATTCTCCATACCTGGTGAACATGGACATAGTCGGAAAATACTACGCATGAATAAAGACCCGCTAGGTTGATTGGCCTAGGAGGAAAAAAGGGTATCCCGACGAACCAAAGGAGTTCGGGAAAAAATTAGGGATATACATATGAAAAAATATGTACACCCAGTAAGTCGAAAACCTGAAAAGGCGGCTTGGGAAAAAAAGGGTATCCCGACGGACAGAAAATCTATAAGGACAGTCCAGGCAAAAGTTATGGATTAAAGTGTATGACTATGTCCCGTCATCTCATCACTTGTCTATCAGTAGAAGGTTTATTACCCTGACCTGCATTCACTAAGGACTCCAAGAGTTGGGATAACAGTCAAACCATCTACAAAATCCCAGCAGATACCTTCTCCAGTAGGTACAGAGGGAAGGGCATTCTACTACAAGGTCACTGCCATGTTCTTAACATGCAGTCTATTGATGTCAGGTGTTTTCATACCCTCGACATAGCAAGAACCTCCAATTACTTCTCCAACATCTAAGAATTCACCAGTGAAGTCGCCAAGATTCTCATGATTCCCCAACAAATTTCTTCTCAAAATAACAAAACAGGAATCCCCAGCGGAAACATTCTAAATAAAGCGGACTCTCCTCTAGAAACAGTGCAGGTACGATTCAGAGATGGATGTCATCCCGACACTTACTCCAGATTCCTTCTAGAAAGAGTTCAGATGCGATCCAGATACGGATAACATCCTGACACTTACTCCATATTCTCCTCTAGAAACAGTATAGGTACGATCCAGAGACGGATGTCATCCTGACACTTACTCCAGATTCTCATTTAGAAACAGTTCAGGTACGATCCAGAAGCGGATGTGATCCTGACACTTACTCCAGATTCTCATCTAGAAATAGTTCAGGTACGATCCAAAAACGGATGACATCCTGACACTTACTCCAGATTCTCCTCTAAAAATGGTGCAAGTACGATCCAGAGACGAATGTCATCCTGACACTTACTTCATATTCTCATCTAGAAACAATTCAAGTATGATCCAGAAGCGGATGTCATCCTGACACTTACTCAAGATTCTCATCTAGAAATAGTTCAGGTACGATCCAAAAAATGGATGTCATCCTGACACTTATTCCAGATTCTCATATAGAAACGGTTCGGGTACGATCCAGAGACCGATGTCATCCTGATACTTATTCCAGGCTATGTTCTAGCAACAGTTCAGGTACGATCTAGAGACGGATGTCATCCTGATAATTATTCAGATCATCTTCTAGAAACGATTCAGTTACGATCCAAAGACGGATGTCATCCAGATACTTATTCCAGACTATCTTCTAGCAACAGTTCAAGTACGATCCAGAGACGAATGTCATCCTGATACTTATTAAGATCATCTTCTAGAAACGGTTCAGGCACGATCCAGAGTCGGATGTCATCCTGATAATTATTCCAGACTATCTTCTAGCAACAGTTCAGGTACGATCCATAGACGGATGTCATCCTGATACTTATTCAGATCATCTTCTAGAAACGGTTCAGGTACGATCCAGAGACGAATGTCATCCTGATGCTTATTCCAGACTATTTTATAGCAACATGTCGGTTCATAAAGTTTACCTTCCCCAACAGAGTTTATTTCTCTAACAACGGAAGTTATCTCCCAACATTTTAACTTCAACATATTTGAAGACCTACATTCTTCACCCCTAGCAACAATCAGGGATTTATTTTCCCTGGTTCAACAATACTGCAATAGAACAACTGATACGTTCATACATTGCATTCATGCATCATTCTACAAACGTCATAGCATATGCAACACAAATTCATATATCACAATCTCATTTATTTTGAGAGCATCATGCAATTCATACATCATGACATCGCATGAAACTGACTTTACCTTTCAGGTTAAATCAGCAGATAGACAAACACTATCAACTTATACAGCATGTCAAAGATTAATTCCTAAAATCAAACGGGGAAACTATCTACATGACCAAGTGGTATGGACTCCCGGAGCAAGATGGGTTTACCAACAAATACAGCAACCCACAGATTAATGCCCGAAACCAGACGGGAAAACTATCTATGTGACCAACATTGCCAACTTCTAGATTAATACCTGCAACAAGCCAGGAGAACTATCTCTAGACGGCCGACTGTGGATTAATACATGTAACAAGCCAAGAGAGCTATCTACATGAGGAGATTGAAAATTAATACCTGTAAAAAGCTAGGAAAACTATCTTTCTTTCTCAGGTCAGAGATTAATACCTATAACAAGCCAGGACAACTACCTCAGCAACCGACAATTTTCAAGTTCCAGATTAATACCTGAAACTAGACAGGACAACTATCTGCGAATAGTTGATTTGTAGGTTAACACATGAAACCATACAGGAAAACTATCTATATAACTAGACGAAGCAATCTCACACGGCTTCCTTATCATATATCTCAGGGTGCAGACTAATACAGACTCATTCTGGAACAACCCTACACAGGCTCTTTTTATTACATCCTTAGGTAACGTTTAATTCCATTATCCCCAACAAATTACTGTGAAGCCTGGACTTCGACCAGAAAATAGAAAACTTTCATCTCTCCAGAGATAATTCTTCAACAGAGCCTTGGACAACTGAAGTTCCTAGACTCTATCCCCCACAAAGTTTCCTCAAGCAGGAGAACAACAAAAACCCACATTACCTAGTGAACTCCTCATCAGACAACAAGAACAGGAACCCCTAAAGGGACCATGTGTGAAATCAACATCTACTTTGGACGGCATCTTTAAGCTCATCTCCGATGAATCTTTGTCATCTTCTCTAAATGGAATTTGTAAGACCATTCCCGACATCATCCACAAATAGTATTAATTCATGTGAGTGCAAATTTCTGGGCACTCTAGTGTTCAATCCTCTTCCACCTTCAGACCATGAAAGGCAGACAAGTCAATCTAAACCCTCAGGTTTAAGAAGATTGAACAGGGGCAGTTGTTGTACCCCAAAATTTTCCCTCTCATGTTTCCCAAGGTTTTTTCTCTTATATGGGTGGTTACAAACACTTGCCCAAAGAAAATGAAATTTTTGAATGTTAGCAAAGTGTCTTTTGATTGGCAGTTAAACAAGTGCCCTTCGATTGGAATAACAGCAAGCTTCGACTGGGCTCCTAAAATCCTTCAACCAAGCACTGGCCCATCAACTTCGATTGTGTGTTGGTTACCCTTCGAACAAGCCTTGGTCCAAGCTTCACAAGCAAGAATACCCTATAAGTTTGCTTTGATTCACCAGTAGTGAACTCCTGCATACAAGCTTCGATTAGGCGGTGAATCTCCTTCGATCAAGATTAATTCACAAATATTTCTCATGGTTTCCTTGGTTTCATAAGGCAAAGACCCATCAGCTTGCCTTTGATCTACAAGGGAAAAAGGCCCCTTTCATTAGTCTTTGATTCACAAGACAAAGGGCTACTTTAGACATGCCTTCAATTCATAAGGCAAATGCCCCCTCTTCAGCTTGCCTTCAGCAGACAAGGCCAAGACTTTTTCAAATTTGCCTTCAATCCACCAGGAAAAAAACTCCCTTCGACCCACAAGGCATTTGCTTCCTTTGTGCCAGCTTCGACTGGGAAATGGTCCCCTTTGAAATAGTTTTTCACACTTCGACACACATGTTAGTCCCTTTGAAGGCGCATTCATGAGATCCCTTCGAAGAAGCATTCATTGGTACATTCGAAGGACACGTGGTTACTGAATACAAGCTTGTCTTATTATGGGTCTTGGTCCTACATATGGCTTGGCCCAGGCCTCTTGTGCAATGACATTCGAAGGTGGTGACAAAGAGGTTTTCAATTGGCCAAATTGAAGTTTTCGTTTTAGTTGTTTGAATCAAGCAGCTAGGGCAAGTAGATAGACTCAATCGAAGAAGCTCTAATAAGGAGGTTTCTGAACACTTCGAATCAAGACTCTAGGCCAATCGAAGGGCAACTCCGAAAGGCATTCGAAAGACAAAGGTGTCCAGGTTCATTCAAGATTCCAAAGAGGCATGAATATTTCAAAAAAAGGAAATCTTTTAATATGTTTGATTCTTGTCTCATGGATTTAAAAGCCTAGTCAAATGGCCGCCCCCTTTCCATTTTCATGCACCCTCAAACTCCTATAAATATAAGGCCTAGGAAACATTGCAAAGAAGATGAAAAAAAGGGAGAAGACAACATACATACGCACACACAAGCCCAGGAACCATACGCATATATTTCCTTACATGCATACACAGCCTAAGAGAAGCACACCAAAAACTCTCAAAACTCAACAAGATCACACCACACTTGCCTCTCTCCTTTTGAATCCAGGAGTATCTAATAAACTCCAGTCCGCGCATAAGTTTCAGTTCTAGGCAAGGTAAGTCCTCTTGACCTAACATCTTTTCGTTTCAGCATAACATGTAAATAGCCTTTTACTTACTTTTCGTTTCAGCATAATATGTAGATAGCCTCTTATTTATGTTATTCGTTTCTGCCCTCTTGGTTTGTTTGCTTTTCTTGTTGGAACCAAACTGTACAGATTCAAATGAAAGACAAAAAGAGTGTAAATGAAGGATATACACTCATGCTGCTCTACAGGTCCATGTTACTTCATAGTCTAAATCCAAAGAAGAAGAGGAGTTTACAGTCGAAAGTTTCTCATGCCCACTCCCCGACTCAATCGAAAGAAGTAGAGAAGGCTGCAATCGAAGGTTGCCCATACCATTCCCAAACTCAGACGAAGGAGGTAGGAAAAGGTGCAAATCGAAGCTTGCTCACGTCAACTCTTAAGCCCAATCGAAAGAAGGCCAAAGGAGGGTGAATCGAAGCTTGTTCTTTATTTTTTTACATTTTTCTTGTCTTTCGATTTGGTTGTAATAGCGTAGGACCCTTAATTTCTGCATTTTTTACTGATTTTCATATTAGCTGTTAGATGTGTGACTAATAGGATTGTATGATAATATTAATAATCAAAATGCTAGCAAACCTAACTCAAGACTAAAATAACTGAATATAACACACATTTCACATATACACCTCTAGGGTACCCCACTTCGGTTGCCTTCGGAAAACAGTCACAATTCTCGAAATGTGAAAAGTTTTAGTGATTGTCCTCTAGTTTGAAAGATCATAAGTCCCTCAATGACCCTCTCGAGGTTGCATCGGTAAAAAGTGATCTAAGAACTTTAGGACAATTACCAAAATACTTGCCAAGTTGCCTCTGTGACCGTAACGTTCCTTCGAATGTCCCTCATACATCCAACGATAGAGCTACCTACTCGCTAATAGTAGGATAACACTGTCTAAAGGATAGGAGGAAAAGAAAGACCTTTTCGAGTACAAGTAGATAACTATTAGATACTTGCTCAAAATAAAACAAACTTTTTACACTTACACATTTCTAAAACAACTTTCAAAAACATTTGCTTTGTCAACACTCTTGAGGACTGATACAAGAGTTATCGCAAAGCGGATCACCGTACTAATGCATTTCCAAACTGCTTTTTCAAAACAAAAAGCACAAGGTATTTAGAAAATAAGTTAAGCATCTAAGAGTCCGTAGATAACTATGGATGGAAAGGGTGCTAACACCTTCCTGTAGCAGTAGAAATGTTTAAGACTAAGTCATTGGATTGACTAGACTTATATAGATCAAAGTAAAAATCGCCACCGCGCTTTATTGTTTCCAAAGGAATGGGAAAAGAGAGAATAACCCAAAAAAGGGGGAAAGATTCAAGGTAAGGGGGTTGGTTATGCAAAGGGAAGGTATTATCACCCTAAACATCTACGGTACTCCGCAGGAACCTCTTTGAAAAATCTCTATATTTTGGCTATAAAATGTGTTGTATAGAAATAGATGGTGGAGGTGAGAAAAGAAATATATTTTTTTATGATTTTTGCACCCGCCGCTGTTGTGAACCTTTAGTGCCTACATACCACCTTCTGTGCAATAGGGGATCATGGTACACATAGTTCCTCTTTTAAAAAAATTAAAACGCAAGTGTGTTGGTTAATTTTATGAGATAAT
Source organism: Vicia faba (assembly GCA_948472305.1). Taxonomy (NCBI): domain Eukaryota; kingdom Viridiplantae; phylum Streptophyta; class Magnoliopsida; order Fabales; family Fabaceae; genus Vicia; species Vicia faba. Next base: position 163,182 of record CATIWC010000862.1, on the reverse strand, counting down.
ACATCATCTTCATTGTCCGTGTGGAAAACATACTTACTACTCACAATCATGAGAAAGGAGAATTTGAATCATCTCAAAGTGGATGATATGGCTTGGATTTTAAAATCAACAATGCCTCACTCAACACCCAAGTGGAAAATATCTCTCTTCACTTCACATTGTAGAAGTATAGTTGTTTGCATCACTATAAGGATTGACAAAAGTCTAATCTTTTGAGAAAAGTTTTATAATAAAAAGCCAAAGTGGCAAAATGGTTTGAAATGAGATTGTTTGACTTTTAGTCTTCTCACAAAAAAAAGATGTCAAAGTATTATTAAGTTGATTGAAGTTTATTCATGAAAATGTTTTGAAAATGCATGGACCTAAGGCCAAGTTTATTATGAAAGTGGTTCAAGTTTAAAAACAAGGAGAATTTTCAAAAGGGGGAAGAATACTTTTGAAATTAAAGAAGATGTGAGGAGAAGAAGAGACTATCCTAAAGTATAAGGTAAAAGCTAGAGATAAGAACCATCTAACCAACACGAAGTCAATACTTGACGTTATGAGTCAAGATAGAACACCCATTCTTTGGATTGAAACCAAGCAAGCAAATATACTAGACCTCTTGAGAAAACCAAACTTCAAGTGTATTAAGTCTTCGTAAAAATTGGGCAGAGTAACAACTGTATACGGGTGAATTCCAGGTTACAAACAAAGAATGTAATCAAAATAAATTGCACACAAAAAAAACAAACAACCCAATGTCTTGAGGTAAACCTCAAGAACTCCAGACAAAATATCAATAAAGGTTACAAGGTCTCCAACATATGCCAAGGTTTCTAATCCTAAGTCCAAGAATTCCAATATTCCATAATGCCAAGGATAGTAACCAAATTGTCCAAGTATCATTAAAGCTTTTTTATGGTTCATGTTCATTATTAAGTATATTAAAAAAGAAAAGAAAAGCTCAAGTGAGCAAAATAAAAATGACAAGAATATAAAAGGGCTCAAGTGAGAAAATATGAAAAATAGCATGAAATGTAAATGTTAAAAGTAAATGATACATAAAATAAAAGAGCATAAAATAAAAACACAAAAATAAAGTCAATTATTAGTGGTTAGTTGGATGACCATCTTGAACTTGCATTTGGAACTCATTAGAGGATTAATAGAACCAAAGCTTCCACACAACAAGTTGCATTTACTTTTTGTCAAGTATATCATCTATTTTGGAATCCTCAAAAGTAACATTTAATGATCAATGATGTTTAAGTTATCCGCGTTGACCAAAATTGATGAAGATCCATTAGAGGATTGGTATAACCAAAGCCTCCACACAATGAATCTCAAGGTTATTGGATCAAAGAGATCAAATTAACATACTTGGGCTTGCAAACATAGGTTTGGGACACGAATAATCATTTATTCGAATCAGGATAAAATTTAGGGCTATGTTAAGCAATCGTAAGTGGACTTATGTAGAAGTCGCACCTATTTTGAGGTCGGTCAATAGCAATCTATGCACCATTTGTTTTGACACATGATATAGAGATCATGCTCCAATAACACTTAGTGCAATAAGAAAGGGATGAGATGAAGAGGGGCATGGATCCAATTTTATGGAGTTAGACTCAACACTATGGATCCAATGATGTTAATAAAGTTCACAATAAAAAATTCAACCCAAGATCAGCCAGAAAATAATCACAGAATAATATTATATTTAATATATGCATTAAAAAAGGTTTTTAAATATTTTAAAAATAGAAATAAAAGAGAAAAATATCAACTATGTTCAAATTAATCAAGAAATATTAAGTAAGACCATATAAAAATCAGAAATGAATTCAAATATTTTTATAAAATTTTTGGTAGTTTTTTAAAGTCAGAAACTATTTTTCAAGTTAAAAGAAATGAGTAAAATAAACCAAAAATGATTTAAAAAATAACAAAGTCAGAAATAAAAAATAAATGAGGTCACTAATATTTGTCACAATATCATTGGATTATTCATATTTCTTTCAGAATTTAAAAATGCATAAAAGTATTTTTAAACATTTAAAACAATTCAAATAAAGTGAAAATTTATAAAAAATTTCAAAACACAAAATAAAATTGTGAAAAAATTAAAATCAGAAAGAGAAAAATAAAAAATATTTTTCATAATTTTTAAAGATTTTTTGGACTTAAAATGAATTTTCTATGATTTTTTGAAGTTTAAAACAATTAAAATAAAACTCAGAAAATAAAATATCAAACCAAAAAATTATGGGCCATCTGATCATTGTCAAAACGTGTTAGTAAATAGATCAAGTGGACCTGGCGCACTGTGCATGTTATGGACTTTAGTGAATAAAGCACTAAACAAATGTAAAATCGGATTTTCAAAAAAGCAAATGGCACGCCATCATTGGTTGGAAGGTGACACCGTGAATTGCAGGTCTCTCAAACTGTAAAATCAGAAGCTCAAACATATTCCATTCGCTTCGTCTCATCAAGACGAAAACAACCAAACCTTCGCAAAAAATTTATATAAACTGTAGCTTAATCAATTTGAAAGGAAAGTTTTGAAAAGGGATTTAAAATTTTATGCTCAAAACGTGTTTCCAAATAAAATCAAGTGTTGCGACTAGAACCAGGGCAATGAGAGCTTCATAATCATATCAAAGTTTGGAAGAATTGATGGAGAAATCTACCTATTGAAGTTGAGTTGTTGAGCTCTGAAATTGGACTTCTATAGATCAATATAGGTCATGATTCTTGAAGGTAATTGTATGGTTAGCTTCAGGGAAGATCAAGGAAGGTGAATAGATAGAAAAAATGGATTGAAAAAGGGTTGAACACTGATTTCGAAGTTGCAGAAAAGTGAGTTATGGAATGAGTTTGGCAGGGTGATCTTGGTTGTTTAAGCTTGAGGAAATGAATGAGGGATGACCCTCTATTTATAGGGAATCAAATGGAATGTTCAAGCATGTGAAATGATGGAGTTTGGAGGGAAATCGTGTGAAGTTGCAAACAAGAAAAGTGTGACTTCTATTTTGATCAAAACTTATCCAAAATACGCGTTTTGCTATGCTAATCACTTATGGAAGTTCACTAAACATGTTTAGAAGCAAAAACACGCAGAAAAATGTGTTTAGAAGCTGAATCAAGGATTTCAAATTCTAACTTTTGAAGAAACTTTAGTTTTAAGTTACCAATTTCAAATCAATGGCATTCTCAACTTAAGGGGTCTTAAGGCATGATTCTTGAAGCTTTAGAAAGATGAGATTACCAGCTTTGCAATGGGAAAAGAATGGAATCAAATGGATGTTTAAGCTGAAAGTTGCAATGAGTCAAAGTTGGGAAAAAGAAGTTGACTTTCCATACTTAGAAATATTTCAAGTTTTTTCTTCAAAAGTGACTTATAATGTTTTGCATCCAAACATGGCCTTCCACTTGGAATTTGTTCTTGACCAAACAAAATGGCATGAAATAGACCTTTTGAATGACATTTTGAAACTTGAACCATTCAAAATGTCCAAAAATTGAGAGAGTTATGAATTGTTGAAGTTGGAAAAAAATCATGAAATGACCTATAATCTTTTGTATCCTTAGGGCATCTTTCATCCATTTTCTCACTTTGCACATAAAAGAAGGAATAAAGTTCACATCCTCAAGATCATTGTGGAAAAAGAGTGGGCTCAAGGTGATAAAAATTAACCAAGTTATGATCATTTGAAGTCATACATGGGAACTCATAGCCACCAAAACCACTTCCATATTTTGAGAATTGAGAGAAATATGAACTTGTGACCAATGGGAACAAGGCCTTGTCCAACCATGACAACTTATTCAATCAAACCCTTGTACTTTTGAATCAATGCTGATAACTTTGAAAGGTGGTGAACCAAAATAAACCTTGCCATGCCATTTCTTCCAAAACAACTTCAATTGCGAGGTTTTAATTTCTCAAGCTTTATTGACTAGGGCATGGAAATAAACTCATGAACCCATGGATCAACTTGCTAAGCCACATTGCCTTTACATACATTATTAATAAGTAAGACAAACCATCTTTGCATTTTATTAATTAAAAGGAAAGTCAAAACAAAACATGTATGATATAAAAATAAAAACAAGTCAAGGTGCTTGGTGATTCCTGAAAGAGCAAAGCTAAAGATATGGAGGAGAACCAAAAGCCCTAATGTGATCTTGTTGTGATTGAATTAATATGGTATGATGAAGGGATCTTAGGTGAAAACTTGGGGTACAACGGATGCCCTTATTTAAGTTTCTTATATTCGGAGATATAAAGGTTAAAAATCTTCGTGTCAACGTGATCGAAGATACTTAAATATAAAACAAACCCTATTTTTGGCCCTAAGATGACATGTAATGCTTATGAGTATGAATGCGCATGAACAACTTCAAAGAGGCGCAAAACACCACTGGGGATGTAGCAAAGGAGAAATAAAGGATCAAAAGAGAAACCCGACCAGGAAAATAAATCACTCGTGAATCAAAAAGACCCGACTCTAAGAGAATGGTAAAAGACCAAAGGATACACCAACTTTTACTGAAGGCGATACTACCAATATTCACTGAAGGTAGAAAGAGAAAAGAATAACAATATCGACATTCACTGACGGTGAGCTACAAACGTTCACTGAAGGTAGAGAAACAAACATCGACATTTACTGATGATGAACTACCAACTTTCACTGAAGGTATAGAGAAAAGATATATCATAGCACCTCTATTCACTGAGGATGAACTACCAACATTCACTGAGGGTAGAAAAAATATAACAATCACCAAAGTTCACTGATGGTGACCTACCAACTTTCACTAAAGGTTGACAGAAAATATATCATAGCACTGAAGTTCACTGACAGTGAACTACCACCGTTCACTGAAGGCAGCAAAAAGATAATAATCACCAACGGTCACTGATGGTGTCCTACCAACTTTCACTGAAGGTAGAGAGAAAATATATCATAGCACCGACGCTCACTAACAGTGAACTACCAATGTTCACTGAAGGCATCAAAAAGATAATAATCACCAACGTTCACTGATGGTGACCTACCAACTTTCACTGAAGGAAGACACAAAATATATCATAGCACCAACGTTCACTGACGGTGAACTACCAACATTCACTGAAGGCAGCAAAAAGATAATAATCACCAACGTTCACTGATGGTGTCCTACCAACTTTTAGTGAAGGTAGAGAGAAAATATATCATAGCACCGACGCTCACTAACGGTGAACTACCAATGTTCACTGAAGGCAGCAAAAAGATAATAATCACCAACGTTCACTGATGGTGACCTACCAACTTTCACTGAAGGTAGACACAAAATATATCATAGCACCGACGTTCACTGACGGTGAACTACCAACGTTCACTGAAGGCAGCAAAAAGATAATAATCACCAACGTTCACTGATGGTGTCCTACCAACTTTCAGTGAAGTTAGAGAGAAAATATATCATAGCACCGACGTTCATTGACAGTGAACTACCAATGTTCACTGAAGGCAGCAAAAAGATAATAATCACAAACATTCACTGATGGTGTCCTACAATTTTTCACTGATGGTAGAGAGAAAATATATCATAGCACCGTCGTTCACTGACGGTGAACTACCAACGTTTACTAAAGGCAGTAAAAAGATAATAATCACCAACGTTCACTGATGGTGTCCTACCAACTTTCACTGAAGGTAGAGAGAAAATATATCATAGCACCGCCATTCACTGACGGTTAACTACCAACGTTCACTGAAGGCAGCAAAAAGATAACAAGTTACCTAAAATTCTGGCGTTTCACCTAGAAAGGGTCCTAACTTCTTCTTTAACCAAGGCATTCTGCCTGGAAAGGGTAATAGATAAGCAGTCTCAAATAAAGAGACTACCACTTATAAAGATCTCACAACAAACTATCTCTGATATTGAAAAGACTTGCCATCCATTGGAGTAATTTGACAACAAACTGCAAACTATCCACTCATAGAGAAGATAGCAAAAAAAAGTAACATCGACCTTTATGGGGAAGTACAAGTTTCTCAAATAAAGAGACTTGTTACTTGCTGTTATAGGAAGGTTTGTAAAAATGACTTTCTGGGGAAAGCAATATGACCTCCTGGGGAATGAATCATGGCTTCCTGGGGAAATGCCAATATATTCCTGCTGAGGAGATAAAGTCTTCTCATGCAAAATAAATGCACATTCTCAAACCAATGCTCGAAGCTTGCAGAAATGCAAAGTAATAATATTGCTCGGAAACGAAGATTCAAACCAGAAATAAACTATAGTTAAACAGCCAACCAAAGCACATCCTCAGAGAAATAAACTCAAGAGGAAAACCCAATCTATCTAGGCAAAGAGCTGTACAGGAAGGCTAAAGCAAAAATCTTCCACGAGTGATAACTCAGTGGGGAAATTGAAAGAATATACATTTTCTGTTTAAGGCTGACACTCTATTGGAGAGAGGACAACACAAATCTGCAAAACAGGGTAATATGTCAAAAAACAAAATTAATAAATGTGAATGAGCAATGATTTGATAAATTCAATTATGCATGATGTATGTATTAATGTATGAGTGTTATTGTAAAATCAAGCTTCTAAAATGCACTTTTGTTTTGATGAAGACAAACCATGATTGGCAAGAAGGCAAAAATTATTGATCAAGCTAAAAGCATTTGTGGATAAAGTCTTTGGTTCAAGCACTTAGCAAAATTTCAAGGTATAATGATAATACTTACTTTGAACTTAAGACATAAATTCTCAATGGTCAAAAGAAATATTTTATATTGTCCAAATTCTTACTCAAGTTTTTTTAAGAAAAAAATCAATTTTCACTTGAGTGCAATCGATTTGCATATTGGTGCAATCGATTGCATGCTTCAATATTTCAAAACATTTGCTATTGTATCTAAGTGCAATCGATTTGCATGTTTGTGCAATCGATTGCTCTCAATCAATTTTTGGTACTGACTTTGAGTGCAATCGATTTACATACTTGTGCAATCGATTGCACACTCAAAATATTTGAATTTCTAGCTGTTGAAACCTCGTGCAATCGATTTACACAAAGGGTGAAATCGATTGCATGTTGAACAATTTTGAAAAACAACAACTTTAGTCATGCCTTTTCATAACACCAATTCATGATAACCTTTCACTCAATCTTGGCAATTGTTCATGATTCATTTACAAAATTTTATGTTGTTTCAAAAGGATGCTATGAACATATAAATACTAATTTTCAAAATAATTTTCTACAACTCTTCCAATCATATTTTCTGAATTTTCAAAAATCAAACTCAAGCAGTTATACATTTTCATACACAAGTTTTATGCACACTTTCACATATTACTAACCAGAAAACTTTGAGCATTATATATCTTGAGTCATTGTATACTATTATCATTGGAAGAGAAGATCAATTCATTGATTAAATCACTCAAAGGGATCATTGCTACTCAAACTCACTCAAATCAAATATTGCTATATACTTGCTTATTTTTCAGGATTGTTGGAAATAAGTTCAAGTGGTTTTTATAAATCTTGCTTTTCCAGGATTGTTGGATACAAGTAAAGTCACCTTGAGAGGATTGTTCTCATTGTTGACATAGTGGAAATCCAAGAGGATTATTCTTGGTCCAAGTGGATTGTTCTTAGTTTTGGGTAGTTCTTGTTTAAGTTTTCCACAATAAGGAAATCTCTTTCATGTTGAAAGGGGACTGGAGTAATCTCAGACTATGAGGGGAACCAGGATATATCGTTTGTCTCTTTTTATTTTTCTGCACTTTAGTCTTTCATAAACCAGAAAAATAATATCCATAATCACTAAAACCAGAAAATTTTAAAGTACCTAATTCACCTTCCCCCCATCTTAGGCGCACTCCGTACTTACAATTGGCATCAGAGCAGGTTATAGGTAACCTATTCCTAAAAGATCCAGAATGGCTTCCGTAAATCAAAATCCCGTTTTCAGAGATGGCGGTAGTAACAACAAGCCTCCTCTATTTTGTGGTGAATATTTTGACATCTTGAAAATAAGTATGAAGGCACATCTAGAAGCACAAGGAGAAGAAATATGGGATGTCGTCGAGAATGGTTCATTTATCCCTATAATGATAATCAATGGTGCTGGCTCATTAAAGCCTAAAGCTGCATGGGACGAAGATGATAAGAAGAAGGTTCTCTATGATAAAAAGGCAATAAATATTCTTCAAGGTGCATTTAGCATGGATGAATTCTTCCGTGTCTCAGCATGCAAAACATCGAAATAAATATGGGATACCTTGGTACAAACTCATAAAGGAACTATTGAAGTTAAAAGATCAAGACTAAATACTTTGAGTCAAGAATATGAATTATTTTGAATGCATCCTGGAGAAACCATCCTTGACTTGCAAAAGAGATTCGTGTACTTGACAAATAATCTAAGTTATCTTGGTAAGACTTTTACAAATGATGAACAAAATCTGAAAGTATTTAGGTCCTTAACTAGGGAATGGCAACCAAAGGTAATAAACATTTCAGAAAAAAAAAGTCTCTCCTCCATGACTTCCGCAACTTTGTTTGGAAAACTTCAAGAATATGAGACGGAACTCAGAAGACTTGAAAAACATGAAAATAAAGAGAATAAATCCAAGAATATTGCTTTAAAGATAGATTCCAAGGAAGTTGAAAAGGAAGACAATCTGGAAGAAGATGAAAGTTTCATGCTTCTTGTTAAAAGGCTTGGTAAGTTCTTTGGTATAAATGACAAATCCTTTTCTCATTCAAAAGGAAAGAAACAATTCAAGAAAAAGGAAGCTTCCACACCAACACAAGAAGTCCCATGTTATGAATGTGGTAAGCAAGGTCATATCAAGCCGGGTTGTCCGAAACTCTCCAAGAAAGGTGGATACAAAAGCAAAAAGGTATTTAAGAATAAAAAGTCCTATGTTGCATGGGAGGATAATGAAATAAGCTCTTCGTCCGACTCTGATAGTGATGAAAGTGCAAATCTAGCACTGGTGGCCTCACACCATTCCAATAATTAAGATGATGAAGTTAGTAATAAATTTTCTATTTTTGATAGTGATGCACAAGCTGTTATAGATGAACTATTAAATGAATGCAAAATTATGTATAAAACTGTTTCATCTCAAAAGAAACAAATTTCATCTTTAAAGGAAAAATGAGAAACTATGGAAAAAGATTTTAAAGAAGAAAAAAAAATTAAGTGATGAACAACAACAGAATCCTGTATGAAAAAATTGTGAATCACTCTCTTTACAAATTGTCCAATTAAAAAGAGTTATTGAAAGATATGAAAAAAGTTAAATTGGATTGGAAGGTGTTCTTAGCCAACAAAGATATTCCAATGATAAAAGTGGACTTGGATATTCAAATTTTTCAAAACCAAGTTCTAATAAAACTATATTTGTTAAGGCTAGTGATCAATAATCCAAAAAGAAAGTGAATAAACCTAAAATAGTTCATCATTATCCTAAAAAGAAAACATTTCCTAAGAAGAAATATTATCCTTCTAGATATAGAAGTAACTTTGAACCTACTTGTTTTTATTGTGGTATTAAAGGCCACACACCTAATGCTTGCTATGTTAGAAACTTTAGTGTGGAAAGTGGGAATTATGTGTGGGTAAAGAAAGACACTAATTATGAAGGACCCAAAGAAACTTGGTTACCTAACAAAACCTTTTATTTTTGCAGGTATTCTTGAAGACCACATGCAATCTTTGGTATCTTGATAGTGGTTGTTCAAAGCATATGACGGGAGACATAAGCCAATTTTCATATCTAGTTCTAAAGGCCAAGGGTTTTGTCACTTATGGAGATAATAATAAGGGAAGAATTATTGGCAAAGGCAAAGTTGGTGATCCACCTTTCACATCAATTGAAGATGTTCTTTATGTTGAAGGACTAAAGCACAATCTTCTTAGTATTAGCCAACTTTGTGACAAAGGCTTCAAGATCAAGTTCACGAAGGATGAATGCTTGATAGAAGACGAAGTCACATATGAGGTTATACTTAAAGGTAAAAGAATCAATAATATATTCATGATTTCCCTTGATGATACATCTTTGAAGGTAAAATGTCTCATGGCGAACAACGATGATTCATGGTTGTGGCACAAAGGAATTGCTCATATTCACAAAGAACACTTGAATAAACTAATCAATCATGATCTTTTCATTAGATTTCCTAAGAGAAATTTTGTCAAAGATAGACTTTGTGATGCTTGCCAAAAAGGGAAACAAACAAAATCAACTTTCAAATCTAAGAATGTGGTGTCAACTACAAGGCCACTACAATGGTTGCATATGGACTTATTTGGTCCATCAAGAACAAGAAGTTTCAGAGGTAATGTATATGCTTTAGTTATTGTTGACGATTTCTCTAGATATACTTGGACATTATTTTCAGTGCAGAAAAGTGATGCATTCAAGGCATTCAAGAAGTATGCTAAACAAATTCAAAATTAGAAGTCTCTAACAATTTCCTCCATAAGAAGTGATCATGGCGGAGAATTTCAAAATGCTCTATTTGAAGAATTTTATGGAGAACATGGAATATCTCACAACTTATCGGCACCAAGGACTCATAAACAAAATGGAGTTGTGGAAAGAAAGAATAGGTCTCTTGTAGAGCTTGCAAGAATAATGCTTAGTGATTCAAACCTTCCAAAATATTTTTGGGCGGATGCGGTGAGCACGACATGTTTTGTTAGCAATAGAGTTACCATAAGACCGATCTTGAAGAAAACTCCATATGAACTTTTCAAAGGGAGGAAACCAAACACTGCTTTCTTTCACATTTTCGTTTGCAAATGCTTTGTCTTAAACAACGACAAATATAACCTTGGTAAGTTTGATGAAAAATTCGATGAAGGTATTTTTCTTGGCTACTCTCTTTCTAGTAAGGCATATAGAATTTATAACAAAAGAACTTTAACAATTGAAGAATCAATGCATGTATCTTTTGATTAATCTAACCCCTCCAAGGAGAATAATATTGTTTGTAATGATGATGATTATGAAATACTAGAAGGTCCTCAAGAAAATACTTCCAAAGATCAACCAATTCAACAAGAAGAATCACCCAACAAGAATAAAATTTCAATGATCTACCAAAAGAATGGAGAACTCATAGAGATCATCCTATCAATAAAGTAATTGGTGATATAAGTCAAGGTGTGACAACAAGACTAAATCTCAAAGATGCTTGTCTAAACATGGTGTTTGTCTCTCAAATTGAACCTTCCAAAGTTGATGAAGCCTTAGGAGATGACCAATGGATTATTTCAATGCAAGAAGAGTTAAATCAATTTGAAAGGAATAGAGTTTGGGAACTTGTCCCTAGGCCAAGCAACAAACACATTATTGGAACAAGATGGGTGTTTAAAAACAAACTTGACGAAAATGGAATAATTGTTCGGAACAAAGCAAGGTTGGTAGCACAAGGCTACAATCAAGAAGAAGGAATAGATTTTGAAGAAACTTTCGCTCTGGTTGCATGGTTAGAAGCTATTCGTCTCTTACTTGCCTATGCTTGTTCATTAAATTTTCATCTCTTCCAAATGGATGATAAAAGCGCATTCTTGAATGAATATATCAATGAAGAAGTCTATGTTAAGAAACCACCGGGATTCGAAGATTTCAAGAATCCATCTCATGTATTTAAATTGAGAAAAGCTCTCTATGGTTTGAAACAAGCACCAAGGGAATGGTATGACCGACTAAGTAACTTCCTATGCGAAAAAGGTTTTGAAAAGGGTAAAGTTGACAAGACATTGTTTATCAAGAAAATCAAAGGTGACGTTTTGCTAGTTCAAGTCTATATTGACGATATCATTTTCGAATCTTCAAACAAAGAAATGTGTGAAGAATTTTCAGCAATGATGCAAGGAGAATTTGAATGTCCATGATGGGTAAAATGAATTATTTTCTTGGACTTCAAATCAAGCAATTAAAGTATGGCATCTTCATCAACCAAACCAAGTATTGCAAGAAACTATTGAAAAGATGTGACATGGATAACTGTAAGGAAATGTCTACACCAATGGATTCTGGTACATATGTTGATCAAGATGAATCAGGTGTTTCCATTGACATTAAAACATATCGAGGCATGATTGGTTCGTTATTATATTTGACAGAAAGCTGTCCTGACACAATGTTTAGTGTTTGTCTATATGCTCGCATTCAAGCAAATCCAAAGGAATCTCATTTCATGGCGGTGAAACAGATCATGAAGCATCTCAAAGGAACAAAAAATATTGGATTATGGTATCCTAAAGGTAGTGTTTGTAATTTAGTTTGTTATTCTGACACGGATTATGCAGGTTGTAAAACTGATAGAAAAAGCGCAAGTGGTACTTGTCACATCCTTGGAAATGCATTAGTATCATGGGCCTGCAAGAAACAAGCATGTGTTGCTCTTATCACGGCCAAATCAGAATATATTGCAGCGGGTAGTAGTTGCGCTCAAATACTGTGGCTCAAAAAACAACTTCATGACCACGCACTCGATCTAGAATGCATTCCTCTACGGTGCGACAATACAAGTGCAATAAACATTACAAAGAATCTCGTCATGCATTCAAGAACCAAAACATAGATATACGACATCATTTCCTTCGTGATCATGTACTTCAAGGAGATGTCGAGGTCACATTTGTAGATACTCATAATCAACTTGCCGATATCTTCACTAAACCTTTGGCAAGAGAACAATTTTACAAGATTTGACGAGAGCTTTACATTCTTGATAAACATGACATATAAGGTGCTTTCTATCCTTGTTATGATTTTAAATACTTATTTTAACCTTGTTATATGTGAATATATATGTTACGTGGTGTTTAAGTTTAAGAAAAATATGTTTTTGGTCATTTTTGGTTGATACAAATCGATTGCATAATAGTGTAAAGCGATTGCTCACTGAATGTTTTTATTTTTGACCTTTCTGTTTCAGTGCAAATCGATTGCACCATAAGTGCAAATCGATTGCACACTGTGCATTTCGGTTTTCTTTTGCTTCTGTTAGGTGTGCAAATCGATTGCATCTGTATGCAAATCGATTGCACCCAATTTAACATGCTTTTATGACATAAATATTTATTGGTCAGAATTCCTCTCTCTTTCTCATATTCCCAAGCTCATCTCTATTATTGAAAAGTCAATTAAAATTCATTACAGATAATACAACCCACTCATTTCTATTTACTCACAAATCATATCCAAACTTCAGGTCATCAAACATCTTCCTCTAAAAACCTAAAACCTTCCAAACCCTAAAAACACCTTACCCATGGCTTCAAGGCAAAAACAAAAGGTGTCAGCTTCAGAGAAAGGGAAGAAAAAGGTTGGTTCATCCTCTGAGAATCCATTAATCTCAAGTCTCACTAAAGAACAAGAAGAAATATTTACAAAGGATTTTCAAAGAAATATAGTGTCCACCCCTAAATATGGCATGCTATCATCTTTTCCCAAAGAATGTTTCTCTTTTCAAAATGATTTAACTGCATATGGACTAGAACCATTAATTTCATCATTTGGTCCATATTATCCAGATCTGGTATGAGTATTTTTCAGCAATTTAACTCCTCACAAAGGCAAGATGGTGACATATGTGTTGGGTACAAGAATCTCTCTAACCCATGATATTGTTGCTGAGATTCTACATATTCCCTATACTGGAAGCTCCTTGTACGACCCTAGAAACGAGGCATGGGATGATTACAGGAAAAAGGAATTTTATTACAACATTGGCAGATTAAGCGAAGCTGAGTTCCGTGCCAAAAGGATCTGTGGTCTATGAGGAGTGATTCCATCTAGAGACTCATGGAGTGCATGTAACTATTATATAGACGATCGACTATTTCATTATTTCATGGTCTATATTATGTTTCCACGGGCTGGAAACCACTACACCGTGACTGGTTTGGAAATGCAGCTGATTTATGCAAGGAAGAAAGGTATAAGTGTTAATTGGGCAAGGGTCATAATGGTTCATATGCTGAGGGTTGATGCAAAATCAAAATTTCTACCATATGCTTACTTTATTACATTAATTATGGAAGAATTTGGAGTTGATTTTGCTGGTTTTGAGAAAGTTAATATAGATCCAAATTTGCATAAGATTTCAATAAAAAATGTTGACTCAAGAATGGGTGTTCATTATAATCTGGAAACAAAAACTATAACTTACATTGGTGAAGATGTGGTCGGTGATGAAGGAAACGATCAAGAAGTTGAAGGTGGTGAAGTTGTGCCTCCTCCACCTACTGCTCCCTCTAGTCCAAGCAATCAAGATCTTATGGATTTTATGTCTCAACAATTTGCTTCCATGAATACCAATATCAACAACCATTGGAATTCTATCAACAATTCTACAACAAACCATATTAATGACTTCCGCACAGATGTGAATCAACAATTTTCTTACCTTTACTCTCATCTTCACATTCCACCATATGACCCAAATAATCCAGCTGCACCTCCACAACATTACACAGAACCTCCTCTACAACAACAATTTCCAAATCAAGGATCTTGGTTTTATAACAACCAGGACATGAATCAACCATAAATTTCTGTCCAACTTTGTTATGTCTACTGTTTTCTGTTATTGTTCAAGTTATGCAATGTTTTGTTCGTTGTTGTTCAGATTTATCTGTAATCGTTATGTTACTATGAATATGTCTATGACTATTTATGATTCATTATTGATTAAGTGTTTTTTTTATATATTTCTTTATTATTGTCCATTTTTTATTTCATCTTTTCCTTCTTTTTGATAATGTCAAAGGGGGAGAAGAATGTGGCACTTTATGCTTGTATATTTCCTGTCTTAAATTTATAAGGTACTCTTCAATAAAGATGAACAAATTAAAAGTATTCCAACCTTCTCATACAAAGGGGGAATTATGCATCTTAGGGGGGGAAGCTTATTTCCGAAAAATACAACGCATCAAGCAAGATCGTTTGTCATCATCAAAAAGGGGGAGAATGTAAAATCAAGCTTCTCAAATGCACTTTTGTTTTGATGAAGACAAACCATGATTGACAGGAAGGCAAGGATTATTGATCAAGCTAAAAGCATTTGTGGATAAAGTCTTTGGTTCAAGCACTTATCAAAATTTCAAGGTATAATGATAATACTTACTTTGAACTTAAGACATAGATGCTCAATGGTCAAAAGAAATATTTTATATTGTCCAAATCCTTACTCAAGCTTTTTTTAAGTAAAAAATCATTTTTCACTTGAGTGCAATCGATTTTCATATTGGTGCAATCAATTCCATGCTTCAATTTTTAAAAACATTTGCTATTGTATCTAAGTGCAATCGATTTGCATGTTTGTGCAATCGATTGCTCTCAATCAATTTTTGCTACTGACTTTAAGTGCAATCGATTTACATACTTGTGCAATCATTTGCACACTCAATATATTTGAATTTATAGTTGTTGAAACCCCGTGCAATCGATTTACACAAAGGGTGCAATTGATTACATGCTGAACGATTTTGAAAAATAGCAGTTTTACTCATGCCTGTTCATAACACCAATTCAAGATAACCTTTCACTCAATCTTGGCAATTGTTCATGATTCATTTACAGAATTTTATGCTGTTTCAAAAGGGTTCTATGAACATATAAATACTCATTTTCAAAATCATTTTCAACACCTCTTCCAATCATATTTTCTGAATTTTCAAAAATCAAACTCAAGCTGTTATACATTTTCATACACAAGTTTTCTGCACACTTTCACATATTGTTAACTAGAAAACATTAAGCATTATATATCTTGAGTCATTGTATACTATTATCATTGGAAGAGAAGATCAATTCATTGATTAAATCACTTAAAGTGATCATTTCTAATCAAACTCACTCAAATCAAATATTGATATATACTTGCTTATTTTTCAGGATTGTTGGAAATAAGTTCAAGTGGTTTTTATAAATCTTGTTTTTCCAGGATTGTTGGATACAAGCAAAGTCACCTTGAGAGGATTATTCTCATTGTTGACATAGTGGAAATCCAAGAGGATTGTTCTTGGTCCAAGAGGATTGTTCTTGGTTTTGGGTAGTTCTTATTTAAGTTTGCCACAGTAAGGAAATATCTTTCATGTTGAAAGGGGACTGGAGTACTCTCGAACTGTGAGTGGAACCAGGATATATCACTTGTGTCTTTTTATTTTTCTTCACTTTACTCTTTCATAAACTCACCATAAACCAGAAAAATAATATCCATCATCATTAAAACCAGAAATTTTAAAAGTACCTAATTCACCCCCCCCCCCCCCCCCCTCTTAGGTGCACTCTGTACTTACATTTATTATGTATATGCTAATAAAACAGACATATAACACTAGGGATAAACAAACAAAACCAACTCGGGCACAAACAACACTCGGCTAAATCACATCCAAGATGAACATTCCATAAGAAAGATAAGCACTAATTGAGGAACAGAACTCTATTTTACGGCTTAACTTCACTGGGGAGGAACATAATCCGGAAGTAAACAAATCATAGCGACAAAATGGTACATATACAACTATATAACATCCTTCTCCAGGCTTCGCCGGGGAACAACACTCAGACTTCAATGGGAAAACAAATGCTTTCACAGTCCGTATTTCTACTGGGGATTGCAATACTGATTTCAAATAAGGCGGATGGAAACCATATGGAAAAATATCAACTGAGGATTTCGAGCTGACTTCAGTGGAGAAATATCATACATACATCACTAGGGGAGATAGTTCCTCATCATCGAGATATCAACGGGGGACCTCGTGCTGACTCTATTGGGGAGGTCAACACCACATCAAAGAGAGGAAACCAAGATACGTTCTTCACTGGGGAAACCATAGATACGTTCTTCAATATTGAGAGTAAGTATTGGACCAACTTATATGGGAAAAAAGTATGAAACCTCATGGGGACAATAACCTGGAGAGTTAAGAAGTCAAACATTATAGCAAGAAATCAATCTTATGGGGATTTTAAATCAAACCCAACACTTGGCGAGTGAAAACCCAAAAAGTTGATAATCATTTCAACACTTCTTAAATAAAACATTGCCCTTGCTTGATTATCGGGTAATCAAACAAAATGTAGGTACTTCTGAGAGGGAGATGCTTCGTAAATGAGTCAAATCTCAACATGCACGGGGAGAAAAGACTTCTAAATAAGCGAGGCCTTCACTGGGAATTCTCCGATTGAGTCTTTATATCATGCAAACTTATTCCAACTAAAGATTCCCTGGGATAACGTTCCTGGGGAATTAAGAAGTCAACATTATAGAAAGAGGTCAAATTCATGGGGATTTTAAATTAAACCCTGCCTTGGCGGGCGAAAACCCAAAGGGTTGATAATTGTCTCAACACTTCTTAGAAAATATACTGCCCTGGTCTAGTTGTCTGGGAAATAAATACCAACAATAATGGCAATACTGCAAAAAGAGAGACATTTTGCAAATAGTTCCATCTCAGCATACCAAGGAAACAAGACATTTCGTCATATGCGGGAAGACTTCCCTGGGGAATCTAAGATAGAGACTTCAGACCATGCAAACCAAAAATCAAAAAATGAACCAAGATTTGACTGGGGACAATGGGATTACAAACCCAATACACACCTTACGCCAATTGGTATCGTCTTCAATATACAAAAATCACGCGCATACCAGCGAAAACGACCTGAGAAAAACTTCCTAGGGGGAAACTAAACTTCCCAAAATTACTGGAGTTCGTCCACTCCTGGGATCACCACTTTTGTTTTCCTCTTGAATCACAAAATCTAAAGTAAAATTAAGTTGTAAATTCTTTTTGAAAAACAATTTTTTCATTTAATATTTTTGCTTTGAAAATTATTATCAATAATAAATGGAGTCTTTGTAAGCTAAATAAAATAAGAATTACAAGGAATTGGGTAAAAGCTCAAACTTTATTGATATAATGGTAGTTTGAGAATGGCGAGACTACGGATGATTACAAAGTTAGGAAAATTGTAATACATAATGTAAAAGATTCATTGAGATACAATGACCACTATTCCCTCTATCAACTTTGAAATCCTGAGCAGCTGCTTCTGTTGAAGTATGATGAGTATCCAAGAAGATTATTGCTTCAATGATCAAGTCTTATCTGATGTAGTTACTTTCCAAGAAAGTCCCTAACTTTTTCCTAAGCTTCCCTTGCAGGTTTTCAACTTAGCGGGAAATTTTATTTTGTTTATGTTATTAATTTTTGCCTAGAACGCCCTGTCGGGTTTTCAGCCTACCGAGACGCTCTTTTTTGCCTAAGCTGCCCTTTCGGGTTTTCAACTTAGGGAGCTATTCTTTTATTTCTTTAGGCGAAGTATTTCTTGACTGCATCAGCATTCATGGGACGTGGGAACTCCTTGCCATCCATGGTTTCAAGAATTAATGCACCGTCAGAGATGGCTTTCTTGACAACATATGGGCCTTCAAAATTGGGAGTCCATTTGCCCCTAGAATCAGCGTTAAAAGACATGATCTTCTTGAGCATGAGGTCGCCTTCTCTGAATTTACGAGGTTTGACCTTCTTATTAAAAGCTTTCTTCATTCTCTTTTGGTATAACTGCCCATGACACAAAGTCGTCATTCTCTTCTCTTGATCAAATCTAATTGGTCAAACTTGTTCTGGTCCCATTCAGCCTCTAACAACTTGGCTTCCATTATCACACGTAGGGATGGAATCTCAACCTCGATTGGGAGCACCGCTTCCATTCCATACACAAGGGAGAATGGGGTTGCTCCTGTTGAAGTGCGGACAGATGTCTGATATACATGTAAAGCAAAAGGGAGAATTTCATGCCAATATTTATAAGTAACAACCATCTTCTGGATGATCTTCTTGATATTCTTATTAGCAGTTTCAACAACCCCATTCATCTTCGGCATGTATGGAGATGAATTGTGATGGACAATCTTGAATTCTTCACACAGTTCTATCATCATCTGGTTATTCAGATTCGAGCAATTGTCAGTGATAATTCTGCTCGGCACACCATACCGACATATGAGATTATTCTTAATGAAGCGCACAACCACCTTCTTAGTAACATTAGCATATGAAGCAGCTTCACCCATTTGGTGAAGTAATCAATTACTACCAAGATAAAATTGTGTTCATTCGAAGCTTTAGATTCTATCATTCCGATCATGTCAATACCCCACATAGAGAAAGGCCACGGGGAATAAATAACATTGAGAAGTGTCAGAGGCATATGAATCTTGTCCGCATAAATCTGGCATTTATGGCACTTCTTTGCAAATTTGTAACAGTCAGATTCCAATGTCAGCCAATAGTAACATTCCCTTAGCATCTTTTTAGCCATCGAATGTCCATTGGCATGAGTGCCAAATGAACCTTCATGAATCTCATGCATCAACATGTCTGCTTCGTGTCTATCCACGCATATGAGCAAGACCATGTCGTAATTTCTCTTGTACAACACATTTTCACTGAGGAAGAAGTCGCCATCCAAACTTCTCAATGTCTTTCTTGCTTTATCCGAAGCACCAATCGGGTATTCCTGAGTCTGGAGAAAATGCTTGATATCATAATACCACGTTTTCTCATCTGCTACCTCTTCTATTGTAAACACATGAGCGGGCCTATCCAGTCACCGAACTATAATTCGAGGTATATAATTCCAAGTATTCACTTGATACATAGAAGCCATAGTTGCCAGAGCATCCGCCATTTAATTTTCGTCTATGGGGATGTGATGGAATTCAACTTTATTAAAGAAGGGTAACAATATTCTAGCATAATCTTTGTAAGGGATCAAGCCGAGGTGACGAGTATCCCACTCTCCTTTAATATGATTTATTACTAAAGCTGAATCGCCATGCACATCTAGAATTTTAATTCTAAGATCAATAGCTTCCTCGAGACCCATGATGCAAGCCTCATATTCTACCATATTATTAGTACAATCAGATGTCAACCTTGCAGTAAAAGGAATGTGTGATCCATGTGGAGTGACAATCACATCACCAATTCCTTTACCATAAGCATTTATAGCTCCATGAAATATCATACTCTAGCGAGATTCAAGATTAGGACCTTCCTCAAGAAATGGTTCATCATAATCTTTCTGTTTCAGAAACATCACATCCTCATCGGGAAAATCATACTTCACAGATTGATAATCATCAACTGGTTGGTGAGCAAGATAATCTTCCAACACACTGCTTTTAATAGCTTTTTGAGTGCGGTATTCAATGTCATATTCAGATAATAGCATCTTCCAGCCGGAAATTCTCCCAGTAAGAGCAGGCTTTTCAAAAATGTACTTGTTTGGATCCATTTTGGAGATCAGCCAAGTAGTGTGTTTCAACATATACTGCCGCAAACATTTTTCTGCCCAGGCCAGAACACAACATGTCTTTTCCAACATGGAATACCGCGACTCACAATCAATAAACCTTTTATTGGGATAATAAATGGCATACTCTTTCTTCCCTGTTTCATCTTGTTGTCCCAGAATACAACCCATGGAATTATCTAACACTGTCAGATACATAATCAACGGTCTTCCTTCATAGTCATCTGTCCACACACAACCTTGATCTTTCTTTAACAACTTAAATATTGGTTCACACATTGCAGTCATGTAGGGAACGGATCTGGAAATATAATTCAAATTCTCGAGGAACCCTCTAACTTACTTTTCAGTTCTCGGTGCTGGCATTTCTTGAATTGCTTTGACTGACAATGAAACCCCAACAATTTCCCTGACCGAACACCGAAGGTACATTTATTTGGATTCAACCGGAGACGATACTTCCTCAAACGCTGAAACAACTTCAACAAATCTTATACATTCCCTTCTTCAGTCTAGGATTCAGCCATTATATCATCCATATATACCTCAATTTCCTTGTGCATCAGATCATGGAATAAGGTTTTCATAGCCCTCTGGTACGTTGCACCAACGTTCTTCAACCCAAAGAGCATCACTCTGTAACAGAATTTTCCCCAGGGTGTGATAAACGTTGTCTTTTCCATGTCCTCAGGAGCCATCCTGATTTGATTATACCCGTGAAATCCGTCCATGAATGAGAAAACTTTGAATTTTCTTGTGCTATCCACTATCATATCAATGTGTGGCAATGGAAAATCATCTTTTGGACTAGCTTTATTTAGATCTCTATGATCTACGCACATGCGAACTTTTCCGTCTTTCTTTAGTACTGGGACAATATTGGCAATCCACTGAGGGTACACTAATTTCACAAAAAAAAACGAAATTAATCTGCTTTAGAACTTCTTCTTTGATCCTCACTGCCATATCTGGGTGAGTTCTTTGCAACTTCTGTTTGATTGGCGGGAACTCTGGCTTCAGCGGCAAACGGTGCTCTACAATATCTATAGCTAGACCAGGCATATCTTGGTAAGACCAAGCAAAAATATCCACATATTCTTTCAACATCTCAATCAACCTGCTCTTCACTTCAAGATGCAGTAATGCTCCAATTTTGACTTCCTTCGGATCTTCTTCTGAACCCAAATTGATTACTTCCAATGGCTCTTTATATGGACGAATGGAATTCTCCTCGCGCTCAAGCAACCATGAGACCTCTTTCGGAATCTCATCATAGTCTTCTTCTTTGGCCCCATACACAGGACATTCAAAGTTGGGAGAGGGTGCAGGGTCATTGTATTCAACAGGTTTTTTAATTAATCTGCACATATGATTTATGATTGCTTTTAGAAACTGACACATATAACAAGTTATCATGCATATTGAATTTTAGTTATTATTTATTTTGAAAGGTTTTTTCTGATTACCATTTTCCAAGAAAAAGCAAAAAATAAAGACACAATTTGTGAAACAAAGACAACTTTTATTATTGATTTTAAAAATCAAAGCAAACAGATAAGCCCATACAATATCAATACTTTCACCTTGGGAAGAGTGAAAGATTATCAAAAAGATTAACAAAAACAAATTACTTTGAAATATGTATGCAAGAGGGAACATCAGTGGTGATCCAGTTCTGAACCCTAACTTCGTGCGTCACATAATTTGGCATTTCTAGCTCTGCTTCATCTTCCACAATGGCATTACTCCCAGAAACAGTTGGATGAAGATAACCCCCGCTACGAAAGATGTCTTGATACTTGCTTGCAGCAGACTTCAGCTTCATGCTCTTACCTTTATCATTCTTCACAGAGAACCCCAAGCCAACTCTATTCTTGTTTATAGATGGATCAACAATCTGTCCCCATACTTCACCATGGCTATTACGCACAACTTGCTGAGCATCCTTAAACGATGCCATAGAATTCTCATTTCCTCTTATATTATCAATGGATAAAGCTTGGAACTGGGTTCCAACAGCAGCTTCATCCGTCTCCACAATGTTGAAAGAGGACAAATGAGATATCAATAATGCTTGCTCTCCATTTATAATTACCACTTTTCCTTCGCGCACAAACTTCAACTTCTAGTGTAAAGTCGAAGTGACAGCCCCTTCCCCGTGTATCCACGGTCGTCCCAACAAACAGATGTAAGCGGGTATAATATCCATGACCTAGAAATTAATCTGAAACAAATGTGGGCCTATATGAATTGGCAAGTTCACTTCACCAATAACAGATTTCCTTGATCCTTCAAACGCTTTCACAATAATGCCACTTGGGCGCATGGGCGTTCCTTGATATTTCAACTTCATAAGTGTTATCCTCAGTATAACA
Organism: Vicia faba; assembly: GCA_948472305.1. Taxonomy (NCBI): domain Eukaryota; kingdom Viridiplantae; phylum Streptophyta; class Magnoliopsida; order Fabales; family Fabaceae; genus Vicia; species Vicia faba. The sequence goes on along the minus strand of CATIWC010000862.1, from coordinate 140,443 downwards.
TTCAATGTGGATCCATTATCAATTAACACATTGGATAATGAATCATTCTTGCAGTTCATAGAGATGTGGAGGGCCAGATTGTGATTCCTTCCTTCATCGGGTAGTTCATCATAACATAGGTTAATACATGATGTAATGTTCCATACTACACTGCTGAATTGATCTACAGGTATATCACTTTACACGAAAGCTTGGTCCAATACCCTCATCAAAGATTCTCTGTGAGCAGAGGAGTTCATCAATAAAGCCAAGATAGATATCTTCGAAGGAGTCTACAGTAGTTGATCTACAATTTTGTAGTCGCTCATCTTGATTATCTTTAAAATATCATCCACCCCCTTTTCTAGCGTAACTCCACTAGATTCACCCACTGCCTTCTTTTCCTTAACACTTTCCACAACTTTCTTTCCAGTACTAACATCTCCATGAACAACTGGTGCAAATATACGACCACTGCGGGTCACTCTGCTAGTCTCAGCAATATTTCCAACATTAGGCATTGGCTATATAGGAACTTCCACACCATCCTCTAGAATTGTAGCATTATATTTGTAGGGTACAACCTTGTCTGACTTGTAGGGGACAGGATCTGGAAAACTAATCACCAATGGAGTAATAGCTAGCTTTCTATGATATTCAACTTCAAAAGGGGTAGGTGCAACAAAACAAGGCACAATAACATTTACTCCCTCTTCAACACACTCAATCATTACATAGTCATCCCTGGAAAATAAATCTTCATCAGAGGAGAAGAACTCATCTGCGGAGGCATACTCATTATCTGACTATTCTTCAGCCAAACAAACCTCTATCTCATTAACCTCATAGTAATCATCTCTTTGGCCTGTAACATTGATAGTTCCATTATCCAACAACAACTGAACACCTTTATTTACAATTGAACATCCTCGGGAGTCCCGGTAGCAAATTCAGCAAGATCCATACTGATGTTCTACCTGACCAGCCATGTGGCAGAAAGTAGCATGCAATTGTACAAGATCCTCATTCATATATTCCACATAAAAGATTCTGAACTCTCCAAGACATTCATAAACCATGTTTACTTCCTCTTCATACTCTGCCCTAGGCCTGATTATGTGGATGAGGCCCTCATCCATCATCTCCTGTAAATCAGCCTTTATCTTGTCACAACCCTGTATATCCGTACTACAAATAGCACAACCAACATGATCATGCGTATAGTAGCTAAATTCACAGAGGTTTGCATGCATTTTCAACAAATCTCCTCTAACCAATTTAATATCAAAAATCTGGAAGTCGCCCGAACAACCGGCCACCATGTTCACATCATTTGCTCCTCCATTCTTGGGCAAAGGATTATATTTCACATTAGGACCAACATCCTTTAAGGACAAGATACCAGACTTCACCAATTTTTGTACTTCAGTCTTCAAAGCATAGCAGTTCTCAACATTGTGCCCTGGTGCTCCCTAATGAAAATCACATGTTTAGTCTGCTTTGTAATACAAAGGTAATGGTGATGGTATAACGGGAGGTGGTCGGGTCTGAACCAACTTCTTATGAATTAACGCTGGAAGTAATTTTGTATAACTCATAGGGATAGGGTCATAACTCTCCCTTCTCTGATTATATCCTTGATTCCCCTGATGGGATGGTCTCTGATAAGCAACGGTGGTTGGAGCTACACAAACAACTAGAGTCACCGAGGAAAATTGTTGATGATGCTGATAATTTCTTCTAGGAGGATTAACACTCCTCTCTTGCATAACAACATTTGTATCTCCTTCCTTATTTTTGGAAAATCCATATGACGACTTCTTTATACTTCCGGAACTTTCACTTTTTGTTAAACGGCCCTCTCTTATAGCCTCTTCTAAACGGATACCCATGCCCACCATTTTGGTAAAGTCACTTGGCGCACTCGCTACCATCCCCTTGTAGTAGAAAGCACCCAGAGTCTTTAGGAAAATCTTAGTCATCTCCTTCTCTTCCATGGGAGGAATCACTTGGGAGGCTACCTCACGCCATATTTCTGCATAGTCTTTGAATTATTCCTTGTCCTTCTGGACCATGGCCTTGAGTTGATCATGGTCAGGTGCCATGTCCATGTTGTATTTGTATTGTCTGATAAATGCTTCTCCCAAGTCATTGAAAGTATGGATATTGACGCTATCCAAACTCATATACCACTTTAACGTAGCACCAGTCAAACTATCCTGAAAAAAGTGAATCAAAAGATGTTGATCATCAGTGTGGGTAGACATTCTTCTTACATACATCACAAGATGAGCACGAGGAAAAGTGTTTCCCTTGTACTTCTCGAATTCCGAGACTTTAAACTTCACAGGTATATTTACATTCGGGACCAAGCATAAATCATTCACAATCTTCCCAAACAATTCCTTTCCCCCGAGGGCCTTCATCTCCATCTGCATCTTATCAAACTGTTCTTGAAAATCATCCATTTTATTATAGAGACCCAAGTCTTCACTTGGTGGAGGAAAAGGACGATACATATCATCATTAGAAAATGGAACCATATTCACCGAAGGAGGTGCAGCAGAAGTAACATGCACCACAGGAGGTGCAAGAGTAACAGTAGTCTGAACAACTAGAGCATCTTGAGGACCAAGATTGAAACCTTTAGGCGTAAAGTTCTCTAGCATTCCCCATGGATAACCTTGAGGCATGCGATTCTGAACAACAGATGGAGTAGCAGATACAGGAACATTTGGAGCTTCAGTAGTAACCCTTGTTTGTTGAGGTTGAACACTCGATGGCTAATTCTGAGAAGCTACCAGAGATTCCATCAGAGCAGTCAGATTGTCCATGCCGGCCTTCAGAGTAGAAACATCCTCGCGCAGCTCGCGATTCTCTTATTCTAAGTTGTCCGTCTTCCTTCTGAAATTAGCTCAAGTATTATAGTGGTGAGACAACTTGCTGAATGAAGTAAAGAAGCTTGGTAAGACACCTCGATATGCACAACAAATGCAAGAAATATGTGGAATATGATGTATGATATTTAATGCACATGATTTATTTTATTAATATTTCAAGGGACTTAAAGATTTATAGACACATTGTAAATATCAAAGTAATAAAACATTTGAAATACTGAAAATTTTTATTATAATAACTTTAAAATGGATTACAAGTTTCAATAATCCCAAGTACAAGATGAAAATAAAGTCTAAAACCCTAGGAAGTAAAGTTGATGAAGATCACTCTACACGCTGACGCTTCCATTTAATTCTGGAAATCTGAGCCTTCAAGCTCTGGTTTTCTTCTGCATATCTGGTGGCAACCTCCTTCCAATCACCTGGATCAGGAAGTGAGCAACTAGCATCTTACCGAGGCTTAGAGGAAAATAAATCCCCTTGCTTCTCCATGGTCTCTACAGTCTGACTCTCAAGAATCTCAATCAAGTCGTCTCTCTCCTCCAAGTCTGCTCTATAGGAAATCTCTAAGGTTTGACACTTATTCTTCCAAGCATCCTTTTCCTGCTGCATCATAACAAAATCAAGTTGTAGCTCTTCCACATCATCCAATAGGGTAGGAGTGGTCTTCACAAATATATCAGGCATAGGTGTTTCCCGAGAATACATAATCTTCAACTGAATAGCTCTCGTTTGGACCCACTGAAGATAAGGCTCCAAAGAAACAGCCCCCTAGGTCCCAGGTCTTTCCTACTCTTCCTATGAATGTGACGCCAGGCCTTTGCAATATGCTCTCTAGCTTCCTTATGGTCTTCTCCCTCCTTCAGGAAGAAACTACTCAAATGAATACTATTTGGTTTATCCCTTATCGGATAACCAAGCTGTCGTCGTGCAAGAACAGTGTTATAGTTAATTCCTTCCTTTTTACCAAGGAGAAGTACATTGGGGAAACTACCAAAACTGTCGATAATCTCTACATCCTGGTAAGCTCGATGATACCAATCAATATCCGATTGAGTAAGTGCCATGATCTTAGGATCCCAACGAGGTTCCTTCCTGACATCCCAGAAAGCATCAGACTAAGGCATATGAGAAATAAACCATCGGTACAACAGTGGCGTGCAACAGATAATCATCCCTTCGTGATAAGAATTACGAAGATGAATAGAGTAATAAGCATCACCCAACAATGTAGGAACCGGGTTCCCAATCATGAAGATCCTGATAGCGTTAATGTCAACAAACTTGTCCACATTAGTAAATAAAAACAATTCGTGAGCAAGTAGAGCAAAGATGGCCTCAAAAGCAACTGTACTTTTCATCCTGGAAAAGTAACGAGCTTTCTCCAATAAGAACTGAGCTGGTAATCCTCTAATCCCACCTTTAGTAGTCATATGGGCTTCAACCTCAGACTTCCCCAGATGGATCAAAGCAGCAATCTCGTGTGGTTTTGGCTCGCCCTCCAAACCAGTAAAAGGAATTTGATCGGTAATAGGTAAATCCAACAAATAATAATACTCCTCTAGTGTAGGCATCAACTGATAGTCAAGGAAAGTAAAGAAATGATACATCAGATCATAGAACTGGACCAAGGTCGAGAGAATACGCTCCTTCATCCTAAGCTTCAGAAGAGGAATGATGGACCCATACTTCTTCCGAAAATCTACAGAACACTCAATCTCGGGAATTAGACTGATCAACTTATCTATCTTGGGATCTTTGAAACTATATTTTCCGGTCTTTCTTTTTCCAGAATCCATGGTCAAAAGGTACCTGAGATATTCACAAATGGTCAACTTTCAAGTCCCTTGAAATTAAATTTCTTCAAAATATGCTTATGAGTGCATGGATGCATGATGCAACAATTACACACAAGATCATAAACATAGGGTTCATAGGTTTAACGTCACGAGCATGAGGTCGAAGGTACTAACCGTAAGGTATGGTCTAAAAGTTATCACCTACTGAACAAAGTTCTAGAGGTTCCCAGAGTCTACATCCTTCCTTCGGATATTACCAACTTCCAGATTAACTTGATAATTAGTAATATTCTCAAGAAACACTCGTCCGAGCATAGTACTGCGTGACAACTATTTCCGGATTCTCCGTCATAGCTTCCGCACTACACCTAAAAGGCCAAGACCTGTTAGGTATTCTACGGTCCTCAACTTCAGCAGGCTCCCAGGTCGAAAGCAGTACGTCTTCCTGATTACTCGGTAAACGACACTACAGTCAAAGGGGCCCCCACTATGTGGGGGTTCTCATGCCTACTTTTTTGGTATTACTCCCTCAAAGTTAACATGACTATACCACCCGTCTTATTTTAAAGTTTTCCCAAGTCCGGGTATATGACTTTTAAGTAATCACCAAGCACCCTAAAAACCAGGAAAATCCAGGCAAACATATATACAACATATAACACATAAACAACAATAGCACATATACAAATATAAACAAAGATAGGCTCAACCCACTTAGGGATGGACTGGCAAGAGGTCAATCTTTCCCCAGTGAAGTCGCCATTTTTTTCTGTAGTGATAGAAATGTTTAAGACTGAGCCATTGGATTGACTAGACTTATACAGATCAAAGTAAAAATCGTCACCGCGCTTTATTGTTTCCAAAGGAATGGGAAAAGAGCGAATAACCCAAAAAAGGGGGAAAGATTCAAGGTAAGGTGGTTGGTTATGCAAAGGGAAGGTATTAACACCCTAAACATCTACGGTACTCCGTAGGAACCTCTTTGAAAAATCTGTATATTTTGGATATAAAATGTGTTGTATAAAAATAGATGGTGGAGGTGAGAAAAGAAATATTTTTTTTTATAATTTTTGCACCTTCCGCGGTTTCGAACCTTTAGTGCCTACATACCACCTTCCATGCAATAGGGGATCAGGGTACACGTAGTTCCTCTTTTAAAAAATTTAAAATGCAAGTGTGTTGGTTAATTTTATGAGATAAGACATCATCGTCATTGTCTGTTGGGAAAACATACTTACTACCCACAATCATGAGAAAGGAGAATTTTCATCATCTCAAAGTGGAGGATATGGCTTGGATTTTAAAATCAACAATGCCTCACTCAACACCCAAGTGGAAAATATCTCTTTTCACTACATATTGTAGAAGTATAGTTGTTTGCATCACTACAAGGATTGAAAAAAAGTCTAATCTTTCGAGAAAAGTTTTAAAATAAAAATCCAAAGTGGAAAAATGGTTTAAAAGGAGATTGATTGACTTTTAGTCTTCTCACAAAAAAAATATGTCAAAGTATTATTAAGTTAATTGAAGTTTATTCATGAAAATGTTTTGAAAATGCATGGACCTAAGTCCAAGTTTATTATGAAAGTGGTTCAAGTTTAAAAACAAGGAGAATTTTTAAAAGGAGGAAGAAGATTTTTTAAATTAAAGAAGATGGGAGGAGAAGAAGAGACTATCCTAAAGCATAAGGTAAAAGCTAGGGATAAGAACCATCTTACCAACAAGAAGCCAATACTTGACATTATGAGTCAAGATAGAATTCCCATTCTTTGGATTGAAACCAAGAAATAAAAGATACTAGACCTCTTGAGAAAACCAAACTTCAAGTGTATTAAGTCTTCACAAAAATTGGGCAGAGTAACGGCTGTATACGGGTGAATTCCAGATTACAAACAAAGAATGTAATCAAAATAACCTGCACACAAAACAAACAAACAACCCAATTTCTTGAGGTAAACCTCAAGAACTCCAGACAAAATATCAATTAAGGTCACAAGGTCTCCAACACAGGACAAGGTTTCTAACCCTAAGTACAAGAAGTACAATACTCCATAATACCAAGGATAGTAACCAAATAGTCCAAGTATCATTAAAGCTTTTTTATGGTTCATGTTGATTGTTAAGTATCTTCAAAAAGAAAAGCTCAAGCGAGCAAAATAAAAATGACAAGAATATAAAAGGGCTCAAGTGAGAAAAGATTAAAAATAGCATGAAATGTAAATTCTAAAAGTAAATGGTACATAAAATATAAGAGCATATGTAATACGGTGGCAGAACTGACTGTTAATACTGGTTTTGCATTTTGTATTCACAAATATGCGGCAAGCAAGAGTCGCCACCGTCTTTTATTTTTATCCAACAAAGGAAAATGGAAAAATAACAGAAAAAACCTTTTTCGAGATGTTTCTGAGTACGGGGGGTAGATTATAGAAAGGGACGGTGTTAGCACCCTTTCTATCCATGGTTTTCCATGGGCTCTTAGGTACTTGCTCATTTTGAAAATTGTTTTCGTGTTTGTGTGTTTTGAAAATTGTTTTGAAAATGCCTTAGTGCAGCGTTTCACTTTATGGTAACCCTTGTATCAGTCCTCAAGGGTGTGATAAAGTGTTTTTGAAAACTTTTGTTTGAAAAGTATGTTTGAAAGTGTATGGTGTAAAAGATTATTTTGACCAAGTACCTAACAGTTATCTACCTACTTGAAAAAAGGAGTTCTTTTCCTCTTATCCTTTAGACCGTGTTATCCTATTATTAATGAGTAGGTAACCCTAGTCGTTGGATGTTGAGGGACTATCGAAAGGGACGTAATGGTCATTGAAGGAAACATGTAAGGATACCTTAGCATTTCGAAGGGACTATCATCATAAGATCATTTCTCGTAGGCAACTCGAGGAACAGTAAGGGACTATGATTTTTATGATGACTTTTGAATTGAGGGTCTTTGATAAGATATCCCTACGCTCGAGGGACATGACCATTGTTTCTGAGGCAATAAAGTGAAGAATACCCTAGGGGTGCAAGTGTGCAGCAGTGTTTGTTTTCAGATATTTATCTTGAAGTTAAGTGATCTACCGATTGATTGATTAAGCATACAAGCCTAGGTTGCTAACAATTATATACAAGCATAAGATATAAAAGTGAGAAAGTAAAAAGAGTCATACGCTATTACAAGGCTTATGGACAGATACATAAAGAATTGACTGAAAATAAATTTGCAGAAATTAAACCCTAATTAATCTATTACAAACCCGGCGCAGTTCATTCAATAGTGAAAAAATAATCGTACGGAAAAAATAATTACGCGCGAGAATTAAAAACTCAAAAAAGTTTAAAACCCTAAAAAAAACCTAATTTGATCATTAAAATATTTTTGGATTTTTTTTTGAAAAAAGATTTGAATATAACCTAATTTCTAATTGATTTTAATTAATGAAAAATAAATTAAAGTTGAAGAAATTAATTTATTTACAAAAATTAATTTATATAAAAAAAACCCTAATTTGATCATTAAAATATTTTTGGATTTTTTGTGAAAAAAGATTTGAATTTAACCTAATTTCTAATTGATTTTAATTAATGAAAAATAAATTAAAGTTGAAGAAATTAATTTATTTACAAAAATTAATTTATATAAAAAAACTAACCTATTTTTTTGTGATTTTGATTTTATGATCTTATAAAAAAAATTGATTAACAAAAATAATTAAACAAAATAACAAATAAAAAAGATGAGAAATTAAGCCTGATGGGGTGTAGGCCCAAATTGGAGGTGATGTTGCTGAATTCTATTCCACGCCCAGTCAGGTTGGCGCATCACCAACGTTGGATTCAGTGAGAAGCTTGCCAGGAGAGTCCACCGTGTGCCTGCATGCTTGAGGCGTTGGATTTGGATAATGAATGATCCAATGATGATGATACAGAGGCGTATGGTGCGCGTACATGTGAAGAAACCACTGAATCTGCAAATAGTTATTAACAAAAATAACATGTAGGAGGCAGGGATCGAACCCCTGACCTCCTACCTGCACGCCTTGCAAAGCCTTGCCTCTTGCCACTGAACCATTTTCTTCATTCGTTAATACACACGCATAACATATATTATATAATATTCAAAGTCAGTTTTATAAAAAAACGCGCAAAAATTCAAATTGGCCATTCAGGATCTTCCGCACCTTCATCTTCTTCGCTGAGATGGTTGTCTTAGGTAAAGACTTTTACCTACAGACGTTTGCCATAGCTATAACCTGTGCATCTCAAAAATCATGATCAGGCAACATAAATAAAATTCAAGACCATGGATCAATTGAGTTTGATCCTTTGAGCATGATGGTGTCCTTTATTAGACCCAATTGTACCTGTATCTGAAAGCCCTAAAACGAAGCTCTAAACCCTAACAATGGCATTCCATCAAACAGGCATCAAAACACATAATTGATTATGCAAACACGTTCTAAATGATTGTACAAGCATGAATATATACTTAGAAATAGTTTATCATGTGTAAATTCCAAAAACCAATTTCAAGAAGATGAACAAACCGTGGTATTGGTACGTGCGATTTCTGAAGGTGTTGATGCATGGTAAGGGTCCAGAGAGCTTCCAAAGACTTCCAGGAATGAATTGCTGGCCTTGAAACACCTTGAATCTCCTTGTAGAAAGAAATCTGATACTCACTTTTTGTCAAAAATTTGAGTTTTTGTTCTTCCAATTCTCACGACCAATTCTTGTTTTCATGCTTTGGAAATGTTGTCTATATATAATAGAAGCAATTAGGTTAACAAAACTGTATTCAATCTTTGCAAATTGTTGAAAAAGATTTGATTTTTTTTGCCTTGTATGATTTGTTTCTAAAACAAACCAAATCATGATCTTTTCCAGTTAATTAGCCCTTGCACGAATTTTCCTTATTTGCTAGCTGTTCATGGACTCATAATGTGCTCACAAAATCAAATCTTTGATTTTATTTGATTATTCCACTATTTAAATTGATTTATTTTGATTTAAATGAATAAAAAATCAAAATAAATAATAAAAATAATGAAATAATAGGTGGATAAGCTTAGGGGTCATGGGCCATCTTAGGAATAAGTTTCAAACAAGAAAACATGGGCCCATTTGGAAAAAAAGTAATTTTGATCAATGTTGATTTCATGCACATTTCCAAAAATTGGTCAACTTTAGCAATGCACATTTATCTCATTTTTAACCCTAAGAAGGTGTTCTTGGACTTTTTAGAAATCTTAGGATATCCTATAAACAACCCTTTTGGTTTCATCTCAATTGGATCTTCCATGTTCATGTAAGGAGCTTTGACCCAAAAGGTGTTTTTATTGACTTTTTGAAATGACCTATAATGTAGGAACTTGTATCTTTTGATTGAGGCATTTCTTGACCTTGAGGGCTGAAGAGAAGTTGTAATGGATTGGATTCTCTTCAAGACGAGCCTTGTTTGGAAAATTTCTGATAAAGTATGAGAAAGTTATGCTTGGTCAAAGTTTGGTTGACGTTTCCTATAGAAACCCTAAATTGCCATTTTTGACTTTTGATGAGTTAGGAGCATTTCTTGAGGAATCCTGATCTACCCTTGATCAAATGATGGATGTTACTTCAAAATGGTTATGTTGACCAAAAATCTTGAAGTTTGACTGTATGTGGGTCACAGTTGACTTTTGACCCAGCACAATTGATTTTTAGGCATCTGAGCAGGTGACTGAGCAAACTTGTAGTGCAAGGCATGAAACTTGGCATGGATGATCTTGGGGACATATTAGGGCAATGGAGACCATTTGGGACCATTTGAACTCAACCATATTTCTTGAAATTGAAACCCTATTTTGAGCCTTGTTGCCTTAGGAGGAGGATTTGTCTAGTCAACCCTTAGTCAACCTTGAGCAATTGAGGACCTCTAGGGGCATGTCTTTGAGTGAAACGAGAGGGCAAATTTTGGGGTACAATAGCATAAAATAAAAACACAAAAATAAAGTTAATTATTAGTGGTTAGTTGGATGGCCATCTTGAAACATGCATTTGGAACTCATTAGAGGATTAGTAGAACCAAAGCCTCCACATAATAAGTTGCATTTGCTTTTTGTCAAGTATATCATTCATTTTTGAATCCTCAAAGTAACATTTAATGATCAATGATGTTTAAGTGATCCGCGTTGACCAAAATTGATGAAGATCCATTAGAGGATTGGTAGAACCAAAGCCTCCACACAATGAATCTCAAGGTTATTGATTCAAAGAGGTCAAATTAACATACTTGGGCTTGCAAACATAGGTTTGGGCCACAAATGATCATTTATTAGAATCGGGACCAAATTTAGCGCTATGTTAAGCAATCGTAAGTGGACTTATGTAGAAGTCGCACCTATTTTGAGGCCGGTCAATAGCAATATATGCACCATTTGTTTTGAGACATGATATAGAGATCATGCTCCAATAACACCTAGTGCAATAAGAAAGGGATGGATGAAGAGGGGTGGGAAAGAATATACAAACCACATTTGAATTAAAATTTAATCAAACTATTATTAAAATCATTCATCCATTTTTATGGAGTTAGACTCAACACCATGGATCCAATGATGTTAATAAAGTTCATGATCAAAAATTCAACCCAAGATCAGCCAAAAAATAATCACAAAATAAAATTACATTTAATATATGCATTAAAAAAATGTTTTTAAATGTTCTTAAAATATAAATAAAAGAGAAAATGACGTCACCAATATTTGTCACAATATCATTGGATCATTCCATATTTTTTTTTCAGAATTTAAAAAATGCATAAAAGTATTTTTTAAACATTTAAATCAATTCAAATAAAGTGAAAATTTATAAAAAAATATCAAAACACGAAATAAAATTGTGAAAAAATAAAAAATAGAAAGAGAAAAATTAAAAATATTTTTCATAATTTTTTCAGATTTTTTAGACTTAAAATGAATTTTCTATGATTTTTTGAAGTTAAAAATAATTAAAATAAAAATCAGAAAATAAAATATCAAACCAAAAAATTATGGGTCATCTGATCATTGTCAAAATGTGTTAGTAAACAGATTAAGAGGACCTGGCGCGTTGTGCATGTTATGGACTTTAGTGAATAAAGCACTGAATCAAATGTAAAATCAGATTTTAGAAAAAAAACAAATGGCACGCCATCATTGGTTAGAAGGTGTCACGTTGATCATCTTCAACCTCCAACTAACGTCAATTGCAGGTCTCTCAAATTTTAAAATCATAAGCACAGACCTATGCCATTCGCTTCGTCTCATCAAGACGAAGAGAACCAAACCTTCGCGAAAAATTTATATAAACTGCAGCTCAAGCAATTTGGAAGGAAAGTTTTGAAAAGGGATTTGAGATTTCATGGTCAAAATGTGTTTCCAGATAAAAGCAAGTTTTGCGACTAGAACCAGGGCAATGAGAGCTTCACAATGATATCAAAGTTTAGAAGAATTGATGGAGAAATCTACCTATTGAAATTGAGTTGCAGAGCTCTGAAACTGGACTTCTATGGATCAATATAGGTCACGATTCTTGAAGGTAATTGTATGGTTAGCTTTAGGGAAGATAAAGGAAGGTAAATTGATAGAAAAAATTGATTGAAAAAGGGTTGAACACTGATTTCGAAGTTGCAGAAAAGTGAGTTAAGGAATGAGTTTGGCAGGGGGATTTTGGTTGTTCAAGCTTGAGGAAATGAATGAGGGATGACCCTCTATTTATAGGGAATCAAATGGAATGTTCAAGCATGTAAATGATGTAGTTTGGAGGGAAATAATGTGAAGTTTCAAACAAGAAAAGTGTGACTTCTATTTTGATCAAAACTAATCCAAAACGCGCGTTTTGCTATGCTAATCACTTCTGGAAGTTCACTAAACATGTTTAGAACCAAAAACGCGTAGAAAAATGTGTTTAGAAGCTAATTCAAGGATTTCAAATTCTGACTTTTGAAGAAACTTCAGTTTCAAGTTACCAATTTCAAATCCATGGCATTCTCAACTCAAGGGGTCTTAAGGCATGATTCTTGAAGCTTTAGAAAGATGATATTTCAAGCTTTGCAATGGGAAAAGAATGGAATAAAATGGATGTTTGAGTTGAAAGTTGCAATGTGTGATACGGTGGCAGAACCGACTGTTTAATACTGGTTTGTGTTTTGCGTTTTTTGTTTGCAAAATGTCGCGGTAAGCAAGAGTCGCCACCGACTTTTATTTTATCCAACTGGAAAGGAAAAAAGCACAGAAAAATTCCTTTTTCGAGATTTTGAGTACGGGGGGTAGATTATAGAAAGGGAAGGTATTAACACCCTTTCTATCCGTAGTTTTCTACGGGCTCTTAGGTACTTGCTCATCATTTTAAAAATTGCTTCCGTGTTTGTGTGTTTTTGAAAAGTTTTTGTTTTACTTCGTTTTAACCCTTGTATTAGTCCTCAAGACTGTTACGAAGTCGTTTTGAAAACTTGGTTTAAAAAAAAAGTGTAAGTGTGAAAAAAGTTTGATTTTGAGCAAGTACCTACTAGCATCTACCTACTTGGAAAAAGAATGTTTATGTTCTTGTTTCCTTTAGATAGCGCTATCCCACTATTAAAGAGTAGGAAGCACCGCCGTTGGAGTTGTAAGGGTCAATTCGAAAGGGACGTAATGGTCATTGAAGGCAACATGTAGGGATACCTTAGCATTTCGAAGGGACTATCATCATATATTTGTAGGCAACATCGAGGGACAACATCATATACCGTAGGCAACTTCGAGGGACATCGAGGGACCATGATCTTTATGATGATTTTAACCGAGGGCCTTTGCTAAGGGTATCCCTACGTTCGATGGACATGACCATTATTTTCCGAGGCAACCAAGTGAGGTATACCCTAAGGATGCATATGTGCAAGGTGTGTTATGTTCAGTTATTTTAGTCTTGTGTTAAGTTTGCTAATGTTTGATTATTCTTGCCATACAATCCTATTAGTCATACATCTAGCAGTTAATAATTGTAGTAATTTAAAAGTGCATAAATATAAAACCTAGCTATTACAAGGCTTCGGGGAGGGGGATTATGTACATATCCAAAACTGGGGGAAAAAATAAATAAAAGTGGTAAAGGTCCTACTAATCATCTATTACATCCCAATATACAGTTACAATAATAAAATGAAGTGCGAAAGAATAATAACGCGCAAATTTGAAAAGACGTCTAAAAATCCTAAGATATAAAAAAATCTTTTTATTGTTTTTTTGTTTTAATTTATAAAAATGGTTTAAGTTAAAAAATAATTGATCTAGATCTATATTTAAAAATATAATTATTAAAGTAACATGAAATTTAAATAAAATAAATTAATTCTATGTTTTTGGTATGTTTTTTACGAAAAGGAAAATGAATTAAAATGAAATTAAACCTAAGTTCTATTAATTTTAATTTTAAAAAAAAAAGTTAAAGTGTTTAGTTAATTAATTTACCAAAATTAATATTTAATTAAGAAAAATTCCTAAATCTATTTTTATGTGATTTTTATATTTGTTTATTGATAAAAATAAAAAAAATGGATTAAAAGAAATAAATGAAATGAATAAAACAAGAAAATAAAGATGGGCCTAGTAGCAAAAGTAAACAGGAGGTGCAATCATCAGAAATCCCTAGGCCCGAATCTTCGAAATCTTCATGATCTAACTATGGTGTTTTTTTTATTCTTGCGTGGAACCTATGATTCAACCATCCATAATTGTTCTATATAAACTCAAACAAACGTTAGCATACCATAAAAAGGGATTAAAATTAGAGATTTGAAGTTTAAAATTTTACCAAACTGGTGTTGTCGAATGGGGGTGTGCTAGGCGTGTGTTGGATTGCTCTTGGGTCTTGTAAGACTCCTGAGGACTTCAAGAGTATGGTTTGAGGCTTGATGTCAATTGAGAGAGACCGGGACCTTGAGATATGACTTGCACCAATTCTTTGATTTCTGGAGAGATTTTTGAAGAGCTTTTTGAGAGCTTTTTAGAGAGGAATTTCGTCTCTTTCAAGCTTGTATGACTCTATAGTTATAGAGGATAATGAGGAGACAAGAAAGCATGGAAAGAATCTCCCTCATAATGTTGTGTTTTAAGACCATGATCAAGATTTGAAAAAAATGCCGCATTTGATTATTTTATGCCATTTTCACATGTGGATGAACCTGGACATATTTGAAAGGTTATTGCACGAAATCAATTGATATAAACCAGCACAAAACATACCCAAAATAGATTCACATCAAAATTTACATTATTTCTATTATTTATTTATTTAATTCTGAATTTTAATGAATAAAATATCAAAATAAATTTCATAAATAGTAGAAAAATGTATGGGTGGGCTTAGAGGTAGTGGACCATGTTACAAACTCAATGCAAGCATAAAAAGTTGGGCCCATTTGGCAAAAATTGCAATTTTGGACATATTTGACTTTTGGCAATTTTGCAAAAAGGGTCAACTTTGCCAATGCATAACTCCTTCAATTTTGACCCTAGAGATGTGTTCTTGGACTTTTTAGAAAGCTTAATATTTCCTATAAGCAACCCTTTTGGTCTCATATCAATTGAGTCTTCCATGTTCATGTATGAAGCCTTGACAAAAAAGGTTTTTTTGTTGACTTTCCAAAATGACCTATAATGTCCAAATTTATATCTTCTTGTAAGTGCATATTTTGAACTTGGGAGATGAAGATTAATTGTAGGGAATTACATCCTCTTAAAAATGAGCTTTGGATGGGTCATTTCTGATAAAGTATGAGAAAGTTATGCTTGGTCAAAGTTGAGTTGACTTTTTCTACAAAACCCTAATTTAGCAACTTTTGGGTTTTGATGAATTATGAGCAATCCTTGAGGAATCATGATCAACCCTTTATCAAATGATGAATAATACTTCAAATGAGGATGTTGACCAAAAATATTGAAGTTTGACTGTATGTAGGCCACAGTTGACTTTTGCCCTAGCACTATCGACTTTCAGGCCTTTGAGCAATTGACTGAGAAAACTTCCTCTGCAAGGCTTGAAACTTGACATGGATGATCTTGAGAACATATTAGGACAATAGTGAGCATTTGGGACCCTTTAGACTCAAACATCTTGATGCAAAATGAAACCCTAATTTGAGATAGACTGCCTTTGGGAGAGAGTTTATCTGGTCAACTCTTGGACTTCCTTGGGAAATTTAAAGACCTTAATTGAAATGTATTGGAAATATGGGAGGGAAAATTTTGGGGTACAACAGCTGCCCCTGTTCAATCTTCTTAAACCTGAGGATGTAGATTGGCTTGCTTGCCTTTCGTGATCTGAAGGTGGAAGATGATTGAACACTAGAGTGCCTAGAAATTTGCATTCGCATGAAGTGGTACTGGCCTTGCAATTTTGGGAATGGGCTTATAGATTCCATTTGGAAGTTAATGATAGAAAATGGGCTTAAATATTCCATCAGAAGAAGTATTTATTGTATAAGAGATTCCTTTGTGAGAGCCCGTATACCTGTTGTTGAGGAGGATTTCGCTGGGGAATGCCGGTCTCTGTCTTGAGAGAAATAGAATTTTAGGAGCTTCAGTCGTCCTTTATTCTACTGGGGAATCATCTCTTAGTCGGGGAGGTGAAAATGAACTTCTATCTGGTCGTGTATAGGCTGCATCGCGACCTACTGGGGAAAGGTGAAACCGATCGTGTTTGATCAGGTCCATGTCTTACAGTGTTGTGGACTGCTGTCTAGAGATAAGAGAAAAGAAACCTGGATGGTAAGGTTATGAGAAGGAACCTAGATAGTAGGGCTTATGGGAAGGAACCTGGGTAAGGTTGCTTCGTGAGGAGTTTGGATAAAATTGCATCTGAACCGAGAAGGAACCTGGGTAAGGTTGCTTTGTGAGGAGTTTAGGTAAAACTGCATCTGAACCGAGAAGGAACCTGGGTAAGGTTGCTTTGTGAGGAGTTTGGGTAAAACTTCATATGAACTGAGAAGGAACCTAGGTAAGTTTGCTTTGTGAGGAGTCTGGGTAAAACTGCATCTGAACTGAGAAGGAACCTAGGTAAGGTTGCTTTGTGAGGAGTCTGTGTAGGGCTTTAGGAGGAACCTGGGTAGGGTTACTTCGGGATAAGTCCGTGTAAAATTTCGGCAAGAACCTGGGTAAGGTTACTTTGGGCTAAGTCTATGTAAAACTTCAAGAGGAACCTGGGTAAGGTTACTTTGTGATAAGTTCATGTAAAACCTCAAAATGAATCGGGGTAAGGTTACTTTGAGATAAGTTTATGTAAAACATCAGGAGGAACCTGGGTAAGGTTACTTTGTGATAAGTTCGTGTGAAACTTCAGGAGGAACCTGGGTAAGGTTACTTTGTGATAAGTTTGTGTAAAACTTCAGGAGGAACCTGGGTAAGGTTATTTCGTGATAAGTTTGTGTAAAACTTCAGGAGGAACCTGGGTAAGGTTATTTTGGGATAAGTTCGTGTAAAACATCAAGAGGAACCTGGGTAAGGTTACTTTGTGATAAGTTCGTGTAAATATTCAGAAGGAACCTGGGTAAGGTTACTTTGTGATAAGTTTGTGTAAAACTTTATTTGGAAATGTATGAGAAAAGACCCGTGTAAGATTTTTTAGGATAACCCCGTGTGAAGCTACATTTAGGAGAAACCCGTGTAAGGTTGCTTCGTGACGAACCCGTGTAAAGTCTGTTTAGTTTCCGGAGCTAATCTTGAACTTGCTGGAAATTGTTGATGATAACCATCTTTCCTGAAGAGGTACATGATTAATCATATATGATGCATGACATGCATTGTATGATGATGTTCTCAAAATAAATGAGATTATGCCGTATGCAATATGTATGCGCACATCATGATATATGAACCTGAAATGCTATTGTGGCACGTCCGAGTTTGGGAAAATAAATCCCTGACTGTTGTTGGAGAGTAATGGAAATTGAGTTCCTGACTGTCGTAGAAAAAGTGGTTCTTCTACTTTCGCTGGAGATGGTGAACCAGAGATGACTATTTTGGGGATTTGCCCCTTGTTTATGGATATTCTGCCGAGGAGAGACTCTGCTTGAGAACAACTCTGTGGGGGAATAATTCCGTTCGAGAGAGAAGCTTCCATATCTGAAGGGATAAACTCTGTCGGGGATTGAGCTTCTGTATTCAGAGAAATAAACTCTGTTCGGGAGAAAACTTTATGAACCGCTTGCGATTACAAAATTCGGCTGGGGAATATAGACATCGGCTCTCCGAAAGAGCTTGGCTGGGGAAAGTAACTCATGTTTGGGGAGGAAGAGATCAAAACTTTGGTTGCCTCTACTATGTGGGGAGTGTAGATGTTACTAGGATGCATGCTGAGGAAATGACAATGACTACGTATCAAGACTTTTCTGCCCCTGTACCTGCTGGAGAAAGTGCCTGTGGAGGCCTTGTGGCTTGAGTGTTATCCCAACTTATGAGGTGCTTGGTAACTGCCGATCGAAATGATAAGTCTTCTACTGATAGGCAAGTGACGAGATGACCGGACATAGTTGTACGCTTTAATCCCTAACTTTTGCCTGGACTGTCTTTTTCAAATTTTCAATCCACCGGGATACCCTTTTTTTCCCAAGCCGCCTTTTCAGGTTTTCGCCTTGCCGGGTGTACATATCTTTTTTGTTTTTATTCCTAATTTTTTCCCGAACCCTTTTGGTTCGCCGGGATGCCCTTATTTTTTCCTAGGCCAGTCAACCTAGTGGGTGTTTGTTCATGCACAATATTTTTTGACTATGTCCATGCTCTCAGGGTGTAGGGAGTTGTCATTGTCGGTAGTGTTGTGTTGCCACACTACCAGAAGATGTTTGTTTGATCGTACATGATTCGTTGTTGGAATTCATGCCCAATTCCCCCAAGTGATTCAGATGGAGATCTGCCCCTGGCTATTTGGCATCTTTGAGAGATTCCTTGAATCTTGACTTGACTGCCCCAAATGATGGACAATGATCATACTGTGCCCCTTGGTTGGAAGTGTTTTTCCACTTGAGGTAATCCTTTTTATTGAGAAGGTTTTTGTTCACTAGATATTCGTCATGCGAAATTCTCTACTATTGAACAAATAGTCATATACAAACAATGTTATTTTAAGAATGCAAAGCTTATGTCTGTCTTGAAGTTTTGAAAATGCAGTTTTTTTTATAGAAAAAATAGAATTTTGCAAAGATGTGATATCAACTCAGGATTTGTAACAGACCTTCAGGAGTCAGGATACCTTTTGTAACAATATGTTTTCGAACTAACCCATGCTTCATCTAGAACTTTTAAGGGTTATAACGTGGCCTGGTTCACGGTTTAAGAAACAAAGGATAAAGGCTCAAATTTTATTTGTACCCACCCGTTCTTTGTGATGTTCTTCGATCCTAAACTCAACTAATTGTGCATTTAGATCTCGTTTGAGTCTTTGCTCTGATATTCTAGTGATGGTTCAGATACAGACATTTTATTTTGAATAGGCAGACATTTATTTTTTGTTGAGGGTTTGTAGGACCTCTTTCTTTTTTATTTTATTATCCCTGTCTTTTGCCTGAACTATTTCTTTTTGTGATTACAGTTAGCGGGATGCCCTAGTGTTTTTTCTTAAGTCTCCATCATAGGTTTTGACTTAATGGGCTTTTATTTCGAGAGGTAATGATTGCCTGTCTTGATGATTATAGGGAACCATCACCATCTTATGTTTCGGAAGGACGTCTTTGATGCCATTCATTGTGTACGAAGCGGAAGATTGTGACTGAATGCGCCTCTGAATTAACTGAGAAAACTACCCTGCCCCAGGTTATGATTAAGGGTTTTAATATGTGTGAAAAGAAAAACTCCTACTTTTTTGGCTCGAAGGGGTTGAATAGGGATTATCTTCCTTATAACTCCATTGTTTAGGATTTAAAACAACGCATGTACATCGTCAACAAGGTCTGTTCAAAAGCATACTATGATACGGTGGGAGAACTGACTTGAGGTTTTGCGTTTTGTATTCGCAAATGTTTCGATTTAGCAAGAGTCGCCACCAAATTTTTATTTTATCCTAAGGAAAGGTCAAAAAGCACAGGAAATACCTTTGAAATGTTTTCTTGGGTTCGGGGAGTAGATTATGAAAAGGGAAGGTGCAAGCACCCTTTTCATCCATGGTTATCCATGGGCTCTTAGTTATTTGTTTAGATCACTTGCTTTTTCTTTTCAATTGTTTGAAATGGTGCTTTGTGTGTGGTTTTGAAAGATGTTTTGAAAAGAGGCCATCGTTGTGGCAACCTTTGTAATGATTCTTGTTTGAATGTATACAAATATGTTTTTGTCTTTTGAAAAGATTCCAATGTTGGAAATTTTTATTTGGGAAATGTTTTGAAATTGTGTTGTGAAGTGTGTTTGAAAATAGCAAGGATGTTTTTGCAAGCTTTGATCAAGTAACTAAGAGTTATCTACCCTATTTTACTCAAATATCTTTCCTATATGTTTTTAACCCTTTTGACAGTGTTGTTTTACCATTGCATTTTGTAAACAACCTTGTATTAGGATGTTAAACGGGACAGGCGCGGGTCATCGTATAGATCATGATCGCAATTGTGTTTAGTATCTTTGGCAAATTTTTGAGGGACTTGATCATTTTGTTTTAGGAAACCAAGATAGCGTCATCGAGGGACTATGATCTTTTGTTTTGTTTTTGTTTTTCCAAAGTACCCAACATGTATAACATGGCCCATTTTTAAGGCAACAAGTGGATTGTAACCCTAGGGGTGCAAGTGTGGATTGTGTATTGATTTTCATGCATATTTGTCTTTTATTAGGTCAAGCTATTTGTTGATTTTAGATTTTTGCATACAAACCCTAATTCTCTAATCATGGCATATTTGAAAGCATAAAGTGCGAGATTTAAAAGTCTAAACTATTACAACATGATTATGGGGATGGGGGTACAATCTTTGAATGGGGGTGTATTTGACAAGAAATATAAACCCTAATTTACTATTACATCCAAATTGAATTCAAATGCATAAATAATAAATGGATAATATTTAAATAAACAAAATAAATAAATATATCAAATAATATGAATTATGCAAAAAAGGTTTTTGTTTATTTATGTATGTAAAAATATTTAATGTAAAAAATAAAGAAATAAATCAAAAGATTAATTTTATTTGGTTAAGGGTAAAACCCTAATTTTCTTTAAGAAAGTAAATATATTAATTATTTTATTTATATACAATAAAAATAAAATAGTATATGTGAAAAAATAAAATATGTTTAGAAAAAGTATTTATTAAGTATATTTGATAATAAAAATAAAAGTGTAATATTTGTGTATTTTTATTCTAAAGTATTTAATAAAAGTATATATTTATATATGTATTAATTATATTAAATATGATAAAATAAAATAAAATGTATACAAAAATAAAATATATTTAGAAAAATATTTTTAGTGTGAATAAAAATAAATAATAATAATAAAAGTATAATTTATATATTATTTTCATGTTTTAATAAATAAGATAAAAGTGTTTAAATTGCTTTTTATGTTAGAAAAATAAAAATAAAAAGCAAAATAAATGTGAAAAAATTACAAAAATATTTTTGAGCATTTTTTATATTTGGGAGTAAATAAATAAAATCAAAAATGAAAATAAAAATTCAAAAATATAAAATAACAAGAAATTGGGCCAGGGGGTGCAAAAAGTAAAAGGGGGGGGGGGGGGGGGGGTTGTCAATAGTGAGCTAGGCCAAGCCCAGCCCAAACTAACTTCATCTTCAACCTTCAGATTTTGAAAACGCGCGCGCTCTATTCAAACACCAGATCCTGTATACGAGCTCTATTGCAAAAACATATAACATCAAACTTGTAGAGCATTTCAAGACGATTCCAACCATATAAATAACTTGTCTTAACTCTCAAAGACCAGAGAGAATTTCTCTGGCCCTAAAATCTAACCTAGTTTTTTCAGTATGTTCATGGATTAAATTCTCTTAGCATGCTTAATATAAATGAAAACTGAGCATATGTACAGCTTCATGGCAATGAATACTACATTTCTTATTCACAAACCTAAGGCTAAATGTTCCTAAATAGAGAGATAGGAAGTGGATAAAAACCTGTTTCAGCTGACTTCGTGTAGGGCAATGTGGAGCTTTTCAACAAGGCTTGAGATGTCTGGGAGCTTGCTTGAACGTCACTTGACCTTCTCCAATAGCCTGCTTGCCTTGAATGTGCTTGAATCAACCTACAAAACTCAACCTGCACAAGCTCAAAATGAAAATGGCAAACCCTGTAAATGGAGTTACAGTTGGTGTTTGAGGTTTGGGATAGCTTGGATGAGTTTAATGGAAGGTATTTGAAGCAACTTGGGGCAAAACGCACGAGCCAATTGAGCTATGGAACTCAAGTTGCAGGTTTTGTCATGTTTTGCCAATGGAAGGTGATTTCTGGCTATGGGGTGTTTAGAGGCTCAAGCAATCGTGTTTCTGGCTCAAAGGGGTGTGAGAAAGATGTTCAAACTGTTTGCATAAGTTTATTTTGGCTGGTGTTCAAGTTCTCATGTGTTTTGCATATTTCTTGTATATGAAGCAAAAGGGGGAAGTGATATGTAAAAGGACTGTACAGGCTATCCAACACCTTGTGACCTCTGCTCTTGGCACCTCTAATTTGTGGATTTGATTAGCTGAAAGATATCTTGGACCAATGCTCAAAGATTGTGGTTTGACATAAAGCACTTTTAAGCATAAATGGAAATGTACCTTTTTCTACTTAAGGCTTAATTTTGTGTACAATGTCCTAATGACCAAAACAATGGCTTAGACCAATGAATTTGCATTAAATTATTGAGTGTGAAGTGGTTTATAGGCCTGTAAACTAGTGTAAGGCATGCTGACTTGAAATTGCAACTTGTATGAACATGAATATGCCATGGATGAAAAGTGAGTTTTTGCCAACTTCAAGCCTTCGATTCTCCCTAACCACAAATGTGTTTGGAGAGTTCTTGGACATTTTGGAAAGCTTGAAACATGATCTATAATCCATATTTGAAATGAAACTTTAAATTCAAAGTGGAACTATGTGAAAAGTGGTCATGAAGATAGGTCAAAATCCTGCCTAAACTAGGGCAAAATTTCACTAAGTTAAAAGTTTTAGGGACCCTTGTTCCAAAAATCATAACTTGAGATCCAAGCTTATTTTGAGAAAATTTTGTGAATCAAAGTTGTAGAATTTGTGGAGGACTACAACTTTCATGTTGGAATTTTTGTTTGAATCCAAATGCATCATGGTGAAAATGTTTGGCAAAGTTAGGAAAAATTAAGAAAATTTCATAACTTCGAAAAATTCTAAGTTATGAAAATTTTCAACTTTAAACCCTAATTTGCAATTTTGGGTTTCTTGATGAACAAGTTTCATGTTTTGACATATTTTGATGAAAAATGACCCTTGGAACTTGATTTTGACCAAAAAGTCAAAGTTTGACTTTTCAGTGTACAGTCAAATTTTGATCAGTTGACTGAAAAATTCATTTGTCAATCCAATGCAATTGAGGTCTTTTGAACTTGTTGAATAGGTAAAGATGATGCCATTGAGTCCTTGAGTCCATTATTGAACCCAATTTTCCATTTGGCTAGGTCAAAAGTCAGAAATTGCCTTTGTACAATCAAAACCCTAAAAATGACCATTTTGCCCTTTTGGTGATCTGATCAAATTTCTTGTGGAGTTGTGGTCCAAACTTGATCAAATGGTTCATATGAGTTTATAATGTTGATGTGGGTCAAAATTCATGAGGTTTGACTGTAAATTGGCCACAATTGACTTTTTCCCCAATACAACTGATTTCTAGGTCAACTGTCCAATTGACTGGGCAAAAATTTGATTCAAGGTTTGAAACATGGTATGGACAAACTTATGAGTCCAACATAAAGTATGAAAGTCACTTTGGGCATTGTAGGTCAAAAATATCCTGTGCAAACTCAAACCCTAATTTAGGTCATTAGTGCAAGGAGATGTCTTGAGTTGAGCAAACCCTAGCTTGATCTTGAGTTCAAAGAGCCTTGTGATGAGAAATGTTGATAAAATGAGACGGAAAATTTTAGGGTACAACACATACTATAGATATTGTGGTATCATTTTCGTCATCCTCCCTCTAAAGGCTTACCGTTTTTTAGTCGAGAGTTGAATATCACGAAAAGGAAATATAAAGCAATTTAAGCATAATGAAAAAAAAATTAATTCAAGACAAACACGTGTAATGCATTAATGAAATAAAAAAGTTTGACATGACAATAATTGTTTGAATAAGAAAAGAAAATACAACTTCAAAATTCAAATGAACAAAAATGCTTTCAATCCTAGCCATGTTTTGGCAAGGGAGCAGTGATCACATTGTGAGTCTTAGGAGGGTCGAATTCGATCTCCTTAGCGTCAATCATATTTTGAATCTTATCTTTCAGCGCCCAACAATCGTTAGTATCATGCCCCGGGCTACCAGAATGATAAGCACACCTTGCATCTGGGTTGTAGTTAGGAGAAGAAGTCTTAGGGTTCAGATGAGGGTTTATCACCGTAATCAGATTCATCTTCAACATGTGTTACAATGCTTGTGACAATGGCATGTTGATTTGGGTGAACTGCCTTTGAGGTATTTCCACCCTTGGCTGATTGTTTCGTTGTTGTGGTCGTTGTGTGTGTGCCGAATTAGAGATCAACACTGCCCTCACAGATTGGTGGTAGTCTGCCTTGCTACGCCTCTTCTGGTTGTGCACACATTGGCTTCCCTCTTGCCACCAAATGACTTCTTCTTTGTACTAGAAGAGGTATTTTTCTGGATCTTACCACTCAGGATACTAGCTTCTACTCTTTCTCCAGTCAAAATCAGCTCGGTGAAATCCGCTGACGAGCTACCGATCAAATGATTAAAGAATGGACCAGATAGCGTCCCCAGAAACATATCAACCAACTCCCTATCAGATAATGGGGGTTGGACTCTTCCAGCCAAGTCTCTCCACTTTTGGGCATAGTCTTTAAATCCTTCACTTGCACCCATGGACATACTCTGAAGTTGAGTACGAGTAGGAGAAAGGTCGGCATTATACTGATACTGCTTATAGAAAGCAGCAGCCAAATCTTCCCAGTTTCGGATATTTGCTCCCTCTAGCTGGTAGAACCATTCAAGTTGAGTCTCTGACAGACTATCTTGAAAGAAGTGAACCCATAGATTTCTATCAGCTGTGTGGGGCTGGATCTTCCTAACATAAGAACGGATATGGAGTTTTGGGCAGGACACCCCATCATACTTAGCAAAAACTGGAGCTTTGAACTTCTGAGGGATCACCACTCCAGATACCAGTCCCAAATCTCCGAAACCCAAACCAGGGATCTTCTGAATCTCCATAGCACTCAAAAGGTCTTCAAGTTGTTTGTACCTATCCTCAGTAGGAGGATACTGTTCCTCATCATAATCTGTATCATTATCAGAAACTGCAGAACTGGGGCCCTTTTCTTCTTCTTGGTCCTCACCTCCCTTGGATGAAAAGGACAGATAAGCTTGTTGTTTCAACCTATCCCCAAACCTTTTGCCCATGCTCAGCAGAACAACCTTCTTCTTCTTCTTCTCTTTCTCTTTCAGAATGAGAGCTTTCAAGTCCTCTTTCCCTTTAGCCAAGCTCAAGAACATCTCTTGGAATTGGGCATTTTGTGCCTGAAGATCTTTGATAGTTTGATCGGAAGACATTTCTACTGAAATAAACATCGAAGAAGATGAGAAACCTGTTATGGTACCTGTAATGATGTGCATGATAATGGGATGCGTATGTAATGATTTCAAAGACTTTGGGAGATTTAAATTTTCAAACCAAGAAATAAACAAACTTTATTAGATTAAACTTGTAAAAAGGTTCAACAATGCCTTTAAGGCGTTTACAAAGAAGCAAATGAAAAACAAATCTAAACTAGAAAAAGAAAAATAAGAAATCCCATGGATGCTTCCCCTTGGTGCTGACGTAGTCATTGATCGTTCTTTCATTCTCAAGTTGCCTGGTGAGCTTCAAGATCTTCCTTTCTTGCTCATGGTACTTTTCCCAGTAGGTATCCCTCTCCTCTTTCAGCTGAATCCAGGATCTCTTCAATGCCCCAAGATCAATTGGCATGTAGGGATAAAGGACTGTATAAGGAATTCCCTCTTCATTAGTAGGCTCCACAATCACTGGCAATATAGCTTCATAAGGCATCCCAAGCTTTTGGGCTCGAGCTCGGACACACTAGAGATAAGGCTGCATAGAGAGAGAAGTCTTTGGTCCTAACTCTTGGGGGTCAGATCTGTTCACCATGCCCTAAGCTCGTATAAACCTCTAGCGATGCTCGTCAACATCCTCCTTGTAGTTAAATGCAATATCTGTAAGAAGTAGCTCATGAGGACCATCTCTCCAGGCACGACCGAATTGTCGCAAATCTAAACAAGGACTGTAGGTTATTTCTCCTCTAATTCCGAGCAATGTGACATTAGGGTATCCTCCACATCGATCAATGACATCAATTCTTTCCAAAGCCTTGGAACTCCAAAGAATGTATGTATGGGCAAGGGACATTATCTTGTAAGACCATCCTAAACCTTCCTCATTCTTCAACATGGACCTGGGGAGGTGCGAAATAAACCACCTCTCCAGCAGCAGCATGCAACACATGAGAGTCCCTCTTCTTTGCACAGTACGAGTATAGAGGGCATGCAAAATATCACCCAGAAGAGTAGGCACAGGATTGTGAGACAGGAAGATCTTAACCGCATTCACATATATGAAGGAATCTGGATGTGGGAAAAGAACCAAACCATAGATAAGGAGAGCCAAGATATCTTCAAAAGCCTGAAAGTCCAAACTGTCCCAGAATAGCTAAGCTTGATCTATCAGAAATTAGCTAAGAAACCTTCAACCCTGCTTCGCGTCTCCCAATTGGATATTACATCAGCCCATGTTAGATGCAGAGCTGGAGTAATGTCTTCTGGTCTAGGAATCTCTTCCAAACCTGTGAAGGGAATCTGCTCAAGGATGGATATGCCCAATAAGTGAGAAAACTCTTCTAAAGTGGGAACTAGCTGATAATTCGGGAAGGTGAAACAATGATGCACCGGATCGAAGAACTGGAAAAGAACACTCATCATCTGCTCATCAAACTTTGAGGTAACCAAGCTAAGAAGCTGACCATGTCTTTTAATGAATGAAGAAGTATCAGAAACTCTCGAGGCTAAATCTTTGAGTTGAGCAGGTATTTGCACAAAGTTAACTCGGATGGTGTTTCTGCACATGAAAGCCATGATCTGCAAAACAGAACAAAGATAAATCCCCTCGGTCTTTGAAATGGTTAGTATAATGAAGTATTCATGCTATGTTATGATGCATGATGTCATGGTAAAACAAACAACAGGTATAGCAGATAACAGACATGGTAAAGGCAAACAAGTCATACAAAAACCCTTAAGTTTAAGGCTTGTATGAGGTCTAGGTATTACCCTCTTGAAGTTCAGTTGGTTTTAACTTGTCCTAATAATAGTAACCGGGTTCTAGAGGTTCTCAATATCACTGACCATTCTCCATCGGTCATGGTTTTAGCTGACGCAATCTTTTCTTGCGGCTGGAACTATCTCGAGAGTATGGTCTCAATGAGTGTAGCATCGAGTATCAACGAGTTCTTAGCTTTACACCAAGGCTGGATATCTCACTACTTTCTAATGGCCAAGTTGGTCGATTAAAGCTTCTAAGGTCAGTTGATGCTTAACGACACACGCAGCAGCCCCGTATTCTCCTCGTTTCTCCACAAGGGATACCGGTACCAACCAATGTGCCACATCAACGTAGCTACTGCTTCAACCGTATTGGTCTACGCCGTACAGTTCCCTCGCAGTTTATTGCTACTTACCTAAAAGGTGTCCCCAGATCCGGGTTAGGATTTATAGTAACTCCCAAACAAACCCTCAAAAGTAAAGCAACCAAAACAAACAAGAGAAGCAAATATGATGAACTAAACCCTAAGGTATACCCCACTTATTATCCCCAGCAGAGTCGCCAGTTTTGTGATACGGTGGTAGAACCGACTGTTTAATACTGGTTTGTGTTTTGCGTTTTTTGTTTGCAAAATGTTGCGGTAAGCAAGAGTCACCACCGATTTTTATTTTATCCAACTGGAAAGGAAAAAAACACAAAAAAATTCCTTTTTCGAGATTTTGAGTACGGGGGGTAGATTATAGAAAGGAAAGGTATTAACACCCTTTCTATCTATAGTTTTCTACGGGCTCTTAGTTACTTGCTCATCATTTTAAAAATTGCTTCCATGTTTGTGTGTTTTTGAAAATTTTTTGTTTTACTTTTTTTTAACCCTTGTATCAGTCCTCAAGAGTGTTACGAATTCGTTTTGAAAACTTTGTTTAAAAAAAGTGTAAGTGTGAAAAAGTTTGATTTTGAGCAAGTACCTACTAGCATCTACCTACACGAAAAAAGAATGTTTCTGTTCTTGTTTCCTTTAGACAGATCTATCCCACTATTAAAGAGTAGGTAGCACCACCGTTGGAGTTGTAAGGGTCAATTCGAAAGGGACATAATGGTCATTGAAGGCAACATATAGGGATACCTTAGCATTTCGAAGGGACTGTCATCATATATTCGTAGGCAACATCGAGGGACAAGATCATATACCGTAGGCAACTTCGAGGGACATCGATGGACCATGATCTTTATGATGATTTTAACCGAGGGCCTTTGCTAAGGGTATCCCTATGTTCGAGGGACATGACCATTATTTTCCGAGGCAACCAAGTGAGGTATACCCTAAGGATGCATATGTGCAAGGTGTGTTATGTTCAGTTATTTTAGTCTTGTGTTAAGTTTTCTAATGTTTGATTATTCTTGCCATACAATCCTATTAGTCATACATCTAGCAGTTAATAATTGTAGTAATTTAAAAGTGCAGAAATATAAAACCTAGCTATTACAAGGCTTCGGGGAGGGGGATTATGTACTTATCCAAAACTGAGGGAAAAATAAATAAAAGCGGTAAATGTCCTACTAATCATTTATTACATCCCAATATACAGTTACAATAATAAAATGAAGTGCGAAAGAATAATAACGCGCAAATTTGAAAAGACGTCTAAAAATCTTGATATAAAAAAATCTTTTTGTTGTTTTTTTGTTTTAATTTATAAAAATGGTTTAAGTTAAAAAATAATTGATCTAGATCTATATTTAAAAAGATAATTATTAAAGAAACATGAAATTTAAATAAAAGAAATTAATTCTATGTTTTTGGTATTTTTGTTACGAAAAAGAAAATGAATTAAAATGAAATTAAACCTAAGTTCTATTAATTTTAATTTTTAAAAAAAGTTAAAGTGTTTAGTTAATTAATTTACCAAAATTAAAATTTCATTAAGAAAAAATCCTAAATCTATTTTTATATTTGTTTATTGATAAAAATAAAAAAAAGGATTAAAATAAATAAATAAAATGAATAAAACAAGAAAATAAAGATGGGCCTAGTAGCAAAAGTAAACAGGAGGCGCAATCATCAGAAATCCCTAGGCCCGAATCTTCGAAAGCTTCATGCTCTAACTATGGTGTTTTTTTTATTCTTGCATGGAACCTATGATTCAACAATCCATAATTGTTCTATATAAACTCAAACAAACGTTAGCATACCATAAAAAGTGATTAAAATTATAGATTCGAAGTTTAGAATTTTACCAAATCGGTGTTGTCGAATGGGGCGTGCTAGGCATGTGATGGATTGCTCTTGGGACTTGTAAGACTCCTGAGGACTTCAAGAGGATGGTTTGAGGCTTGATGTCAATTGAGAGAGACCAGAACCTCGAGATATGACTTGCAACAATTCTTTGATTTCTGGAGAGCTTTTTGAAGAGCTTTTGGAGAGCTTTTTGAAGAGCTTTTTGAATAGATTTTTGAGAGTTTTTTAGAGAGGAATTTTGTCTCTTTCAAGCTTTTATGGCTATATATTTATAGAGAAGAATGAGGAGACAAGAAAGCATGGAAAGAATCTCCCTCATAATGTTGTGTTTTAAGACCATGATCAAGATTTGAAAAAAATGCCATATTTGATTATTTTATGCCATTTTCACATGTGGATGAACTTGGACATATTTGAAAGGTTATTGCACGAAATCAATTGGCATAAACCAGCATAAAACTTGCCCAAAATAGATTCACATCAACATTTACATTATTTCTATTATTTATTTATTTAATTCTGAATTTTAATGAATAAAATATCAAAATAAATAGCATAAATAGTAGAAAAATGTATGGGTGGGTTTAGAGGTCGTGGACCATGTTACAAACTCAATTCAAGCATAAAAAGTTGGGGCCATTTGGCAAAAATTGCAATTTTGGGCATATTTGACTTTTGGCAATTTTGCAAAAAGGGTCAACTTTGCCAATGCATAACTCCTTCAATTTTGACCCTAGAGATGTGTTCTTGGACTTTTTAGAAAGCTTAAGATGTCCTCTAAGAAACCCTTTTGGTATCATCTCAATTTATTCTTCCATGTTCATGTATGAAGCCTTGACAAAAAATGTGTTTTTGTTGACTTTCCAAAATGACCTATAATATCCAAATTTATATCTTCTTGTGAGTGCGTATTTTTAACTTTGTAGATGAAGATTAATTGTAGGGAATTACATCCTCTTATAAATAAGCTTTTGATGGGTCATTTCTGATAAAGTATGAGAAAGTTATGCTTGGTCAAAGTTGAGTTGACTTTTCCTGCAAAACCCTAATTTAGCAACTTTTGGGTTTTGATGAATTATGAGCAATCCTTGAGGAATAATGATCAACCATTTATCAAATGATGAATAATACTTCAAAATTAGGATGTTGACCAAAAATCTTGAAGTTTGACTGTATGTGGGCCACTGTTTACTTTTGCCCTAGCACAATCGGCTTTCAGGCCTTTGAGCAATTGACTGAGCAAACTTCCTCTGCAAGGCTTGAAACTTGACGTGGATGATCTTGAGAAAATATTGGGACAATAGTGAGCATTTGGGACCCTTTGGACTCAAACATCTTGATGTAAAATGAAACCCTAATTTGAGGTAGACTGCCTTTAGGAGAGAGTTTGTTTGGTCAACTCTTGGACTTCCTTGGGAAATTTGAAGACCTTACTTGAAATGTATTGAGAAATATGGGAGGGCAAATTTTGGGGTACAACAAAATGAATCAAAGTTGGGAAAAAGAAGTTGACTTTCCATACTTAGAAATATTTCAATTTTTTTCTTCAAAAGTTACCTATAATGTTTTGCATCCAAACCTGGTCTTCCACTTGGAATTAGTTCTTAACCAAAAAATATGGCATGAAATAGACATTTTGAATTACATTTTGAAACTTGAACCATTCAAAATATCCAAATATTAATAGAGTTATGAATTGTTGAAATTGGCAAAAAATCATGAAATGACCTATAATCTTTTGTATCCTTAGGGAATCTTCCATCCATTTTATCACATTGCACATAAAAGAAGGAATAAAGTTCACATCCTCAATATCATTGTGGAAAAATAGTGGGCTAAAGGTGATAAAAATTGACCAAGTTATAATCATTTTAGGTCACACATGGGAATTTTGGGGTTCATCTGGAGGACTTGTAATCTTTCTTCATCATCAAGTTTCTTCCACATGAAAACTCCTTGAAACTTTTGAAGTGATTTGTTAATAACCCTTTAAAGAGAAGGATGTTTTTGGAATCACTCAAAAATACCAAAATATGAGAAAGATATACTTTTTTGAAGTTCAAAACCCTAGCTCCTAGATCAAGAAAATGCTTTGAGGAACTTTGACAATTTTGAACAACCTTCTTGTACCAAGACTTTTTATTTGTAAATAGAAGTTGTTGAGGATGATAATGGGAACTCATATCCACCAAAAACACTTCCATATCTTGATAATTGATATAAATATGCACATTTGACCAATGGGAACAATGCCTTGTCCAACCATGACAACTTCTTCAATCAACCCCTTGTACTTTTGAATCAATCTTGATAACTTTGAAATGTGGTGAACCAAAATAAACCTTGCCATTCCATTTCTTCCAAAACAACTTCAATGGTGAGGTTTGAATTTCTCAAGCTTTATTGACTAGGGCATGGAAATAAACTCATGAACCCATGGATCAACTTGCTAAGCCATATTGCCTTTACCTACATTATTAACAAGTAAGATAAAACATCTTTGCATTTTATTAATTAAAAGGAAAGTTAAAACAAAACATGTATGATCTCAAAAGAAAAACAAGTCAAGGTGCTTGGTGATTCCTCAAAGAGTAAAGCTAAAGATAGGGAGGAGAACCAAAAGCCCTAATGTGATCTTGTTGTGATTGAATCAATATTGTATGATGAAGGGATCTTAGGGGCAAAAATTGGGGTACAACACTTCCCTTTCCATAATGTTGTACCCCAAAATTTTCCCTCTCATTTCATCAACATTTGCTCACCACAAGACCCTTGGAGCTCAAGATCAAGTTAGGTTTTGCTCTGCTCAAGACTCCTCCTTGCACTGTTAACCCAAATTAGGGTTTGAGTTTGCACAAAGATGTTTTGACCTAAAATGCCCAAAGTGACTTTCATGCTTCATGTTGTACTCACAAGTTTATCCATATCAAGTTTCAAGCCTTGATTCCAATCTTTGCCCAGTCAATTGGACAGTTGACCTAGAAATCAGTTGTATTGGGGAAAAAGTCAATTGTGGCCAATTGACAGTCAAACTTCATGATTTTTGACCCACATCAACATTTTTGAACTCATATGGACCATTTGATCAAGTTTGGATCACAATTCCACAAGAATTTTGATCAGATCACCAAAAGGGCAAAGTGGTCATTTTTAGGGTTTTGACTGCACAAAGACAATTTTTGACTGTTTGACCTAACCAATGGCAAACCAAGCTCACATATGGACTCAAGAACTCAATAGAATTGTCTTGACACATTCAACAAGTTCAAAAGAAATCTCAAATGCACAGGATTGACAGATGAATTTTCCAGTCAACTGATCAAAATTTGACTGTATACTGAAAAGTCAAACTTTGACTTTTTGGTCAAAATCAAGTGCCAAGATTCATTTTTTCATCAAGACATGTCAAATTATGAAACTTGTTCATCAAGAAATCCAAATTTGAAAATTAGGGTTTAAGATGAGAAAATTTCATAACTTCGAATTTTTCTAAGTTATGAAACTTCCTTATTTTTTCCTAACTTTGCCCCATTTTTTCACCAAGATGCAAATGGATTAAAACAAAACTTGAAACATAAAAGTTGTAGCCCATTGCAAAATCTACAACTTTGATTCACAAAGTTTTCTCAAAGGAAGCTTGTAGCTCAAGTTATGATTTTTGGAATAAGGGTGCAAAACATTCTTAATTTAGAAAAATTTTGACCTATTTTAGGCAGGATTTTTGTCCAACTTCATGGCCACTTTTCACATGGTTCCACTTGGAGTTTCAATTTGAATTACAAATATGGATTGTAGTACATATTCCAAGCTTTCCAAATTGTCCAAGAACTTATCAAACACCCTTGTGGTTAGGGAGAATCGAATTTGTAAAGTTGGGCAAAATCCATTTTTGTTCATAACCAAATACATGTTCATACATTGACATTTTTCAAATCAGCTTGTACAAAGCTAGCTTGCAGGCCTCAAAACCAGTTTCACACACCATAATTAAATGCCTAACCATTGTGCTAAGGTGTTATTTTGTTCATTTGGTCATTACATGCAAGATTAATCCTTAATTGGAAAAAGCATATTTGCCATTTTGATAAAGTAGTGCTTTATGTCAAATAACAAATCCAAGAGGCATGGGCCAGATCTTTGAAGCTAGCATTTGTACACAAATCCCTCTGATCAAGAACGGGAGATGCAGCATGCTTTAGGGCATTGTACAGGCCTGTATTGAAACTTGCATTTTCTTGCTTCAAGTAGAAGAAACTTGGCAAAACACATACCATCTTTCATTCCTGTAAGAACCAGCCAAAGCAAACTTTGCAAACATCTTTCACACTCCCTAACTGACCTAAAGCACGATTCCTTCATCACCAATACCTCCTCAAACACAAAAATATCCTCTTGCTGCAGAAACAGAGCAAGTTTTGCAACTTGACTTCCACAAACATTTCCACTCGTGCATTTTGGCTAGAAAGAGTTCAAACATGTTCCATATCATCCACTGAAGCTATCCCAAGCATTAAATCCAAGTTGTAACATCCTTAACATCGTTTGCCATTTTTGCTTTCAAGTTGTGCAGGTGGACTTCCATAGCACGATACAGGCAGTTTCAGAGCAAGCCAAGCATAGGAGAAGCATCCTTGGACTTCAGGAAAGCTGTGCCAAAGCTCAAACTCCATTGAAGATACCTCCATTGTTGTACACGACTCAAGCTGAAACAGGTAAAAACATGAACTTCTATCTCTCAATATAGGAAGAGTTAGGCTGAGGTTTGTGAATGAAACATGTTCTCCTCATAGCCCTGAAGCCATCCATATATTTACTTTTCATTTATATTGAGTATGCTGTGAGAATTTTGGCCATGAACATTGGAGAAAACTTAGGTCAGAAATTGGGGATGAAGAAATTCTCCCTCGTTTCTTAGAGTTAGGTCAAGTTTTTTATATGTATGAATTCATCTCTTGATGCTCTACATTATTTGTGTTGTGAGTTTTTGCTAAAAGTCAAAGAATCAGGAGTTTGTGTTGGACATGGTGAAGCGCGTGTTTTCTGTTTGAAACAAGGTTGGAGGTTGAAGAAGGTTGACTTGGGTTGGGCCTGAGTTGTTTTTACTCTTTGCACACTCTTTTTTAACTTACACCCCCCTGGCCCATTGTGTGAAATATTCATTATTTTTGCATTTTTCTTTTTGTTTCTGATTCTATATTTTTATTCAAACATGAAAAAACACTAAAAATATTTTTTCTCACATTTTTGCATTTATTTGGTATTTATTTGTTTCATTTAGCATATGTATATAAATATATGTAATACTTTTTATTTAAGACATTAAAAAAATAATACAAAAATATATATATTTTCAGTCATTATTTTTTATTCACATTTTGAAAACATTTTCTAAAATATACCATTTTTGTAAATAATTAATATTTTATTCTTGTATATATTTAATATATTAAAATATATAATATAAATACTTGTATATTTATTAGAATAATTAGGATAAAAATATGAAAATAATACATTTTTATCTTTATTAATATATGACACTAAAAAATACTTTTTTTTACAATATACTTCTTTTTTTTATTTTTGTATAAATTAATATATAATATTGTATAATATTAATAAATAAATACTATTTATTAGGGTTTTGCCCTAAACCATAAAAATATCCAAAAAATTGACCTTTTTATTTTTTTTATTTTTGTTTATATTTTACATTGAAAAATACTTTTAGATACATAAAAAACCATTTTTGTGCATAATACATTTTGCATATTTATTGTATTTATTTAATTATTGTACAATTAAATATTTGTATATTCGATATGGATGTAATAGTTTTAGATTTAATTTCTTGCTAAATATCCCCCCATTCAAACATTTGTACCCCCACCCCCATAATCATGTTGTAATAATTTAGGACTTTAAATTTCCGCATTTAAAAGCTTTCAAATTATGCCATGATAGACCTAGGGTTTGTATGAAAAATAAAATAACAAATAGCTTGACCTAATTCAAAGATAAACAAGCATGAAAATGGACAACACAATGCACACTTGCACCCCTAGGATTACTCCACTTGTTGCCTTCAAAAATGGGCCATGTTGCATGTTGGGTGTCTTTGGAAAAACAAAACAAATCAAATGATCATAGTCCCTCAATGACGCTTTCTCAAGTTGCCTAAAGAATGATCAAGTCCCTTAAAGAAAAATTGCCAAAGACACTTGGCACTATTGCATTCATGGTCTAAACGATGACCCCACGCCCGTCCCGTTAACATCCTAACACAAGATTGTCCACCAAATACAATGGTGGAACAATACTGTTAAAAGGGTTAAAACATAGGAAAAATCTTTGGGTAAATTTAGGGGTAGACAACTCTTAGTTACTTGATCCAATAATAATAATAATAATAATAATAATAATAATAATAATAATAATAATAATAATAATAATAATAATAATAATAATAATAATAATAATAATAATAATAATAATAATAATAATAATAATAATAATAATAATAATAATAATAATAATAATAATAATAATAATAATAATAATAATAATAATAATAATAATAATAATAATATAATAATAATAATAATAATAAAATAATAATAATAATAATAATAATAATAATAATAATAATAATATAATAATAATAATAATAATAATAATAATAATAATAATAATAATAATAATAATAATAATAATAATAATAATAATAATATAATAATAATTAATAATAATAATAATAATAATAATAATAATAATAATAATAATAATAATAATAATAATAATAATAATAATAATAATAATAATAATAATAATAATAATATAATAATAATAATAATAATAATAATAATAATAATAATAATAATAATAATAATAATAATAATAATAATAATAATAATAATAATAATAATAATAATAATAATAATAATAATAATAATAATAATAATAATAATAATAATAATAATAATAATAATAATAATAATAATAATAATAATAATAATAATAATAATAATAATAATAATAATAATAATAATAATAATAATAATAATAATAATAATAATAATAATAATAATAATAATAATAATAATAATAATAATAATAATAATAATAATAATAATAATAATAATAATAATAATAATAATAATAATAATAATAATAATAATAATAATAATAATAATAATAATAATAATAATAATAATAATAATAATAATAATAATAATAATAATAATAATAATAATAATAATAATAATAATAATAATAATAATAATATAATAATAATAATAATAATAATAATAATAATAAAAAATAAAGGTATTAAAGAAAACTATGCTTACTTAGGTGGATAACTATCACCTGATTATTCAGTCCAAAGGCGAGATGATCCTCTATGTCTAGAAAAAATAAAATTTTCAATTAATAAAGGATCATTTAATTGGAGTTAGTTAGACAGATCTTAACTAGTTGGCCTTCCCAAAAGTTATACGAATCTAAAAGAAAATTATTGCTCAGATCTAAAAATCACAAAAATATGAATTAACACTACAATAAATAATACATATTATGATAAGCTTTCACCTTGACTAGAAAACAACTGAGGTATAAATCATAGACACGACATTTCAATTGTTTTTAAAAAATATTATTTATTGAAATTTCGGTATGCAGATATCAGACACTGATATCTGATCAAAACAAAATGGCAAAGTAAACACAGTTAAGAATTTTGAAAGTAAAAGAACACACAAAGTTGTTAACCCAGTTCGGTGTACAACAACACTTACGTCTGGGGGCTACCAAGTCAGTGAGAAAATCCACTAAATAGTATCAGTTTGTAGACCTTCAACAAACTATCTTCAATTTATAATTTACACACCTAATCATTACTCATGCTTAACTTCTACCTAATACTCACCTAGGTATGAGACCCTTATCACTTTCTATTCAATCACACCAGTGATGGAACAATACACAATCTACACACCTAATCACTACTCATGCTTAACTTCTACCTAATACTCACCTAAGTATGAGACCCTTATCGTTTCAGAAGTTACACTTCAAAGATACAAAATCACCCACTTCTTAAAAGCTTAAGAGTGATAACAAAACTTATAACTTAATAGAGATAATCCTTCTCTTATACCAAGGTGATATTTGAGAGACTCACAATTAACATGAGCACACAATCTCTAAAAGACCATTAAGCAACAATATACATTCCACACACAAATTAGGTTTGTGGCCTTCTATTTATAAGCATTGTATGGACTGGATTTGGACTTCAAAAATGCAACAAGACAATTGTTAAATGTCTGCATAATCTTCTGCATAAAAATAGGTTTTAAATCAAGGATTTCCTAAAATGTCTCAAAATTTAGAAAAACATAATAACTTTAAACTCAAATAGAATCTCTGATTCCTCAATCCTGGACGCCACATAGGATTACTTAATATTCTCAGAATATTCAATAATCTGTAATTAACCAAATGAATCCAATCTGCAAAACTATAACAGACAAGATGTCGAAACTTCGTGATAGGACATCTTGTTCAACATGTTGCTACCAAGTTAGTTTTACCAAAACTACTGCCAATCATAAATACAGAGAATTAACAATCTCCCCCTTTGACAAATTTTGACTAAAACAATCAAATAATTCTTGCACACAAACACCACAATTCAGGTTACAACAAATCAACATTCGTTTGAAAATAAATCAAACACACACATATCAGAAACACAGTAGCAAAAGAATTTCATCAGAAATATCATACTATCAGAGGCATCAACAGTATAAAATTAGTATTAATTAGTAGAAGATACTAAGCACAACTACACAGAGAAAATAAATTCTCAGTTAAACTCTCAGTAAAGTTAATGTCAGGCCATCATTTCTGACATCTCTTCTCAGTAGATCAAATGTTCCAGAACATGGACTCCCTCTCAAAACCTACAAAGATAAACCTCAATGAACCAGAGAATTCTCCCCCTTAATGGAAGCCAGCAGTTAGTGGCTAGAGCACATAGAAATTACTCTCATTTTTATCCATAATATGACAAAGGTAAGCAGTTAACCAAAATATTGAAACCACATTAACACATTAGCACATAAAGTTAAGTAGCACAAAGTGCACACAAGGACCAGGTGTGATACGGTGGCAGAACCGACTGTTTAATACTGGTTTGCGTTTTGCGTTTTGTGTTTGCAAAATGTCGCGGTAAGCAAGAGTCGCCACCAACTTTTATTTCATCCAATCATGGAAAAGGAAAAAGAACAGAAAAAACCTTTTTTCGAGATATTCTGAGTACGGGGGGTAGATTATAGAAAGGGAAGGTGTTAGCACCCTTTCTATCCATGGTTTTCCATGGGCTCTTAGGTACTTGCTCATCTTTTTAAAGTTGCATGTGTATGTGCTTTGTTTTTGAAAAGTTTGACCTCGTGATAACCCTTGTATCAGTCATCAAAGGTGTGAAGAAGTTGTTTTGAAAATTTGTTTGAAAAGTGTAAGTGTGAAAAGCTTTGATTTGAGCAAGTACCTACTAGCATCTACCTACTCGAAAAAAAGATTGTTTCTATTCTCGTTTCCTTTAGACAGCGCTATCCTACTATTGAGAAATGGGTAGCACCATCGTTGGAGTTATAAGGGTTAATTCTAAAGGGACGTACGATCACTAAAGAAATGTTAGGACGTCTTAGTAATAACCCTAGAGTCTTAAGATCATATTTAAGGAAATATTTCTGAGGCAATCTTTCCGAGGCAACATCCGAACGGGACATTTGATCTTTTTTAGACAGAAGGGTAACAACTAAAGTATCATATACTTTAATGATCGTTTACTGAAGGCAACCTAAGTGAGAGTATACCCTAAGGGTGATAGGTGCAAGTGATCTGTTTTAAGTTATTTAATCTTTGCACATTAGGGTTTTCAAACCGTATTAATTTTTCATGCATTCTTGTCATACAGTCCGATTAGCATACATCTAAACAATTAAATATTTACGGGAATTAAAAATGCGAGAAAGTAAATCTACGCTATTACAAGGCTTCGGGGAGGGGGGTTAATTACATATCCAAAAACCCGGGGAAAAAGCGATAAGTAAAAGCCCTAAATTAAACTATTACAAACCATGAACAGTTACAAAAATATTGTCGAAATAAATAATAAGCGCGCGATGAATCAAATACGAAACGACTAGGGTTTTGACCATTGACTAAACCTGTTGACGATTGGTAAAAAAAATGTTTTTTGGTCATGTTTTGTTACTTAAGGAAATAATGAACTAATTTAAAAAAGACAATCCTAATTCTAATAAATTTTAAATTAAGAAAAATAAATTAATTCAATCTAAAACCTATTTTTGTATTTTATTTACTTGAGAAAAAGAAAAAAAACAAAATTAAATCAAGAGTTTAACCTAATTTGCTATTTGATTTTATTTGTGAAAATAAATTACAATTTCCCTAAGTTAACACTAAATTAAATTAATTTTGATAATATAAAAAGAAAACTAATTCTAATTTTTTTTTTATGAATTTTTGATTTTATGATTTTTATAAAAAAAAGAGATTAATTTGTTAATTAAGAATAAATAAAAGAAATATTAAAAGAATTAAAAAAAATAAAAGAAATAAGAAAAGGATGATGGGCCTGATAGCAATGTTGAACAAATCCAAGTTCTGGGCCCAACAAATCCAAGCCCTTTTGACTTTGCTAGATCTGATGCATACGTTGACCTGGGGTACATGGTGGACCTTCAATGGAGAGGCATTGGATCTAGATCGCTGGTGAATTTGATGGCCAGATATTGGTGGCATATGATGGAAGTGAGGACCTGTGGTGTACCTGATCTCATGAAACAAAATAATATGACCCAGGCCCTTATATCCAACTCCAATGCCTGCCTGCCAACTGAGCCACGCATTTTGTTGTACACATAATGGAAGTAAAATAATATAATCAAAAACCAATAATGTATTCAAAAAATGCGCTAAAATTCAAACCACCCAACTAGTGAGTGCCACGCATTGTCTTCTTCCCCAAACCGTCGTTTTAGCCTAAGATACTTTTACCTACAGACACCTTGTTGTAGGTACAGACCTTTGCATCTCAAAAATTGCATATGCTTAAGATAAATGACCATGGCTGGTACCAATCAACTCGTCTCATCCTCACGAGCATCATGGTACCAGAATCAACGCCCAATTTTGCCTACATTGGAAAACCCTAAACAAGAACACGAAACCCTAACTATGGCATATCTTGATTCCTGTACTAAAAACACAATTAAACAATACCAATAGCTTGCAAACTCAATGATAAATAATAATATATGAATCAAATGTACTAATGATGAGTAAATCAATCGAAATCAAAATTTTGGGACAAACCGTGGCCTCTGTACTTACGATTCCAGGCGTGAAAAGGCTTGCACTTGATTGAGATCCCTTCTGGAGATGTCCAGGAGTCTGTTGGTATCGTTTGAATGGCTTGGATTGGCCTCTAGGATGGAAATTGAATCACCACTTTTCTTGAACTTTTTCAGTTTTGCTCTTGGCTCTGTACGACCTCCAACCTCTCTCTCTTGCCTTGGCCATGTTATGTATATGTAATTCAACATATTAGGTCAACAAAAACGAGCTGAATCTTGGTCCATTATGAAGATTTGATTTGGTCTTTATCTTTGTATGATATCTTTCT
The DNA here is from genome assembly GCA_948472305.1 of Vicia faba. NCBI lineage: Eukaryota > Viridiplantae > Streptophyta > Magnoliopsida > Fabales > Fabaceae > Vicia > Vicia faba. The sequence continues at coordinate 99,335 of CATIWC010000862.1, read as the reverse complement.
ATATCAATCCAAATCATGCCAATTTTGGTTCAATTTGTTTTTCACATTTTGGATATGATTTTCCAGCATAATTGGATTTGATTCCACCCAAAATCTGATCACAAAACAAATCTTTTCTTTTTTTTGCTATTTATTTGATTTAATTTGACTTTTAAATGATAAAAATCAAAATATAATAAATAAATAAAGCAAAAGGTGTGTGGGTGCTGATTTGGATCGTGGACCATGTCATAAGCAAGATTCAATCATGAAAAACTAGGCCCATTTGACAAAAAATGCAAATTTGAGCATATTTGTCTTTTGGCAATTTTGCAAAAAAGGTCAACTTGGCCAATGCATAACTCTCTCAATTTTGACCCTAGAGAGGTGTTCTTGGACTTTTTAGAATGCTTAGGATGTCCCCTGAGTAACCATTTTGGTCTCATCTTAATTGAGTCTTTCATGTTCATGTATGAAGCTTTGACCTAAAAGGTGTTTTTGTTGACTTTTCAAAATGACCTATAATGTCAAAATTCATATCTTTTTGTGAGTGCATATTCTGAACTTCAGTGATGAAGATGAATTGTAGGGAATTGTATCCTATTTAAAATGAGCTTTGGATGGGTCATTTATGATGAAGTGTGAGAAAGTTATGCTTGGTGAAAGTTGAGTTGACTTTTCCTACAAAACCCTAATTTAGCAACTTTTGGGTTTTGATGAATTGTGAGCAATCCCTGAGGAATCATGATCAACCCTTGATCAAATGATGAATAATACTTCAAAATGAGTATGTTGACCAAAAATCTTAAAGTTTGACTGTATGTGGGCCACAATTGACTTTTGACCTAGCATAGTTGATTTTCAGGCATTTGAGCAATTGACTGAGCAAACTTTCTCTGCAAGGCTTGAAACTTGACATGGATGATCTTGAGAAAATGTTAGGACAATGATGATCATTTGGGATCCTTTGGACTCAAGCATCTTGATTCAAAATGAAACCCTAATTTGAGGTATACTTCCTTAGGAGAGAGTTTGTCTAGTCAACTCTTGAACTTCCTTGAGCAATTTGGGGACCTCACTTGACATTTGTTGAGAAATATGGGAGGGCAAATTTTGGGGGTACAACAGCTTCCCCTGTTCAATCTTCTTAAACCTGAAGATGTAGATTGGCTCGTCTGCCTTTCGTGATCTGAAGGTGGAAGATGATTGAACACTAGAGTGCCCAGAAATTTGCACTCGCATGAAGTGATACTTGACTTGTGATATCAGGAATGGGCTTATAGATGCCATTTGGTAGTGTCAATCGCACAAGAGATTCCTTTGCCAGAATCCGTATACCTGTTGTTGAGGAGGACTTTGCCGGGGGAATGCTGGTCTCTGTCTTGAGAGAAATAGAGTTTTAGGAGCTTCAGTTGTCCGTTACTCTACTGGGGAATAATTCCGGTCTGGGAAGTGGAAGTGAACTATGTGTTTGGTCGGGGTATATGCTGCACCACGACTTTCGGGGGAAATGCGAAATCAATTGTGTTTGATTGGGTCTCGGTCTTATAGTGCTGTGGACTGCTGTCTGGGGATAAGGGAGGAAGAACCCAGATAATAGGGCTATGAGAAGGAACCTAGATGGTAAGGTTACTTCGAGATGAAAGCCTGGATAGTAGGGCTGTGAGAAGGAACCTGGATGGTAGGGTTACTTCGATATGAAAGCCTGGATAGTAGGGTTGTGAGAAGGAACCTGGATAGTAGGGTTACTTCTATATGAAAGCCTGGATAGTAGGGCTGTGAGAAGGAACCTGGATGGTAGAATTAATTCGATATGAAAGCCTAGATAGTAGGGCTGTGAGAAGGAACCTGGATGGTAGGGTTACTTCGATATGAAAGCCTGGATAGTAAGACTGTGAGAAGGAACCTGGATGGTAGGCTTACTTTGATATGAAAGTCTGGATAGTAGGGCTGTGAGAAGGAACATGGATGGTAGGGTTACTTCGATGTGAAAGCCTGGATAGTAGAGCTGTGAGAAGGAACCTGGATGGTAGGGTTACTTCGATATGAAAGCCTGGATAGTAGGGCTGTGAGAAGGAACCTGGATGGTAGGGTTACTTCGATATGAAAGCCTGGATAGTAGGGCTGTGAGAAGGAACCTGGATGGTAGGGTTACTTCGATATGAAAGCCTGGATAGTAGGGTTGTTAGAAGGAACCTGGATGGTAGGGTTACTTTGATATGAAAGCCTGGATAGTAGGGTTGTGAGAAGGACCCTAGATAGTGGGGTTACTTTAATATGAAAGCCTGGATAGTAGGGCTGTTTCAAAATGAGTTTGGGTAAAACTGCAGAGGGAACCTGGGTAAGGTTGTTCTTGTCGCGCTGATGATTACTCTGTTTAGCTTTGAGTATTGATCATGGACCTGCTGGAAATTGTTGATAATAATTGTCTTTCCTGAAATAAATACATGGTTAGTTATGTGCGATGCATGAGATGCATTGTATAATGATGTTCTCAAAATAAATGAGACTATGTTATATGTGATGTATGAACATGTCATGATGTATGAACCTGAAATGCTGACATAATAATCTGAGTCTGGGAAAATAAATCCCTAACTGTTGTTTGGAGAGTGTGAGAAATGGTATTCTTGACTGCTGTAAAAAAAACACAGTTCCTCTACTTCTGTTGGGAATGGTGAACAAGGATGACTATGCTGGGGATTTTTCCCTTGGCTGGTGAACATTCTGCCGGAAGAGTCCCTGTCTGAGGATAACTCTGTGGGGGAATAACTTTGTTGGAGATGAGATACTCTGTTGATAGATCTGCTGATTTGGAGGAATAAACCCAATTGGGGATGAATTTCCGTTGCTGGTGATAATGAATTTTGTTGGAGATTGAATTTCTGCTTGTGAGAGAAATAAAATCTACTTGGGGAAAAAAATACCGACTCACTCGCGATTGTGAACCTCAACTGGGGAGAGTTATGTATTGTTCCAGAAAGCTAACATCATTGTCTTTGGATACTTTTACTCTGTGGGGAGTGTACGTACCACTAATCATGTTCTCAAGCTGGCTTTATCCTGGTACCTGATGGGCAGAGTAACTGTAAGGTTCAGACACTTCTTGTTTTTCCCTGTTTCTAGAATTACGAGTAATCGTCTTTTGTTTCTTATGTAAATATTTGTGAGCAGCAATCATTTTCAAATGCATATATCAAAAATGAATCATTGGATGTTCTTGCAAAACAAAACAGAAAAAAGAAAAACAAATTGAAATTTCTTGTGAAAATGAATTGTATTGACTTTGAAGTTGACCTGTAATAGGCGTTTTGTACAAAGAGGTTGACGTCCTAGTAAGAGAACACCGCCGAAAGACAGAAAGTATACAATTTGTGCAAAAGAAAGAAAAACAGCTATGTGAAACAATCCCATTGGGTTCCAACTCTACTATTTCCTTTATATCTCCAAGCGTCTCATCACTTTGCTACTTGGCCGAAGGTAGATCAGATTGATTGGCGATGTCGGAGCTTGCTAGTTGATATTGAAGTTTGATTGCAAGATGATCCAATGAGACATAGTGTTACGCTTCAATCCCTAATTTTTTCCTGGACCGCCCTTTCGGGTTTTCAGTCCACCGGGATACCCTTTTTTGCCCAAGCCGCCTTTTCAGGTTTTCGACTTTCCGGGTGTACAGTTTTTTCATTTTCATCCCTTACTTTTTCCCGAACCCTTTTGGTTCGCCGGGAAGCCCTTATTTTTGCCTAGGCCAGTCAACCTAGCGGGTCTTTGATTATGCGTAGTATCTTTTCACTATGTCCGTATTGACGGGGTGAGGAAGGTCGTCACCATCCATGGTGGTTAGAATCATAGCTCCTCCCGAGAAAATGTTCTTAACCACAAATGACCCTTCGTACGTGGGGGTCCATTTGCCCCTGGGATCACCTTGCGGTAGTATGATGCGTTTGATCACTAGATCCCCGACTTGGTATTCTTGACGCCTGACTTTCTTGTTAAAAGCCTTAATCATTCGATTTTGATACGTCTGACCATGACAGATATTAGTAAGTCTCTTTTCATTGATTAGATTCAGCTGATCAAGTCGAGTTTGGATCCAGTCGTCTTCGGTCAAACCCGCATCCTTCATAATCCCGAGAGAGGTTATCTGGACTTCGATGGGTAGGACTGCCTCCATGCCATACACCAAAGAGTAGGGTGTTGCCCCTGTCGACGTCCGCGTTGAGGTACGGTATCCATGAAGAGCGAAAGGTAACATCTCGTGCCAGTCTTTGTATGTCATCATCATCTTCTGCACAATCTTCTTGATGTTCTTGTTAGCTGCTTCAACATCCCCATTCATCTTTGGCCGGTAGGGAGAAGAGTTATGATGTTGTATCTTGAATTGTTTACAGAGCTCGGTGATCATTGTGTTATTGAGATTTGTACCATTGTCAGTAATAATCCTCTCTGGCACACCATATCGACAGATCAGATTGTGTCAGATGAACCGCGCCACGACGTTCCTGGTTACTGTAGCAAAGGAAGTTGCCTCAACCCACTTCGTAAAGTAATCAATGGCTACCAGAATAAAGCGATGCCCGTTAGACACAGTAGGTCTGATCTCGCCGATCATGTCGATGCCCCACATTGCAAAAGGCCAAGGAGCTGTCAGCATAGACTTAGCACTTATGACAGGTTCGAGAATGCTGATAACAATCGGCTTCCATAGTGGACCAATACTATCCTGCCCGTAGGATTTTCTTTGCCATAGTATGTCCACTAGAATGAGTTCTGAAGTTAACTTCATGTAACTCTGCCATGATCCTTTCTGCCTCGCTCTTGTCTACACATTGCAGTAAGGTTAAATCATGGTTACGCTTATAGAGGATTCCATTACTGATGAAGAATTTCACAGTGAACCTTCTCAGAAACTTCTTATCATTAATAGATGCCCCCTCAGGGTATTCTTGAGCCTCAAGATACCTTTTTACCTCATGGAACCAGGGTTTATCTACCCCCCCTTCAGTCTCAATGTCACAGCAATATGCGGGTTCATCCAACCTCTCAATGGTAATCTGGGGAGCTTCATTGTCCCATCTAACTTTAAACATAGAAGACATGGTAGCTAGTGAGTCTGACAACTGGTTCTCTTCTTGTGGGAAATGTTCAAAGGTTACCTCCTCAAAGTGTGGGAGCAATGTCAGTACATACTCTTTGTAAGGGATAAGATTCAGGTGCTTCGTATCCCACTCGCCTTTGATCTAACTTATCACTAGAGCGAAATCTCCGAATACACTCAAGAACTTAATCCTCAGGTCAATAGAAGCTCGAAGATTCATGATACACGCTTCATACTCCGCCATATTGTTGGTGCAGTTAAAACATAATCGGGCGGTGAACACAGTATGACAGCCCTTGGGAGATATAATTATAGCGCCAATGCCATTACCCAGTGCATTCGAGGCTCCATCAAAATACATAGACCATTGGGATCCCTCCTCTGGTTCTTCATCCAGTCCAGGTTCTTCGCAGTCGGTTATCAACATGATATTCTCATCCGGGAACTCGAAACTCATTGACTGGTAGTCATCCACGGCTTGATGCGCCAAATGATCCGCCAATACACTCCCCTTGATTGCTTTTTGGGTTGTGTATTAGATGTCGTACTCGGTTAAGATCATATGCCATCTTGCTATCCTTCTGGAGAGAGCGGGCTTCTCGAAAATATACTTGATCGGATCCATCTTTGATATCAATAAGGTAGTGTGAGTCAGCATATACTGTCTCAGTCGGTGAGCAACCCATGCCAAAGCGCAACAAGTTTTCTTGAGGAATGAGTATCGGGTCTCACAGTCGGTAAACCTTTTGCTAAGGTAGTAAATGGCGTGCTCTTTTCGGCCAGACTCGTTATGTTGCCCCAACATACACCCCATTGAATCGTCTAGCACTGTCAAGTATAATATTAAAGGTCTTCCTTCCACTAGAGGCATCAAAATTGGTGGTTCTTGAAGGTATTCCTTGATTCTTTTGAAAGCGGTCTGGCATTCATCATTCCACTTTACCACTTGATCTTTCTTCAACAGCTTGAAGATTGGCTCACAAGTAGAAATCAGATGTGAAATGAACCTGGCGATGTAATTCAGACGTCCCAAGAAACCTCTAACTTCTTTTTCTGTGCGGGGAGCTGGCATCTCTTGTATGGCTTTTACCTTTGCAGGATCCACCTAAATACCTTTATCACTGACGACGAAACCCAGAAGCTTACCAGATCTTACCCCGAAGGTACACTTGTTCGGATTCAACCTCAGCTTGTACGTCTTCAACCTGTCAAACAGTTTTTGAAGATGATAAAGGTGTTCTTCCTTAGTCTGGGACCTGACTATCATGTCATCAACATACACCTCGATCTCGTGGTGAATCATATCTTGGAACAAAGCGACCATGGCGCGCTGATAAGTTTCCCCAACATTCTTCAACCCAAAAGGCATTACCTTGTAACATCAGGTTCCCCACTGTGTAATGAAGGTTGTCTTCTCCATGTCCTCAGGAGCCATCTTGATCTGGTTGTAGCCAGAAAAACCATCCATGAAGGAGAAGATCTTGTGTTGCGCGGTGTTGTCGACTAGAACATCAATGTGAGGAAGTGGGAAGTCATCCTTGGGGCTTTCCCTGTTCAGATCTCTGTAGTCCACACACATCCGTACTTTACCGTCCTTTTTAGGTACCGGAATGATGTTGGCAACCCACTGTGGATAAGAAGTGATAGCCAAGAATCCTGCATCGAACTGTTTCATGACTCTGCCTTGATTTTCTCTGACATTTCAGGGCGCATACGACGGACCTTCTGCTTTATCGGAGGGCAGTCTTCTTTAGTCGGCAGGCGATGTACCACAATATCAGTGTCTAAACCAGGCATGTCTTCGTAGGACCCGGCAAAGATCTCAACATAGTCATGTAGTATCTGTACCAACCTCTGTTTGACACTAAGCTCCAGATTTGCACCTATTTTGACCTCTTTCATGTCTTCCTCTGTACCCAAATTCACCGACTCAACTGGCTCTTCATGAGGCTGTATGGCCCTTTCTTCCTGCTGTAATAGTCTAGCAAGTTCTCCAGGCACCTCACAATCGTCCTCACCTTCGTCCTCGGCTTGGTTGATCGGGTTTTGAAGTCATAACTGGAAGTAGCAGAGTTGTTATCAATGGGATCCAGAGTGGATATGGATCTACAATATGATACGTGAGTGTGTCTAAGAGAATAGCTGTTTTGATAAAGTGAGAGACAGAAAAGAAAAACAAGGAGCGCAAAATTTGTAATGCAAGAAACGTCCAATGCTTTATTAATGATATATGAAATGACAAATAATAAGCCTTCACAAGCAAAGCCAAGGCGCCTCGGGCAAGGCACCGGGCCGTAAAGTTTCAAACTGTTTATTACAAATCTTAAAACAAAAGTCAATTACTGCGGAATAAAAGAAACAGGTATGAAGTCCTTCGCCGTCCAATTATTCAGTCCACCATTGGTTATTGGGTAGATCCATCTGTCGATGTCTGAATCTTCTTCACTGTCCTCAATTGCATTAACTACCCGATTATTAATGTGTAGAGGAGGTCTTCCAATCCGCGCGTGCCTAACAGCCATTTGAGCCCCTGTAGTAAAGCCCAAACCAAATTTGTCAGTTTTGTGAGTGAAATTAGGGAGCTGATCCCAATTGGTACACCCACCTTCTTCAATTACAGCCCTGGCATCTTTGAGAAAAGCCATCTTCAGCGGAGGTTTGCCGGTAATAACTTCAGTTGATGCCGAGAACTGAGGGACCTCTTCGAAATTCTGACAAGGAGTTTCTATGAATTCCTCGTCCATCTCTACGTAGCGAAAGTAATTGAGGTGACTCACCATATATTCTTCTTCACCTCGCACTGTGACAATCTTCCCCTTCACCGGATATTTCAGCATTTGATGGAGGGTGGAAGTAACTGCCCCAGCCCTATGGATCCAAGGATGACCCAACAAACAAGAATACGATGGCTTGATATCCATTATGTAGAAGGTGGACCCAAAAGTATGAGAACCCACCTTGACAGGGATGTCCACTTCCCCGTGCACCATTCTTTTTGATCCGTCAAAATCCCTTACCACAATGTTACTCGGCTTTAAAGTCAAACCTTCACAATCTAAACGGTCTAATGCTTTCTTTGGCAGAACATTCAACGAAGATCCGGTATCTACTAGCACATGAGCCATAGTGGTTCCCCTGCACTCGATCGAGACATGCAGAGCATCATTATGATTCCTCCCCTTAGGGGTCAGATCCGCATCTGAAAATCCTAGCCCATTGTTAGCAGTCAGGCTAGCCACGCAATCCTTGAATTGGTCTGCTGAAGTTTCCTGCGGCACATGCTCAGTCTTGAGAAATGCAATTAAATCCTTCACATGGGCTTCAGAACACAACAACAAAGACAACATGGAGATCTTTAACGGGGTCTGTCCCACCTGTTCGACCACATTGTAGTTGCTTTTCTTGATAATTTTCAGTATTTCCTCTATTTCTTGTTTAGAGGCTTCCACAACGATTTTCTTAGGTGCCTCCGTCCGGGCAGGCTCACCTATAATTTCTTTGCCCCGAGTCCCAGATGGCTCAGCAGCAGGGGTGATAACTGGAGTAGGGATAGGAGAAATGTCAGGAGTGTTGTTTGGAGCAGCAGTTGGAATAACAATAGGCTTGATGATAGTCTTTGGGGAAATCTCGGGAGAGAAGACCCTTCCACTTCGGGTAACTTTACTATTCCCGACAATATTACTGACATCAGTATCAACTTCTTCATTCTTCGGATCTTGCTTAATACCATGATAATACACATCAGCACCGTAATGCCATGGGACAGCCTTGTCTGAGGTGTACGGAATGGGACCAGGAACAGTGATTATTAGCAGAGCAATTCTTTGAACAGGTGTAATCCTAACAGGTTTTCTCGAGGAAACCTTGGAAGGATTGGCGGAAATGGTTATAATAGCGACGTATTCGACAGGAACAACAGGGATCATAGTCTTCTCGAACAAAATCTCTTTATTATCCATCAAGCGCTGAACACCTGACTTCAACAAACGGAAAACAGAAGGTAGAATCGAACATACGTGGCAACCTTCACCACAACCCGGAAATAAATCGGCCAACAGCAAATTCTTCTTAACAGTCACCAGATGAGTAGAAATTTCTTCAATAGAGTTCACAAATAAATCGGTGTCAACAACATTAACTCCACGACCATGTTTGGGCATGGGAGCAGTTATAACATTCGGCTTTTCTAGAGCATCAAAATCTATCTCCTTGGCTTCAAGCAAGTCTTGTACTTTGTTTCTGAGAGCCCAGCAATCATTGGTATCATGGCCAGGACTCTCAGAATAGTAGGCGCACCGCGCATTAGGATTGTATCTGGGAGAAGTAGTGTTTGGGTTCTTGGGAGCCTCTCTCAAGGTTGCCAAGTTGGATTTTAACAGATGAGGCATAACTTCGGCCAAGGTCATGCTGAGGCGGGTAAAATGTCGTTGTGGTCTTTCCACCCTTTGTTGATTGTTGCATTGTGGCACAACGGTAGGTCTTGGTATCACTACGGCATTTACCGATTGACGGTGTTCAGATATGCTTTGGCCCCCCGGGCTATAAACTGCACTGGCCTCCTTCTTACCAGTGAAAGGCTTATTTACCGAACTCGAAGAGGCATCTTTCTGTATTTTACCACTCCGAATTCCAGCTTCTACTCTCTCCCTAGTTAAAATCAGCTCAGTGAAACCAGATGACGAGCTGCCGATCAAGTGATTGAAAAACGGACCAGATAGTGTCCCTAGAAACATGTCAACCAACTCCCTATCAGACAACGGGGGTTGGACTCTTCCAACCAAGTCTCTCCACTTTTGAGCATAGTCCTTAAAACCTTCACCTGCACCCATAGACATACCCTGGAGCTGAGTACGAGTGGGAGCAAGGTTGGCGTTGTACTGATACTGCTTGTAGAAAGCAGCAGCAAGATCTTCCCAGTTTCGGACACTAGCTCCCTCCAACTGGTAGAACCATTCAAGCTGAGTCCCTGACAAACTATCTTAAAAGAAATGCACCCATAAATTTCTATCAGCTGTGTGGGTTTGAATCTTCCTGACATACGAGCAAAGATGGAGTTTTGGGCAGGACACTCCATCATACTTGGCAAAAACTAGAGCTTTGAACTTATGAGGGATGACCACTCCCGATACCAGTCCCAATTCTCCGAAATCCAAACCATGTATTTTTTGAATTTCCGTAGCGCTCAGACGGTCTTCTAGCTGCATGTATCTATCCTCGGTAGGAGGATATTTCTCATCATCAAAATTAGTATCATTGTCAGAGACTGCAGGACTATGGTCCTTTTCCCTCTCTTGGTTCTCCCCTTCCTTGGATGAAGAAGTCAGATCAGCTTGTTGTCTCAACCTTTCTCTGAATCTTCTACCCATATTCAGAATTCCGACCTTCTTCTTCTTCTCTTTCAGAATAAGGGTCTTCAGATCCTCTTGCCCTTTAGCCAGACTTACGGACATCTGTTGGAACTGGGCATTCTGCGCCTGAAGATCTTTGATGGCTTGATCAGAAGACATTTCTGCTGAAATAAACAGCGAAGAAGATGAGAAACCTGTAGTGGTACCTGTAATGATGTGCATGATAATGGGATGCGCATGTAATGATTTCAAAGACTTTGGGAGATTTAAATTTGCAAACCAAAAATAAACAAAACTTTATTAGCTTAACTTTGAAAGGTTCAACAATTCCTTTAAGGCGTTACAAAGAAGTAAATAAAACAAATCTAAAACTAGAAAAAGAAAAATCAAAAGTCCCATGGATGCTTCCTCTTTGTGCTAATATAGTCATTGATCACTCTTTCTTCCTCGAGCTGCCTGGTGAGCTTTAAAACCTTCCTTTCTTGCTCATGGAACTGCTCCCGATAAGTATCCTGCTCATTCTTCAGCTGAATCCAAGACCTTTGTAACTCCCCGGGATCAGTGGGTATGTAAGGATAGAGAACCGTGTAAGGAATACCTTCTTCATTAGTGGGCTCCATAATCACTGGTAATACGGCTGCATAAGGAATCATAAGCTTTTGAGCACGAGCTCGGACCCATTGGAGATAAGGCTTCATAGGAAGGGAAGTCTTTGGTCCCAATTCTTCGGGGTCAGATCTGTTTACCATTCCCCAAGCTCGTATAAACCTCCGACGATGCTCCTTAACATCCTCCTTATAGTCGAATATAATGTCCTCGAGCAGTAACTCATGGGGACCATCTCTCCTAGCACGACCAAATTGTCGCAAAGTTAGACAAGGATTGTAAGTTATACCCCCTCTCATACCAAGTAATGGGACATTAGGGTATCCCCCACAGCGGTCAATAACATTAGTGTCTTCCATAGCCCGGGAACACCAAAGAATATCCGTATGAGGACGTGAAATTATTCTGTACGACCAACCCAAACCTTCTTCGTTCTTCAGCACAGACTTAGGGAGGTGAGAAATAAACCACCTCGACAGCAACGACATGCAGCACATAAGAGTCCCTCTTCTCTTCATAGTACGAGTATGGAGGGCATGCAAGATATCTCCAAGCAAGGTAGGCACAGGGTTGTGAGAAAGGAAAATCTTGATAACATTCACGTCTACAAAGGAGTCCGGATTAGTGAAGAGAACTAAACCATAGATAAGAAGAGCCAAGACATCTTCAAAAGCTTGAAAATCCAAATCATCCCAGAATAGATGAGCCTGATCTATCAGAAATTTGGCTAAAAAACCCTCAACTCCGCTTTGAGTTTCCCAATTGGATACCACATCGGCCTGTTTTAAATGCAAAGCTGAGGCAATGTCTTATGGCCTAGGAACTTCTTCCATACCTATGAAGGGTACCTGTTCTAGAATGGATATGCCCAATAAATGAGAGAATTCTTCCAAGGTGGGTACTAGCTGGTAATCTGGAAAGTTGAAGCAGTGATGCTTGGGATTGAAGAACTGAAATAGTACGCTCATCATCTGTTCATCAAGGTTTCAAAAACTCTTGATGCTAACTCTTTAAGCTGGGCAGGTATCTGCACAAAGTTGATTCGGATGGTATTTCTATGCACGGAAGCCATGATCTGCAAAATAGAACAAAGATAAATTCCCTTGGTCTTTGAAATGGTTAGTGTAATGAGACATGAATGCCATGTTATGATGCATGATGTCATGATAAATCACAGGTATAGCAGACAACAGGTATTACAAACACATTCAAATCACACAAAGCCCTTAGGTTTAAGGCTTGCATGAGGTTAAAGGTAATACCCTCTTGAAGTTAAGTTGGTTCAACCTGTCCTAGAAAAGTAACCGGGTTCTAGAGGATCTCAATATCACTGACCATCCTCCATTGGTCATGGTTTCAGCTTACGCAATCTTTTCTTGCGGCCTAAATTATTCCGAGAGTATGGTCTCAATGAGTGTAGCATCGAGTATCAACCAGTTCTCAGCTCTGCACCGAGGCCGGCTATCTCACTACTTTCTAATGACCAAGTTGGGCGATTAAAGGTTCTAAGGTCAGTTGATGCTTAACGACACCACGCGGCGGCCCCGTATTCTCCTCGTTTCTCCACAAGGGATGCCGATACCAACCAAAGTGCCACATTAACGTAGCTACTGCTTCAACCATATCGGTCTATGCTGTACAGTTCCCTCACAGTCTATTGCTACTTACCTAAAAGGTATTCTCCAGATCCGGGTTAGGATCTATAGTAACCCCAAACAGAACCCTTAAAAATAAAGCAAACAAAGCAATCAAGAGAAGCAATTAAGATGATCTAGATCCTAAGGTATATCCCACTTATAAAGTCCCCAGCAGAGTCGCCAGTTCTGTGATACGGTGGCAGAACTGATTGTTTAATACTGGTTTGCGTTTTGCGTTTTGTGTTCGCAAAATGTCGCGGTAAGAAAGAGTCGCCACCGACTTTTATTTCATCCAATCATGGAAAAGGAAAAAGAACAGAAAAAACCTTTTTTCGAGATATTCTGAGTACGGGGGTAGATTATAGAAAGGGAAGGTGTTAGCACCCTTTCTATCCATGGTTTTCCATGGGCTCTTAGGTACTTGCTCATCTTTTTAAAGTTGCTTGCGTATGTTATTTGTTTTTGAAAAGCTTGACTTCGTGATAACCCTTGTATCAGTCATCAAAGATGTGACGAAGTTGTTTTGAAAATTTGTTTGAAAAGTGTAAGTGTGAAAAGCCTTGATTTGAGCAAGTATCTACTAGCATCTACCTACTCGAAAAAAAGATTGTTTCTATTCTCATTTCCTTTAGACAGTGCTATCCTACTATTGAGAAATAGGTATCACCATCATTGGAGTTGTAAGGTTCAATTCGAAAGGGACATACGATCACTAAAGCAATGTTAGGACATCTTAGTAATAACCCTAGAGTCTTAAGATCATATTCGAGAAAACATTTCCGAGGCAACATCCGAATGGGACATTTGATCTTTTTTAGACAGAAGGGTAACCACTAAAGTATCCTATACTTTAATGATTGTTTACCGAAGACAACCGAAGTGAGAGTATACCCTAAGGGTGATATGTGCGAGTGATCTGTTTTCAGTTATTTAATCTTTGCACATTAGGATTTTCTAACCGTATTAATTTGTCATGCATTCTTGTCATACAATCCTATTAACATACATCTAAACAATTAAATATTTGCGGGAATTAAAAACGCGAGAAAGTAAATCTACGCTATTACAAGGCTTCAGGGATGGGGATTAATTACATAGCCAAAAACCCGGGGAAAAAGCGATAAGTAAAAGCCCTAAATTAAACTATTACAAACCATGAACAATTACAAAAATATTGTCGAAATAAATAATAAACGCGCGATGAATTAAATACGAAACGACTAGGGTTTTGACCCTTGACTAAACCTATTGACGATTGGTAAAAAAAAATGTTTTTTGGTCATGTTTTGTTACTTAAGGAAATAATGAACTAATTTAAAATAGAAAATCCTAATTCTAATTAATTTTAAATTAAGAAAATAAATTAATTCAATCTAAAACCTATTTTTGTATTTTATTTACTTGAGAAAAAGAGAAAAAACAAAATTAAATCAAGAGTTTAACCTAATTTTCTATTTGATTTTATTTGTGAAAATAAATTACAATTTCCCTAAGTTAACACTAAATTAAATTAATTTTGATAATATAAAAAAAAACTAATTCTAATTTTTTTTTTATGAATTTTTGATTTTATGATTTTTATAAAAAAAATATTAATTTGTTAATTAAGAATAAATAAAATAAATATTAAAAGAATTAAAAAAAATAAAAGAAATAAGAAAAGGATGATGGGCGTGATAGCAATGCTGAAGAGGGGGGTATGTTGTTGAAGTTATGGGCCCAACAAATCCAAGCCCTCTTGACTTTGCTGAATCTGATGCATACGTTGACCTGGGGTACATGGTGGACCTTCAATGGAGAGGCATTGGATCTAGATCGCTGGTGAATTTGATGGCCAGATATTGGTGGCATATGATGGAAGTGAGGACCTGTGGTGTACCTGATCTCATGAAACAAAATAATATGAACAAAGGTTGGGACCTGGGGATCGAACCCATGCCCTTATATCCAACTCCAATGCCTACCTGCCAACTGAGCCACGCGTTTTTGTTGTACACATAATGGAAGTAAAATAATATAATCAAAAACCAATAATGTATTCAAAAAATGCGCTAAAATTCAAACCACCCAACCAGTGAGTGCCACGCATTGTCTTCTTCCCCAAACCGTCGTTTTGGCCTAAGATACTTTTACCTACAGACACCTTGTTGTAGGTACAGACCTGTGCATCTCAAAAATTGCATATGCTTAAGATAAATGACCATGGCTGGTACCAATCAACTCGTCTCATCCCCACGAGCATCATGGTACCAGAATCAACGCCCAATTTTGCCTGCATTTGGAAAACCCTTAACAAGGACACGAAAACCTAACTATGACATATCTTGATTCCTGTACTAAAAATGCAATTAAACAATACCAATAGCTTGCAAACTCAATGATAAACAAGAATATATGAGTCAAACGTGCTAATGATGAGTAAATCAATGAATTCGAAATCAAAATTTTGGGACAAACCGTGGCCTCTGTACTTACGATTCCAGGCGTGAAAAGGCTTGCACTTGATTGAGATCCCTTCTGGAGATGTCCAGGAGTATGTTGGTATCGTTTGAATGGGTTGGATTGGCCTCTAGGATGGAAATTGAATCACCACTTTTCTTGAACTTTTTCAGTTTCGCTCTTGGCTCTGTACGACCTCCAACCTCTCTCTCTCTCTCTCCTCTCTCTCTCCTCTCTCTCTCTCACTCTCTCTCTCTCTCTCTCTCTCTCTCTCTCTCTCTCTCTCTCTCTCTACTCTCTCTCTCTCTCTCTCTCTCTCTCTCTCTCTCTCTCTCTCTCTCTCTCTCTCTCTCTCTCTCTCTCTCTTCTCTCTCTCTCTCTCTCTCTCTCTCTCTCTCTCTCTCTCTCTCTCTCTCTCTCTCTCTCTCTCTCTCTCTCTCTCTCTCTCTCTCTCTCTCTCTCTCTCTCTCTCTCTCTCTCTCTCTCTCTCTCTCGTCTCTCTCTCTCTCTCTCTCTCTCTCTCTCTCTCTCTCTCTCTCTCTCTCTCTCTCTCTCTCTCTCGCCTTGGCCATGTTATGTATATTTAATGCAACACATTAGGTCAACAAAAACGAGCTGAATCTTGGTCCATTATGAATATTTGATTTGGTCTTTTTCTTTGTATGATATCTTTCTATATCAAGCCAATCATGCCAATTTGGTTTAATTTGTTTTGCACGTTTTGGATATGATTTTTCCAGCATAATTGGATTTGATTCCACCCAAAATCTGATCACAAAACAAATCTTTGATATTTTTTGCTATTTATTTGATTTAATTTCACTTTTAAATGATAAAAATCAAAATCAAAATAAATAAATAAAGCCAAAGGTGTGTGGGTTCTGATTTGGATCGTGGACCATGTCATAAGCAAGATTCAATCATGAAAAACTAGGCCCATTTGATAAAAAAAATGCAAATTTGAGCACATTTGTCTTTTGGCAATTTTGCAAAAAAGGTCAACTTGGCCAATGCATAACTCTCTCAATTTTGACCCTAGAGAGGTGTTCTTGGACTTTTTAGAATGCTTAGGATGTCTCCTAAGCAACCCTTTTTGTATCATCTTAATTGAGTAATTCATGTTCATGTATGAAGCTTTGACCCAAAAGGTGTTTTTGTTGACTTTTCAAAATGACCTATAATGTCAAAATTCATATCTTTTTGTGAGTGCATATTCCGAACTTGAGTGATGAAGATGAATTGTAGGGAATTGCATCCTCTTTAAAATGAGATTTGGATGGATCATTTCTGATGAAGTATGAGAAATTTATGCTTGGTCAAAGTTGAGTTGACTTTTCCTACAAAACCCTAATTTAGCAACTTTTGGGTTTTGATGAATTGAGAGCAATCCATGAGGAATTATGATAAAACCTTGATAAAATGATGAATAATACTTCAAAATGAGGATGTTGAGCAAAAATCTTGAAGTTTGACCATATGTGGACCACATTTGACTTTTGACCTAGCACAGTTGATTTTCAGGCATTTGAGCAATTGACTGAGCAAACTTTCTCTGCAAGGCTTGAAACTTGACATGGATGATCTTGAGAACATATTAGGACAATTATGAGAATTTGGGATCCTTTGGACTCAAGCATCTTGATGCAAAATGAAACCCTAATTTGAGGTATACTGGCTTAGGAGAGAGTTTGTCTGGTCAACTCTTGAACTTCCTTGAGCAATTTGGGGACCTCACTTGACATTTGTTGAGAAATATGGGAGGGAAAATTTTGGGTACAACACCAGGTACCTTGGAAGATGTCATGAAAATATCTGGAACATGTGATCCACCAAATAGTTTATAATGCAAAGAAAAAGGAGATTCTCATTTCTTCACAATATCAACAACCAATAGAATATTAAGGTGTTGATTCAAGATTATTCCACAGATGAGAGAAGGAAAATAGATAGGCATCTTCACAACAGATGGGAATGTTTGCTTCAATATTTGATCATATATGTATTCTCTAAAATCAAATGCCCTTATTTTACCAACAACATAGATGAACTTACAAAGGCCAATAGAAATAGTGGAGGTATGGTTTGTGGGAATCCAATTAACAGTACCAATCATATGAAGGATTTCATATTTAACACTAAGCCTTCCATCTGCCAGCTTTCCTCCATTTGGCTAGTGCTTCAACTGCTCACCAGATATCTGCCTGCATACTTGATCATCTATAACCTTTAACTATGCTTGAGGTTCTTCAGATCTGCCCAGAAAACTGTTGATCACATTAGGAGAGAATGTCACAAAATTTCCCCTAACATATACTCTCATATATTCTTCACTCTTCATATCATCACAATCATCATGGATATTCATAACAATCTCCTTGACTAACCTCTCATAACAAGGACTAAATTTTGTGATAGTCTTCATCAAACCAGCAACCTCTATAAGCTCCAGAACCTCCTTTTGGTAAACTTACTTCCATCTTTCAACATTATGCTTAGGATGAAATGACATATTGTCCAGTGGAGCCTCGAGAACAATAGCACAAGTCCTCTTCAGCTTCAGACTCAGGGTAATTTAAAGAAACAACTTTCCTCTTCCTCGTAGAGATAACAAATTTATTCCATGATCTAGCAGGACTAACTTGAGATGTTTGTTTGAAACTTTTAGAGGGAGTGCTTTTCATAGCAGCAGATCTTCCTTTTATCTCCTTAGAAGGAGAATCTTCAAACATCATATGCTTACCTTTTCTTCTCTGAAGTCTTTTGGCTATTCCAAGAGCCAAGTTTTTGGTAATAGGTTCCTCATCAGATGTTAGGTCATCAACATTGACAACAACATCAACCTTCTTCTTACTTATTCTTTCGTGAGCAACTTGCTCAAGGATACACTCATCAACCTTTTCACTAGAATTACCATCAGGGCTAGTTTCTTTTGCTAAATATGTTTGAACATCTGGAAAAACATCTGAACTCACTTCCTTCAAGAGAGAGGTAACAAACTTTCGAAGGTTCTCATCAAAGTTAATCTTTTCAGTTTAGATAGATTCTCATCAACAATAGTAGAGTCAGTAGGATTCTTCTTCTCCGAATATTTTGACTTAGACCCATTTTTAATCATAAGACTTATTTTACTAGGGATTATATAATCTAAAACAAATGACTTACCAGAAGACCTGGCATTCTTTGAAGCAGATGATCTTGTTTTCTTTTGAGTAGGTGCGGGAACAACAATGGATAACAGTGCAACATTCAAAACAAGATCATACATGTTAATCATTTTACATGGTTCATCAATCCTAGTATTTGACGGAGATGACCCGGGGTTTTTAGATGAAGCGTGCATGGGCTCGGATGACGAATGTTGAGACATCTTTGATCTTACTCAAAGTAGATGGTTTGGGAAGACACAAGTGAGAGAAAGCAACCAAAAATTTATGAGATAGAAAACAAATGACTTGTTTGTACATGGGTTTTGAGATAGGTAGGTGTTTCAGCCTAAAAAGGTTAAATTTGGAGTAATGGGCTTAGGCAAGCGTGCAAGTGGGAGTGATAGAATTTTAAAATTTGATTAACCCATGTAAATAGTAGTAATTGCTACAAATCCTTATAAAACAAATACAAGTTCCCCTCTTAGTTTTTCAAACTGTATTGCATCCAAGGCTTTAGTAAAAATATCAGCAAGCGGATTTTCAGTGCTAACATACTCAAGTGTTATGGATTTCTCTTCAACAAGATTTATAATAAAGTAATTCCCGATGTCAATGTGTTTAGTCCTACTGTGCTAAATAGGATTTTTGGAGATATTAATAGCACTCAAGTTGTCACAGAATAATGTCATGACATCTTGTGTGACATTATATTCAAGAAAAAATTATTTGATCCACATTAGTTGAGAACAACTTCTATATACTTCTATGTACTCAACTTCTACAGTAGATAGGGATACACAAATCTTTTTCTTGCTGAACCATGAAATCAGATTGTTTCCCAAGAAGAAACATCCTCCAGAGGTACTCTTCCTAACATCAGCACTACGAGCCCAATCAACATCACAATATCCCACTAACATGGAATTTGAATCATAAGAGTACAACATTCCATAATCACATGTACCGTTCACATACTTCATAATCCTTTTTACTTGATTAATGAGACTCACTTTGGGTTCTGCTTAAAATTTAGCACAAACTCCAACAACAACAGTTATATCTAGTATGCTTTTTGTAAGGTATATAAGACTACCCATTATGCTCCTATATAAACTCTGATCAACACTATTTCCATTTTCATCATTAGATAACTTCAAGTGTGTAGGAGCATGAATTCTTTTGTGGCTAGCATTCTCCAATCCAAATTTCTTCACAATATTCTTTGCATATTTTATTTGACAAAGAAAGATGAAGTCTTCCATCTGCTTGACTTGTAGTCCAATAAAGTATGTTAATTCACCTACCGAACTCATCTCAAACTCAGATTGCATTTGCTTGACAAAATGTTGGAGAATCTCATTTGACATCCCTCCAAAAACAATGTCATCCACATAGATCTGAGCTATCATAAGTTTTCCACCTTTCTCTTTGACAAAGAGAGTTTTATCAATTCCATCCTTTCTATATCCATGGTTAATGAGAAACTCAGTCAACTTCTCATACCAAGCTCTTGGAGCTTATTTTAACCCATACAGTTCCTTCTTTAGTTTGAACACATGATTTAGGAAAGTAGGATCAACAAATCCTTTTGGTTGTTCAACATACACACACTTCTTCATTTAAATAGCCATTTTAGAAGGCACTTTTTACATCCATTAGGAACAACCTAAACTTTAAAAGACATTACACTCCAAGTAACAATCTGATAGATTCCATGAGAGCCACAAGAGCAAATGTTTCATCAAAGCCTACTCCTTCAAGTTTAGTGTATCCTTGAGCAACAAGTTTGGATTTGTTTTTTGTAACAATACCTTGTTCATCGGGCTTATTCTTATACACCCATTTAGGACCAATAATATTTGTCCCTTTAGGTCTTGGTACCAAGTCCCAAACCTCATTTCTCTTGAATTGACCAAGTTCATCTTGCATAACATTAATCCAGAATTCATCAGTCAAGGCCTCCTTGATATTCTTGGGTTCAAATTTTGAAACAAAACAAGAATTTGACATGATTTCCGTTAATATGGTAAGTATCCCTTCATTTTGATTTCCTATTATAAGTTCCTTAGGATGATCTTTCTAAATTTTGATTGAGGATCCTTTGTCGGTTGTCTCAATTTCTTCAAGTTCAGTATTAGTACTTGTGTCTGTAATATCTCCAGGAACATTATTCATGGGGATAAATGTTTCAACATCATCTGTGACATCATCTTATTTGGTTGAGTCATCAACAACAACATTTATGGATTCCATCATCACTTTAGTTTTGGAGTTGAATAGTCCACATGCTCTTCTATTTGTAGAGTATCCCTGAAGAATTCCCTTATCACTTTTAGAATCCATTTTTCTCCTCTGTTCACGATCTGCCAAAATGTAACATTTGCTTCCAAAGACATGGAAATATTTCATAGTTGGTTTTATTCCTTTCCACGGTTCATAAAGTTTAGCAGATGTACTGAATCTGATAGTCACTCTATTATGGATATAACAGGTAGTGTTCATGGCTTCATCCGAAAAATGATATGGTAGTTTCTTCGCTTGAAGCATGACCCTGGCACATTCTTGAATAGTCCTATTCTTGCGCTCCACCACAATATTCTGTTAATGAGTGATGGGTGAAGAGAACTCATGACTAATCCCTTCAGAAGTGCAGAGTTCATCAAACTTACTATTTTCAAATTCTTTCCCATGGTCACTTCTAATTCTGAAAAACCTAAAATTCTTCTATCTTTGAATCCTTTGACAAAGTTCTTTAAATACTTCAAATTCTTCAGACTTCTCTTTGATGAAATTCACCCAGTTGAACCTTAAGAAGTCATCAACACTAACATAGGAAATACCCATTTCCTCCAAGACTTTCAACCTGCATGGGTCCCATAAAGTCCATAAAAAGTATTTCTGGAACTTTTGAAGTGGTCATATGTTGGAGCTTCTTATGTGACATCTTCATTTGCTTTCCAATTTGACATTCACCACAAATTTGTCCTTCATCAATTTTCAGCATGAGAATACCTCTGAATGCTTCCCTTGACAAAACTTTCTTCATACCTTTCAAGTGCAAGTGGCCAAGATTTTGATGCCATAGCTTAACTTCGTCTTTCTTTTGACATCAAGCATGTGGAGAAATAATATGTTTCTTGAGGAGTCCAAAAATAATAGTTATCTTTTGATCGGGTTCCCTTCATGATAACTTTATTATTCTCATTTGTTACTAGGAATTCAGATTTAGTAAAGTTAACTTTGAGACCTTGGTCACATAGCTGACTAATACTTATTAAATTAGAATTCAACCCTTTAACACACAACACATCATCAAGACTAGGAAGACTTGTATAGTCCAGCTTTCCAACACTCTTTATTTCACCTTTTGATCCATCTCCAAAAGTCACATAGCTAGTAGAATATAATTTAATATCCACCAAGAATTTCTTGACATCAGTCATGTGTCTAGCACAACCACTATCAAAATACCAATCCTTTCTGGAAGAAGCTCTGAGAGAGGTGTGAGCCATGAGTTCAGAAGTGCCATTTCTGGGAATCCACTTTTTCTTTGCTTTAACAATAGTCTGTTCTCTTATGGGTTATGTAACAGGTTTAGGATAGTCATATAATTTGTAACAGTAGGGTTTTATGTGACCAAACCTTCCATAATAATGACATCTCCATCATTGAGTCTTGTTTCCCTAGTAATTATTCTGATGTCTTTGCTGATGTAGGGACATTTGATTTTACATATTTTGTTCCTGTTTTTCTTTGGATGAACAAACTTCACTTTAGGCCCTTTTCCTTTGTTCATCACAACTTGATTATCATAACCAAGACCTTTAACATTTCCAACATTCTTTCCAGCTTGAAGAATCTCATCCAGCACATCAGAACTATTGTTAAGCATTCTTACAGACTTAGTCATATTGTTAATGTAAGTGCCTTCGTTTAGGATTGGCTCATTTCTTGTAAAACAAATAGTAACAACAATAATGTAATGTAATGTACAATAAGAACAGCCTGAAAATCCTATTGTAAATGCCTAAACATGTTGTGTTGATTTAAATCAACATCTGGAACAACATGTCTCAAGAGATGTCATAACATCATACCAGACATCAAGCTATTGAACTGTCAAGTCTGATGCAGTTCTGTTCCTGAAGTTATGCAGAATATTCTGCCAAATAGAATGCATAACAAGTAGCGAAAATTGAAGGCATATGTGGAGCCCTAGAAGATTCAATCAGAAGCTAAGGATAATGAGAAAAGCTCGATTGAAGACCTAACTTACAGCAGAAGTTTTCTGCTTACTTTATGCAGGTCGTTAAAGCTGCATTGCTGTCATATGAAGGCCCAAATCCAGGTGGGTAAAAAGTGTTATAAATAGAAGTATTGTAACCTAATTTGAAGAGGGAGTGTATTGACAAGATGTAATCATTTAGGGCTAGTTTTGTTGTGAACCACCCGGGCTGTGGGATGGTCACCATACTCCTTGAAACCTGTAGGTTAGAGGATGTATGCATTGTACTTGATTGAAGCTTTTAAGCATGATCAAGATGTGTAATGGAAGTGTATCTTCTGAACAGTTTATGTACTGTAGAAAGTTGTCACTGCGGTGATTGAGGGGGAGTGAGAGGGGTCTCATATCTAGGATTGGATCTTAGGTAAAAGTGTCATTGGGTAGTGATTAAGTGAGAAGGTTGTCAACGGGTGTGTTGGCTGTAGGGTCTTTGAATTGATACTACTAATAGTGAACTTTATCCCTGGCTTGGAAGCCCCCAGATGTAGGTTGGTTGAACCGAACTGGGTGAACAATTCTGTGTGTTATTTACTTTCTGCATTGGTTATTTGTTTGATGTCACATCATTCCTCATGACTTCAATGTATATGATTAACCTTAACTGCTCCGAACTTCAGTAAATCAGAACCTGCATTTGTCAAAAGGTGTTGCAGGTTCTGGTATGATAGTTCAGTGACTGTTGTAGAACATATATCAAAAGTACAGCCTATTCTACCTGTACAGCGCTTAATGTCAGATCAGATGTCTTAAAATTCCATTAGACATCCTGAGTCTGTGACATACCAGGAATTTCAATTGGTATCAGAGCAGGCATCCTGTCTGTCTCTGGATGAGATCCATGGGGGATACTTTCCGGTTGTGTACAAGGTAGAATATTGTTTGAACCAGTAGTGTTCATATTGTTTGGTCCCTAGGAGTGGAGGATGGACCAATTTGGGAGAAACTAGATCAGCTATGTTAAAGGAAGATGGAAGTGTTTGAACAAATTCAAAGACCTCATGCGGGAGTGAAGATTTTGGAGTGCATTGTTCAACCTGTATTCAGCACAGAGAAGAATATTATCAAAACCTTCATGCGGGAGTGAAGATATTGATAAGGCATCATATGTGTTTATAAAGCCTTCTTTTAACAGGGCTGTAGAGTTGGGTCTAGAAAGTTGCTTGGTGAAGAAGCAAACAACTTGTAGGATTGATTTATTTTCAATCCTTATGTGTCATGCTTGCTATATGGAGTAAGCACTGTGTAAGTTCTGGTAAAGTACTGCTATTCCGCTGCATAGCTTCTGATACAACCCCTGAAGTGAAAGAAGAACTCTAGGGTTATTATTTTCAACAGAATTTGTAAGCAGATTTTGCAATCTATCAATAATGTCAAAGATACTTGAGATTTCCTCAAGTCCACTCATAAAGGCTTTGATTATTAGTGTTGATGAGTATCAATTGATCAATGATTCTCATATACATCTGCAAGCTGCTTGAAGACCTTGAAGACTATCAAGGATGATGTGTTCCAAGGAGATGGAACTGATGTTCTTAAGGATGTTAGAACATCATGCAACTGCCAGTTGAAGAACAGATGTTCTGGGTGCTAAACACATGTAATGTGAGTACATATGTTTGGAACCTACTCCTGATCTGGAAGAGGAGACATCTGTTTTGAAATAATTGATCAGGACACGACCAACAGGTCATCTACTCCAGTTGTGAGTTTAAGGGAGTATATGTGCTGAGCTAAATGCACTTAAAAGGACTTTAAAGCTGTGATTTCCAGGTTTCCCCTCATGTGATGGATGATGGAACATCATTTCTGTGTCTTCAGCCAAGTAAATATGCTTAGAAAGCATGAAGAAGTAATCAGTCAGGATCCTCTAGTGTGATTAGATAATTCTAACTGAATAAATGATGGAAGCAGAATCTTTATGTGATAAATATGTGGAAATCAGAATCAAAAGTTCTAAAGCTTGTGATGATAAAGGATGTACAACATCACAACTGTTGAAGACATCAGTTGTTGAGGAAAGACAGATAAGTTCCAGATTTAGTGAACATCCTCATGATTGACAATGAAGTTTCTTCTAGTACAAGTTACAGAATGTGGCAACCTGAAACTTGTACAACAAGCAAACTAAGGACTCTTAATTTGAAACCTGTGGCAAATTCCAAATAAAGAGTACTTACTATGTGTCTAAAGTAAAGAGCTCAACACTGTATCCGTAAAGAGGGAAGTTGGATAACATTTTGTTCAGAGGGAGTAGTATGATCAAGCTGATGTGAAAGGGAGTTTATCTTACCTTGTTCTATAAGATGCTTGAGTTTATTTCTCATGATCTTAGTGATTTCCTAGGAGGATAGGAATAGAACAGGTTATGTCTACCTAAACTGCAGCATGTGAAGGAGAATTCACTTAATTCTCTACAAAGATCTGAGCTGAGTTTCAGGGGGAGTCCTTAACCTGAAGATCTTGGAAGACATGTCATACAAAATGTCTTGACATCCTGGACCAAAGTCAAATGGTGGATATCTGCACTTTGACAAGTCATCCCCATCACCTAGGATGAACTTGTTAGTTGTATGTAGCAAGGAGGAGTTATCTTCAAAAGATCATGGGTTCCTGAGAAGATCCTCTTTTTACTTGAAGTTCATTTATGTGATGTCCTCACATAATAGAACAACTTGGTCTGCTCTTGTCTACAGGAGTATGGTACAATTAACTCCTTTGTACTGTTCAAGGGTCAGCAAACAAGGTGAAGGTGATACATGCTAGTTGCTGCATGGTTATTGTGGGTCTGATCATAAAGGATGTAAGAAAAGTGTGCTTTGATTGCTATGGATGTTCATCCAAAACCATAGTATAAGCCAGGCTCATATGGTTGAGATCAATGTCAGATCTGATGTTGCAACATCATCTCAAACGAAGGGCCCCTTCAGCAAAGGAAGCTTGTAAGGACCAGTTGGTTCTTCATGCATGGAGCAGAAGATTGTTAGAATAATTATCCTACCTTGAGAAGATGGCATAATCTAACTAATAATGAATACTTTGACGGGAGACTAAGTATTCATTAGGATCTTGCATAAAGATATATATAAGCACTTTGATGGGAGACTAAGTGTTTGTATAATATGCATGCAAGGCTGTATTCTGAACCTATTTCTCAGAACTTGGTAGAGAGTTTATTTCTCTCTAAGAGTATTCTGGTGAGTAATCATACCTTTCTTATGGGGAATATAAAAGGGCATCAATCCCCTGGATGTTAACTTCAGAACCCAAGCAGATAGGTTCATGCTGTAACATCATTATTGTGGCAGAGACTTGGGACTGTGAATCTTAATATTCTAGTGTGGTAGTTCTATTGTTGGTTTGGAATAAGTAGATTCTACTTGTGTTTAAAAGTAGTATGCTTAACAATGCATAACTACTGTTGTGGTCTGAAGAATTTACTAGTATTAGCAACTACTAGTAAATATATTATACAGAAGGATGACATGATCAAAGGATA
The DNA here is from genome assembly GCA_948472305.1 of Vicia faba. Classification (NCBI taxonomy): domain Eukaryota; kingdom Viridiplantae; phylum Streptophyta; class Magnoliopsida; order Fabales; family Fabaceae; genus Vicia; species Vicia faba. Next base: position 73,301 of record CATIWC010000862.1, on the reverse strand, counting down.
ATCCTTCTAGAAAGTCTGAATCTTAGTAAAGCTTGTAAGCACACTAAGAAGGTTGGAGGTTGGTTTCAGACTATGGCTACATGATTTCTCAGCCATCCAGAGAGTCATGAATCAGAGATGTCCTTACTGTTCTAAGACTAGTTCAGGGTGCTTGAAGTTACCACCTCAGAGCTAGTGCTACTGGTTTCCACGCTACGGTTTTGATTGGCATTAACAAGGGGAGTCACTGAGTGTTGCACTTTCCCCAATTACAATATACATTGAAGGGAGACTTTGTATGTGTATTGTTGGACTTAATATGAAGATCAGAAGTCAGAAGAGGACGGTGGTATGCTGATGTTTATGTGTTCTGATAATATGACATTGTGAACTTCTAAGTGAAGTCATGAATAATGTCTCAACATCAGGAGATTGAAGAATTGCTCTTGTTATCTGTCTGGGTTTAGGAAGAAAATCTCAGAGATTCTTAAAAATCTCATAAGTGGCAGTTTTGATACTTTTGGAGCAATTTGGAAGATTCAGATCTTATCAATAACAACTTGGTCTGGTAAATCAGAAATCTGATATATTCAGCATATGTTCAAGGGGTTCTTTTACTACAAGAAATTGAAGTGGCATCTAAATTTTGTGTATTAGAACTAATCTGTGATGTCTTGTGAAGCATTTTGGAGTCTTCTGGTTTATTCCCTCCTTCCTTATTTTGCTGTCTGGAAGAAGGTAGAAAGTAATTGTGGTGGATCTCAGCAACACTTAAGAAAGCATGATTGATGACCATGCTTAATGCTACTAGTCTCTTGCTACTGACTGTTTAAAGTGTCCTTCTCTGTGCCTAACTAAGAGAAGTAAAAAGAAGGCTGCTGTTGTTGAAGAACGTCTAAGTAAGTGTCATGACATTACCAACGACATTGCAACCTTGGGGAAATCAAGAATAATACGTGGAAAATAACTTCACCACGTAATTGTAGCTATTCAGGAGCTATATTTGGTAGTCTGTTTCCCAAAAGAATCTTCAAACTTAAAAGTCGGTCAAAGGCTGATTTTATTCAGGAATTGCTTTGACCTAAACTTATGCATGTATTAGGACTGGTTCTTTTGGCAGAAACAAACAAATGCGTCTAAATTTCATGCACAATCAGTCTGAAACATGCAACAACTTTAACAGGTATCCTTGACCAAGATTTTATATTGCCATCTTCTTGAACCTGTTATCTCCTTATATAACCTCCTGTCACACATTCTTTTCTCTCACAACCATCATGGGGTTTGTACGGATCTGGGAAAACTGTTCTTGGATATGGTTTTGTGAGGGCTTTCTTTGTCAATATTTGGCCAAAAAGGGGGAGAAAGGAGTAAAGGAGTACTGTTACGGTTTGACATTGTCCTCGTTGCAGCAGCTACTCAAAATTTTGATCACAAAGACTTGTCACAAATTCAGCAGAAATTCAAATGGCGTGAATTTCTTTGTGACTTGTGATCTGAGTTATGAACACAGTTGTGACCTGTGTTCTGAGTTACAAGGGAGATATTATGGTCACTCCTTAAAGGTTCTCTGATGCCTCTGAAAGGATAGTTTATCTCCCACGGTCCTCTTTTTCCACCACCAGTGACAAGAAATGGTTAGTGGTCTAAAAGGGAATGAGGTGCATCCTCTTCCTCCTGTGCTTCAAGAGGTCCTGGATGGTTAGTGTGGATACAACCAAAGATGTCAAGACATCCTTCTGTGTGTAATCCTGAACACTTTTATTTTTTTATTGTTGTTGTATTTGTTTTAGCCAAAATTTGCCAAAGGGGGAGATTGTAAGTGCCTTCGTTTAGGATTGGCTCATTTCTTCTAAAACAAATAGTAACAACAATAATGTAATGTAATGTACAATAAGAACAGCCTGAAAATCCTATTGTAAATGCCTAAACATGTTGTGTTGATTTAAATCAACATCTGGAACAACATGTCTCAAGAGATGTCATAACATCATACCAGACATCAAGCTACTGAACTGTCAAGTCTGATGCAGTTCTGTTCCTGAAGTTATGCAGAATATTCTGCCAAATAGAATGCATAACAAGTAGCGAAAATTGAAGGCATATGTGGAGCCCTAGAAGATTCAATCAGAAGCTAAGGATAATGAGAAAAGCTCGATTGAAGACCTAACTTACAGCAGAAGTTTTCTGCTTACTTTATGCAGGTCGTTAAAGCTGCATTGTTGTCATATGAAGGCCCAAATCCAGGTGGGTAAAAAGTGTTATAAATAGAAGTATTGTAACCTAATTTGAAGAGGGCGTGTATTGACAAGATGTAATCATTTAGGGCTAGTTTTGTTGTGAACCACCCGGGCTGTGGGATGGTTACCATACTCCTTGAAACCTGTAGGTTAGAGGATGTATGCATTGTACTTGATTGAAGCTTTTAAGCATGATCAAGATGTGTAATGGAAGTGTATCTTCTGAACAGTTTATGTACTGTAGAAAGTTGTCATTGCGGTGATTGAGGGGGAGTGAGAGGGGTCTCATATCTAGGATTGGATCTTAGGTAAAAGTGTCATTGGGTAGTGATTAAGTGAGAAGGCTGTCAACGGGTGTGTTGGCTGTAGGGTCTTTGAATTGATACTACTAATAGTGAACTTTATCCCTGGCTTGGAAGCCCCCAGATGTAGGTTGGTTGAACCGAACTGGGTGAACAATTCTGTGTGTTATTTACTTTCTGCATTGGTTATTTGTTTGATGTCACAGCATTCCTCATGACTTCAATGTATATGATTAACCTTAACTGCTCCGAACTTCAGTAAATCAGAACCTGCGTTTGTCAAAAGGTGTTGCAGGTTCTGGTATGATAGTTCAGTGACTGTTGTAGAACAGATATCAAAAGTACAGCCTATTCTACCTGTACAGCGCTTAATGTCAGATCAGATGTCTTAACATTCCATTAGACATCCTGAGTCTGTGACATACCAGGAATTTCAGTTAAGTTTTGAATTGAGCAATACAACTCCATCCTTTAGATCAGAGATGATAGACGGATGCTCCACTTTTTCAGCTTATAGTTAAGCAATGACTTTATTTTAGGTATTCTCCCATTTGACATACTTCTTCACTTCTCAGGCCCAACTCCTCACATGAAGCACTAATTCCTCAAAAATGAGTTCTTCATAATATGAATCTTCATCAGAATAACAAATTCCAGTCAAGGCAGTAACCTGTTTGGCAGATTCCTCTTCAGGATCACTTTCAGAATCATCTTCTGACCATGATGCAGATAGACCCTTATTATTCTTATTGAGATAAGTGGGACACTCATATATTATGTGTATAAACCCTTCACATCTATGACATATGATTCCTTTTCCTTGGTTACTCTTTTCTTCAGTTCTGGGCCTTCTCCCAAAATCCTAATTTTAGTTATTGTCGAGTGACTTATTCTTGACATTTGATCTTGACTTCTAATTCATATTCTTCATCAATTTTTTGAATTTTATTCCAAGTAACACAATAGCATTATATATCCCTTGATTTGTATCCAGGTCACATTCATCTTTAAGTCTTCAGCATTAGAGACAAAGGCAATGCTTTTCTTCTTTTCAGACTTTTCACTGATCCCTAATTCAAAGGTCTATAGAGATCCAAATAAGATCATAAACCTTCATGTTTTTTATATATTGGGCTTCTTCAATGATAGTTACCTTCGCGTCAAACCTCTTTGGAAGAGATTTGAGAATTTTTCTGACCAACTTAGCTTCTAACATCTTCTCCCCCAGGCTACTTGAGGCATTGGCTATTGTTGTACCCCAAAATTTGCCCTCCCATATTCTTCAAGATTTGCCAAGATCAAGGTTCAAAGGCCACTCAAGGGTTGCACAGTCCAGTGGCCTCCTAACAGTCAAAATTAGGGTTTTGGTTCTGACAAAGAAGTTGAGGTTTCCAAGGGTCCAAACAAGTCCCACATGCCTATAAACATGGTCAAGCATCCATATGCTAAGTTTCAAGACTTACAGCACAAAATTGCACAGTCAAAAACCCTAATTGCTCAACAGTCAACTGCAGGGGCAAAATGGTCATTTGACAGTCAAAAGTCAAAATTTTTGGTCAACATCTTATTTTGAAGCCACAAACATCATTTGATCAATTCTTGATCATGATTCTCAAGGCATGGCTCAAAAAGTCTCAAGATGCAAAAGTTTCTATTTTTGGACAGTTGAAAAAGTCAACTGCAAATTGACCAAGGCATAACTTCCACATGGTTTATCAGAAAAATTCCATCCAAAGCTCATTTTGAAGAGAATGACATTTCCTACAACTCATCTTCACACTTCAAGTCCAAGAAATGCTCTCACAAAAAGTTATCAATCTCAACATTATAGGTCATTTTCAAAAGTCAACAAAAAGGCACTTTAAGTCAAAGACCATAACTTGAGATTGGTAAATCAAAATGACATGGGACCAAAGGAATTGGTTAGAGAACTTCAAGACCTTTCCAAAATGTCCAAGAACATGATCAAAGCTTAAAAATTGAGTAAGATATGCCTTGTGGAAGTTGGAAAAGTTTTGGGAATTTTGAAAAGTCAACTTTGCTTCAAATGCCTCAAAATTGCTAATGGGCCACAATTTCTTCCAAGAATCATCACCCAAAAGTTATGCACGACCCATTGACCCAAAGGGGAGTTATTTTCTTATTTTTAATTCATTAATTGAATTTTTAAAATCTATTAATTCATTTAATTAAAGTTAAATATGAGAAAAATACAAAATAATGGTTTTAAATCTTTTTATGCAGCTAATAGGCTCCTTATTCACTCAAGATTTCGTGCACATCAAAAAAGGCAAGAATCTCCATTGATTGGCATCAAAAAGACATGAAAAAGATTGAAAAAGATTACATTGAAAACCAAATATTTGAATCATGAATGCCAAGGTTTGGGCTTGGTTTCTTTAACCTAATTCGTTCCAGATACATATAGGATGATAACCTAATGCACAAGAAGAAGCTAGCTGCGCTCAGAACCAAAAGAACACTTTGCATTTTTCATAAAAAACTTCAAAACTGATTTCACAGTTTCAGTGTGTTTCAAAGCAAAAGAACCATTCCAAAGGCTTGCTAGGACATTTTTGGACGTGCCTCAATCATTTTCCACTCTCCATACACAAAGAACTGGTAGAATCACGTGGTCCTGTTCCCAAATATTTTCATAATCGTATTTGCATTTGCATACCTTTTCCATACGTTTTAAGCATTGATTTATACTAACATGGTTGTTCTAAAGCTGTTGGCATCATTTGATTGAATTTTTAAGCCCTATACGTGAATCCACCATGGAAGCTGCCTAGGGTTTCAAAGGTTTGAAATTGGGGTTTCTTCCCCATGGAAAAATTAGACCATAAGAATAACACCATTGGAATCGTGACAACAAGACGGATCAGAACCACACCTCGCGCCCTTTTTCTTTTCAACTATGAGCTAATCGCTATTTTTGTGTGTTAGGGTTAGTGGGGGTTTAAAACCCCCGCTATCCATTCCATATTTTTTCAGGTGAAAACGAAGCCAGGGAGAAGAAGATGAGGTGTTGGACTATGGTTGGCTGATTCAAATAACTGGCGCCTTTTTATTTTGTTCCACTAACCCTTGCTTTCTCTCTCTTATTATTCATTACCCACTAAATGAACAAACAAACGCGCTTGGCTGGTTGGTTGATGCGTTGTCCTTCAAGCATTGGGACCTGGGTTCGATTCCCAGGTCCCCCATATTTTCCTATATTTTTCTTTGTATCATGTTCAGGTACCTTTGCCCTTCAGTGATCCACCATGTACTCTCACCAATGGCTTGCCAAGTGGCCATGAGCGCCCATCCAGTGGCCAGGAACCAAGGTCCAGGGAATACCCCAGTCAACGCATATGCATATGATCTGAAAAGTCAAAAAAGGCCTCAATCTAATGGGCTAAACTGTTTCCTATGAACCTCCTAATTGGGTCAGAAAACCCCCCATGTTTGTATCTTCTTCCTTTCATTTTTTTTCTCTATTATTTATTTTAATTATTTCTTTTCTTTTGTTTTAATTAATTCATAAAACTAATTTTTATAATACAAAAATACAAAAAAACAGAAAATCATAAAATAAAAAAATATGTTTTATTTAATAGTTTTTGTAAATAAATCTATCAATCAATTTTAGTTTTAATTTAGGGTTTAAATTTTAATGTATTTTCTAAATAATTAAAAAGGATAGAAACTAGGTTTTAGATTTTTATTCATTTTCTCAATAAAATAATTTCATCTTATTCTTATTATTAATAATTGATTATTTTTGTAAATCCTTGTAATTAATTAATTAGATTAAACTAGGTCAAACTTAAACATTTTTCTTAAATAAATTAAAAACAAACTAGAATTAGGGTTTTAATCCCAATTAATTTTCTTTATTTCTATTAAATACAAAAACATCAAAAAATAAATCCTTTTCTTTATTTAATCGTTAACTAATTTTTGTAAATTCAATTCAATTTCCTTAAAGGGTCCAACGCCCTCGCACCTTCGATCATAATTCCATTTCGCGCGTTTGCTTTTTTTTTTATTTCCTTTTTAAATTTCATGTAATTGCCCCAAAGCTTTGTAATAGATAATTAGGACATTTATTTTCCGTATTTTATCATTTCAAATCGGGTCTTGGTTTAATTTGGTGATGTAGACCCACGCCTTGTAATAGCGTAGGACCTTTATCTTTCCGCACTTTAAATTCCGCACCTTTTAACTGTTAATAATCCCATGAAAGAATGAATGCCAAAAATAAAATCAAAGCGTAGATCACCAATGCATGACAAGACAAATAAAAACTGAAAATGACACACAAATCACACACCACTCCTAGGGTACGCCTCACTGTTGCCTTGCCCCTCGAAACGTGGTCGTCGAGTAGAGGACGTTTTAGTAAGTCCTCATGTCCATGAACATGGCATGGGGGTAGCTTCTAAGGTATCCTCTTATTGCTCTGGTGACCACACTGTCCCTAATCTCGAATTGACCCGAACACCTCCAATGATGGTGCTACCTACCTCTCAATGGTGGGATGGCACTACTTTAAAGACATTTACACAGACTAATTCCTTAGGGTAGGTAGATGACTTGTAGATACTTTCTCTATTTAAAAATAAACAAAACTCTTTTCACACCGAAACTTTTCAAAAAGCTTTCAAAACAATTTTTCAAACACTCTTGAGGACTGATACAAGAGTCGATCTGAAACTTTTAAACGAAACTTTTTCAAACCCACTCACTTTGAAAAGCAAATAAACCTTTTGAAAACACAATGAGCAAGTATCTAAGAGCCCATGGATAACCATGGATAGAAAGGGTGCTAACACCTTCCCTTTCTATAAATCTACCTCCCGAACCGAGAACTAATCTCAATAAGGAATTTTTCTGTGCTTTTGTCCTTTCCATTTGGAGAAAATAAAAGACGGTGGCGACTCTTGCTTCCGCGACATTTTGCGAACCAGCGTTAAACAGTCAGTTCCAGATCCACCGATCACAGCTATCTTAATAATATTCATGTGAAAGTCATGAATGCTCTCATCCTCCTTAATTCTTAGGTTTTCAAACTTAGTGGTAAGAAGTTAAAGTCTTGACATCTTCACCTTAGAGGTTCCTTCATAAACAATTTTCAAGATCTCCCTAGCTTCTTTAGCAACAGTACAACTACTTATCAGTCTGCAAATATTCTTGTCCACTCCATTGAATAAGGCATTCAATTCTTTGGAGTTTCCTTGAGCTAATTTATCATATTCATCATCCCATTTTTCCTCAGCCTTCAGCACATTGGTAATCTTCTCATCCTTATCTCTAGCCATTGGTGGATCCCATCCCCTGACAATGGATTTCCAAGCCTTGTTGTCCATGGATTTAATAAAATCCACCATACAAGTTCTCCAATAGTCATGGTTAGTTCCATAAAGGATAGGTGGTCTATTTATAAATCCTCCTTCCTTGTCTATTATACCAGAAAGTATTTTCCCTGAATCTCACTTAGAATACAGAGCGGGATTCCTGCTCTAATACCAATTGAAATACTGGTATGGAGATGTCAGATGTCCTAAGATATGTTGAGACACTAATATCTGATAAAAACACAATGGCAAAGTAAACACAATTAAGAATACTTAAAGTAAAAGAACACAAAAAGTTGTTAATCCAATTCAATGTACAACAACACCTACATTTGGGGGCTACAAAGCCAGGGAGGAAATCCACTAAATAGTATAAGTTTGTAGACCTTCAACAAACTATCTCCAGTTTACAATCTATGCACCTAATCACTACCCGTGCTTAACTTTTACTTAAGAATCCCCTAGGTATGATACCCCTCCCACCTCCCTTTCAATCACACGAGTGATGGAACAATAATATTTTTAATCGTTTCATAAGTTACACTTAAAAGACACACAATCACCCACTTCTTAAAAGCTTAAGAGTGATTAACAAAACTTACAACTCAATAGAGACAGTCCTTCTCTTATACGAAAATGATATTACAGAGACTCACAATTAACATGAACACACAATCCCTAAAAGATCACTAAGAAATAATACACGTTCCACACACAAAATAGGTTTGTGGCCTTATATTTATAAACATTGTTTGGACTTCATTTGGGCTTCAAAAACACAGCAAGGCAGCTGCTAAAAGTCTGCAGAATCTTCTACATAAAATAGGTCTTTAATCAAGGGTTTCCTAAAATGTCTCGACATTCAGAAAAACATAATAAGTTTAAACTCAAAAAGAATCTTTGATTCCTCAATCTTGGATGCCACATAGGATTACTTAATATTCACATAATATTTAGTAATCTGTAATTAACCAAATGAATCTAATCTGCAAAATTGTAACATACAAGGTGTCGAGACTTCGTGATAGGACATCGTGTGTGTGATACGGTAGGAGAACTGACTTAGTATTTTGCGTTTCGATCGCATTTGTGCCGATAGCAAGAGTCTCCACCGACTTTTCTTTTATCCAAAAGGAAAGGTAAAAAAGCACAGGAAAGACCTTTCGAGATTATTTCTCGGGTTCGGGGGTAGATTATGAAAAGGGAAGTGTGATCGGTGGATCTGGAACTGACTGTTTAACGCTGGTTCGCGAAATGTCGCGGAAGCAAGAGTCGCCACTGTCTTTTATTTTCTCCAACACGGAAAGGACAAAAGCACAAAAAAATTCCTTATTGAGATTGCTCTCGGTTCGGGAGGTAGATTTATAGAAAGGGAAGGTGTTAGCACCCTTTCTATCCATGGTTATCCATGGGCTCTAAGATACTTGCTCATTTGTGTTTTCAAAGTGTTTGTTTGCTTTTCAAGGTGAGTGGGTTTGAAAAAGTTTCGTTTAAAGTTTCAGTTCGACTCTTGTATCAGTCCTCAAGAGTGTTTGAAAAGTTGTTTTTGAAAGCTTTTTGTAAAGTGTCGGTGTGAAAAGAAGTTTTGATTTGTTTTGAATTAGAGCAAGTATCTACGAGTCATCTACCTACCCTAAGGAATTAGTCTGTGTAAATGTCCTTAAGGTAGTACCATCCCACCATTGAGAGGTAGGTAGCACCACCATTGGAGGTGTTCGGGTCAATTCGAGTTTAGGGACAGGGTGGTCACCGAGCAACGGTAAGATACCTTAGAAGCTACCCTTATGCCATTGATCTTTTATTCCGAGGCAACTATTCCGAGGCAACTTGTTTCGAGGCAACCGTTTCGAGGCAACTAGATCAATGGAACATAAGGACTCACTAAGACGTCCTATAGTCGACGACCACGTTTCGAGGGGCAAGGCAACAGTGAGGCGTACCCTAAGAGTGGTGTGTGAATTTGTGTATTATTTTCAGTTATGTTTTATCTTGTCATGCATTATGGTGATCTACGCTTTGATTTTATTTGGGTCATTCATTCTTTCATGCAAAATTTAGCAATTAAGGGGTGCGGAAATTAAAGTACGGAAAACGTAAATCCTACGCTATTACAAGGCGCGGGTCTATACATAGCCAAATCTTTACAAAGACCCGTTTTAAGTAAATAAGTGCAGAAAATAAAAAAAAAACAGTAAAAAGGTCCTATTTACTATTACATATCCGGAGCAATTACATAATGTGATCGGTGGATCTGGAACTGACTGTTTAACGCTGGTTCGCGAAATGTCGCGGAAGCAAGAGTCGCCACCGTCTTTTATTTTCTCCAATAGGAAAGGACAAAAGCACAGAAAAATTCCTTTAAAGAGATTGCTCTCGGTTCGGGAGGTAGGTTATAGAAAGGGAAGGTGTTAGCACCCTTTCTATCCATGGTTATCCATGGGCTCTTAGATACTTGCTCAATGTGTTTTCAAAAAAAGGTTTGTTTGCTTTTCAATGTGGGTTTAAAAAGTTTCTTTGAAAAATTTCAGTTCGACTCATACGTCAGAGTGTTTGAAAAGTTTGCTTTGAAAGCTTTTGAAAATGTGTCAGTGTGGAAAGTCTTTTTGAGTTTGTTTTGAGATTAGAGCAAGTATCCTTGAGAACCTACCTACCCTAAGGAATTCGTCTGTGTAAATGTCCTTAAAAGTAGTGCCATCCCACCATTGAGAGGTAGGTAGTACCACCGTTGGAGGTGTTCGGGTCAATTCGAGGTTCGGGACATGGTGATCACCAGAGCAATAGGAAGACACCTTAGAAGCTACCCTCATGCCAGGTTCCCGGATCATGAGGACTTACTAAGACATCCTCTACTCGACGATCACCTTTCGAAAGGCAACAGTGAGGCGTACCCTAGGGGTGGTGTGTGCGAATCGTGTGTCATGTTTCAGTTATTTGTCTTGTCATGTTTGTCGTGTTCTACGCTTGATTTTAATTAAGACATTCATTCTTGCATGCTTGGTTAACAGTTAAATATTTTGCGAGGAAATAAATCTAAACTATTACAAATGGCGCGGGTCCACATCGCCAAAATTAAACCGGACCCGATTTAGCAGAAAAATAAATGATGCGAAGAGATAAAGTGCGAAAAGTAAATTACACGGCTTTGGGAGATTTACAGAATTATAATGAACGATAAAAATAAATCATGCGAAATTAAATGATTAACGACGGGCGTTGGACCCTTTTGCAAAATATTAACAGTTTAATGAGAATTAAGAATTAAATGATTAAATGTTTTTGTTATTTTTTGTGTCTTTTAGATTTGAAAGAAAAAAGGAAATATTAATTAAAATTAAAATGCTAAACCCTAATTCTAGTATTTTTTAAGTTTATTATGAAAGATTTAAATTAAAACCTAAATTAAACTCTAAATTAACTTATGTACAATTTTTAATTTATGAAAATAAAATAATAAATAAATAATATTGTTATTCTGAAAAAAAGGAAAATTAAAAAAAGAAAATAAAAAGTTATTTAAACCTAAATTCTATTTTTGGTGTTTTTTATTAAAAAGATTAAAACTATAACCTAATTAAACTAAATACTTACATGCATTTATTTGAAAATAATCATAATAAAATAAATATCATATTTTTTGTATTTTCTGGATTTTTATGATGTTTTTTTTTTATATTTTGTAAAAAAAAGAGAAAATTAATTAATTAAAGCAATAAAAATAAATCACACAATAATTAAAATAATAAAAAAGATAAGGAAAGCAAACCAGAGTGGGGTGTTGCCCCAAATAAGGAGGTTCAGGCCTGGAAGTTCTGGCCCAACAAGAGTTGATTCATTGACTTCTCCAATTTGGTGTACCAACGCGTTGACCTAGGCTCAGTGGACCTTCAATCTCAACCCTTGATCTATATCCATTGGGCATGTGTACGCTTGGAGGAGGGTAGAATATGGTATACACCACCATGAGCGCTGCATGGAATAACGTATTGAAAAATAACATTGAGATTTTGCCAGACCTGGGACTTGAACCCAGGTCTTTGAAGTTACCAGCACAACACATGACCACTGAACCAAGCGCATTTCAATTAACATATAATAAACAATAAACAATATAATAAGAACGCGTTAGTGCTTTTGGAAATTCGCACGAAATTCAAAATAGCCAATGGCTGATGGACACGCACTCGTCTTCTTCCCCACCCTGTAAAACAAAGCAAATAGGCGACGGTTTTTGAAACGTTGCTTTAGGGCCTCTATCAGAAAATAGCGAATAGCCCCTCGTTGCTCATAAATTGAGCGCGAGGGGGCCATCCTTTTCGTCTTCAACCCCTGAATCCATTGGTGGTCATCTGGGGCTCCAATTTTGCATTATCATGAAAGCCCCAAATCTAAGAACCTGCAACCCTAATTTTCGTCAATGGTGAAAACGCATATATGGCACAAAAAAGCAATTGAATGTAATGGTTAGCTCAGAAACATCATTGTAATCAATAATCCATAAAGAAAAATGCAAAAGAATGCTTAATTCATGCTATGCGATTTCAAGATTTTCTTGGTACAGTTTGAGTTCTTGATACCAATTCAGGATGTTTTTGCTGTTGTTAATGATTGGAATGTGTCCAAGGATGTCTCAGGATGCTAATGGGATGAAGATTGAAGCTTGGAATGACCTAAAACCTTGATTTCAGATTTGAGTTTTTTATGAAAAATTTCAATGTGCAAAAGGGTTCTTGGGCGCAGCTTGCAGTCTAAGATCATTAGGGTTGTGATGCTGAGTATGTATAGAGGCTTTTAGGTCAAGAAAGTTGTACAAAATCTCATGCATTGATGATTTCACATATTTGATTTTGGAAAATCTTTTTCATATCTTTTTTCATGTTGTTTTTGTTCAATCATGATCCAATCACACCAAAACTTGCCATAATCAATCAAGCACGAAATATTGAGATTAGAATGTGCACAAAAGATTTTTTTAGGTTAGGTTTATATTTTTCATGTATTAAAATGATTTAAATGAATATAAATTAATATAAATTCAAATAAATAATTAAAAAATATGAAAATACTTCCCTTTGGGCCTAATGGTCGTGCATAGGCTTGGCATGAAGAATCTTGGAAGAAAAATGGGCCCATTTGCATTTTTAGGCCTTTTGCATCATTGTTGACTTTTCAAAATTCCTAACAATTTCCCAACTTCCACAAGGCATAACTTGGTCAATTTTTAAGCTTTTCACATGTTCTTGGACATTTTGGAAAGGTCTTTGAGTCCTTTAACCAATTCCTTTGGTCCCATGTCATTTTGATTTACCAATCTCAAGTTATGGCCTTTGATTTAAAGTCACTTTTTGTTGACTTTTGAAAATGACCTATAATGTTGAAGTTGATAACTTTTTGTGAGAGCATTTATTGGACTTGAAACATGAAGATGAATTGTAGGAAATGTCTTTCTCTTCAAAATTAGCTTTGGATGGAATTTTTCTGATAATCCATGTGGAAGTTATGCCCTGGTCAATTTCAGTTGACTTTTTCAGCTGTCCAAATATAGCAACTTTTGCATCTTTGATGATTTCTGAGCCAAATTTTGAGAATCATGATCAAGCATTGATCAAATGATGTTTGTGGCTTCAAAATGATATATTGACCAAAAATTTGAATTTTTGACTGTCAAATGACCATTTTGCCCCTACAGTTGACTGTAGTGCAATCTAGGGTTTTGACTGTGCAATTTTGAACTGAATGCCTTGAAACTTGACATGAGGATGCTTGACCATCTTTGTAAGCATATGAGACTTGATTGGGCCTTTGAAAAGTTCATTTGCTTGATCAGAACCCAAACCCTAGTTTGACTGTATAGGAGACAGTTGAGCTGTGTAGTCCTTGGGGAATTTTGTGACCTTGACTTTGGCAATTTCTTGATGAATATGGGAGGGAAAATTTTGGGGTACAACAGTTGCCCCTGTTCAATCTTCTTAGACCTGAGGATGCAGATTGGCTGACGTGCCTTTCGTAATCCGAGGGTGGAAGATGATTGAACACTAAAGTGCCCAGAAATTTGCGCTCACATAGTAACAGTGATGGGGGAATGGGCTTATAGATGCCATTTAGAGATTGCTGGATAGGACGATGGGCTTATAGATGCCATCTGGATGTTGATCGCGTAGGAGATTCTTTAGCTAGAACCTGCATACCTGCAAAAGAACAAATGAGTACCTGACACGTTGCAGGAGCTGATTTTAGATGCTTGATACGGATGTGTCCTGACTGGTTACAGGAGCTGAATCTGGAGCTTCAAACGCTGATGAATGAACCAGGTATGGTTACTGCCTTAGCATGAATGATAAGAGAACCTTGGGTGACTTTAATCTCAGCAACGCTCGTTGAGAAAAATCTTGATGGGAATTATTATCTTCGCAGTATTGGGCAGAGAACCATATGCACCTATAATCTGAAAGGAATGATCACCTCACTCAACGTTGGAGAGGGAAACATCTGAAAAGGACTTACCACCTCACACACCGTTGGAGGGGGAACCATAGGAGAATGTCACCTCACACTCTTCGTCGGAGAGGGAAACATCTAGAAAAGGGATTACTACCTCACACACCGTTGGAGAGGGGACCATAAGAGAATATCACCTCACGCTCATGCCGGAGAGGGGAACATCTGAAGAAGGAATTACCACCTCACACGCCGTTGGAGAGGGGACCATAAGAGAATATCACCTCACACTCTTGCCGGAGAGGGGAACATCTGAAGAAGGAATTACCACCTCACACGCCGTTGGAGAGGGGACCATAAGAGAATATCACCTCACGCTCATGCCGGAGAGGGGAACATCTGGAAGCAGTATCAGAACGTCACCATCTCCGGATCATATCCGAAACTATATCTGAAGGGAAATCTGGAAGCAGCATCAGAACGTCACCATCTCTGGGTCATATCTGAAACTATATCGAGAGGGAAATCTGGAAGCAGCATCAGAACGTCACCATCGCTGGGTTTACATCTGAAACTATATCTAGAAGGAAATCTGGAAGCAGTATCAGAACGTCACCATCGCTGGGTTTACATCTGAAACTATATCTAGAAGGAAATCTGGAAGCAGTATCAGAACGTCACCATCGCTGGGTTTACATCTGAAACTATATCTAGAAGGAATTCTGGAAGCAGCATCAGAACGTCACCATCGCTGGGTTTACATCTGAAACTATATCTAGAAAGAATTGCGTTAGTTGATAGTAGTCATTTTTGTATTGATCTTTTTCCTGAAAAGGTGGGACAGAATTGTATGCAAAATCATGATGCATGAACTGTATGTCTTCGAAATCAATGAGATTCGTGTAATATGATGCATATGCATGCTATAATGATGTATGTGATGTTTTATGAATGTACGCTTGTCTAAGAAAATAAATCCTTGACGGGTGCCAGGAAGTCGTATCCTGGGCTGATATTGCAGAATAGTTGCGAGAATACCGGTGGGGAGACGATAACTCCGCTGGGAAATGATTTTGGCAAATGGAAGATTCTGCGGGGAGGAGAAGATATTCTAGCGACCATGCTGGGAAGAAATACTCTGTGGGGAGATGCTTTGGCTGAATTGTTGAGGATGACTCGCTGAGGATACCTTGCTGTATTGGAAGTATGAATGGACTTCGCTGGGGATAAGAACATTCTGTTGACGACGCTCTTTCCGTGGCTTTTGGCTGAGGATAACCCAGTTATATCCTGTTAAGGAAATAACTCTTTAAATCAAGCCGGGCGACGCGTTCGTGCCTTGAGAGGGGTAAGCTTCCAGAATCTACTGGGGGTAGGCTTACTGCTTGGGGAGATGAACTCCAACTTTCCTGGGGAACTTGGGTTGGACTCTCCTGGGGAAGCTTTGATATGTTGGGATGTTCTTCAACGGAACCTACCCTGATGCCTTGGAGAACAGAACAATCAGACTGCTCAGACCAACCTTTATTGCCCCTGTTTCTTGTGGGGTGCTGATAGTTGTTGGCGGACAAACCTTCTTCTGGTAGGCAGATGGCAGGACATAGTCGTACGCTTTAATCCTTAACTTTTGCCTGGACCGCCCTTTCGGGTTTTCAGTCCACCGGAATACCCATTTTTGCCCAAGCCGCCTTTTCATGTTTTCGACTTGTCGGGTGTACAGATTTTTTCATTTCATCCCTTCATTTTGCCCGAACCCTTTTGGTTCGCCGGGAAGCCCTTATTTTTGCCTAGGTATGTCAACCTAGCGGGTCTTTGATTTTGCGTAGTATTTTTTCAACTATGTCCACGCTTTTAGAATGCAGGGAGGTGCCCCTGGCTGCTTGTGTTGCCATATTACCAGAAGATGTCTGATCGGGCAAGATTCGTTGCTGGAGTGCCCCAAGTGGCTCAGGCAGAGATTTGCCCCAGGCTTTTTGGCCTTCTGAGAGATTCTCCGAATCTTGATTGGACTGCCCCAGATGATGGACAATAGTCATGCCGTGCCCCTTGATTGGAAGTGCTTTTGTTCACTAGGTATTTCTCGTGCGAATTTCCCTGCTGTTCAAACAAAAAGTCATACGCGAACAAAGTTATGTTAAAAATGCAACGCCTATATCTGTCTTGAAGATTTTGAAAATGCATTTTTCATAAAACAAGTAAATGTTTGTAAAACGTGATGTCAACTCCGTATTTACCGTAGGCCTTCAGGAGTCAGGATACCTTTCGTAACAGTATGCTTTCGAACTAACCCATGCTTCAGCTAGGACTTTTAAGGGTTATAACGTGGCCTGGTTCACGGTTTAAGAAACAAAGGATAAAGGCTCAAATTATTTGTACCCACCCACTCTTCGTGATGTTCTCCAAACCTAAACTCAGTTGATCATACGTTAGACCTTGTTTGAGTCTTTGCTCTGATTTTCCGTTGATGATTCGGATATTGATATTTATTTTGAATAGGCAGTCATTTCCTTTTTGTTGAGGGTTTATAAGACCTCTTTCTTTTTCTTGATTTTGTTATCCCTGTTTTTTTTTTGCCTGAACTATTTCCTTTTTTGAAATTATAGTCAGCGGGATGCCCCAGTTTCATAAGTCCCTTTTTATAGGTTTTGACTTCTTGGGCTTTTCGTTTATGATTTTTTTGATAATGACTGCCTGTCCTTTTGATTGTTCTGAACCATCACTGTCTTTCTTTTTTCGTAAGGATCTCTTTTGGTGCCATTCGTCATGCACTTGAATCAACTGAGAGACTACCCTGCCCCAGGTTATGGTTAAGGGTTTTGATTTTCGAAAATAAAACTCCTACTCCTTTGGCTCTGATGGGTTGACGAGGGATTATCATCCTTATAACTCCAGTGTTTAGGAATTTGAAACAATGCCTGTACTTCATCAGCAGGGTCTGTTCAAAAGCATACTGTAAAGATCGTGGTATCGTTTTCGTCATCCTCCCTCAAGAGGCTTAGAATTTTAGATCCAGAGTTGACATCAGAAAAAAAATATGAAAAGAATATAACAAAAATAATTGTATTAATTCCCCAAAACAGACATATGCGATGCATTGATAGAATAAAAGAGTTTGCTATGACATTAATTGTTTGTATAAGCAATGAAAAGTAAAGCTCCAAAATTCAAATAAACAAAAGACTTCAATGATTGGGCAACGGAGCAGTGATTATGTTCGGAGTATCTGGCACTTCAAACTGAATCTCTCCAGCGTCGATCATATCTTGGATCTTGTTCTTGAGAGGCCAGCAGTTGTCTGTAGTATGCCCCGGGCTATCTGAATGATATGCGCACCTATCGTTGGGATGATAGTTGGGAGCAGAAGTGTTCGGATTCCGAAGAGGAGCCCTTAAGGTGATCAGCCCTGCCTTCAACATTTGTTGCAGTGCTTGATCCAACGACATGTTGAGTTTGGTGTACTGCCGTTTCTCCTTGCGCTGCAGCCCCTGTCCTTGTTGAGTAGGTCCAGGATTGGATATTTGGATTGCCCCTGCCTCATGACGGCCTTTTTTACCGTGCACAGCATTGGATTCCTTCTTTCCATGATGGGGCTTCTTATCAGAAGGTGCGGCCTCTTGAATTTTCCCAGACCGGATGCCAGCTTCTATTCGCTCTCCAGTCAAGATAAGATCTGTGAATCCAGCAGACGAATTCCCAATCAGGTGGTTATAAAATGGACCAGACAAGGTCCCCAAGAACATGTCCACAAGTTCCCGATCAGTAAGAGGTGGTTGTACCCTTCCAGCAAGATCCCTCCATTTCTGAGCGTACTCCTTAAAACCTTCGCTTGCGCCTAACGACATACCCTGGAGTTGAGTACGCGTGGGGGCAAGGTCGGCATTGTACTGGTACTGCTTATAGAAAGCAGTTGCCAACTCCTCCCAGTTACGAACTTTGGTCCCATCCAGCTGATAGAACCATTCGAGGTGAGTCCCTGAAAGACTTTCCTGGAAGAAGTGGATCCACAAGTTTTTGTCCACCGTATATGGTTGGATCTTCCGAACATAGGACCTTAGATGCAGCTTGGGACAAGACGCCCCGTCATACTTAGAGACGGGTGGTATTTTGAACTTCCGAGGAATAACCACGCCAGTTGACAAACCCAGATCTCCGAAATCCAGCCCAGGTACCTGTTGAACCTCCATAGCCTTCAATCTATCCTCCAACTGTTTGTACTTGTCCTCAGCCGGAGGGTACTGTTCGTCGTCGAAATCTGTTTCATTGTCAGAGACCTCTGGACTGGGAACCCTTTCCTCTGGATGACTGCTCCTCCCCACAGATGGAGTTGTCCTCTCAGTTTCAATTTGCGGTGTATTCCCAAATCTGCGTCTAGGGCTGAACAGAACAGTCCTCTTCTTTTTCTTGTCCTTCTTCAAAAGGAGAGCCTTCAGGTCTTGTTGACCCTGAGTCAGATTCATGATCAGCTCTTGGAACTGGGCGTTCTGAGCCTGGAGGTCCTTGATAGTCTGCTCGGCGGATGATTCCGGATTCATGGCGATCGGCTGAAATAAACAGCGAGGAAGGGTAAGCAACCTGTCAAGGGATACCTGCAATGCAATGAGATGTATGACATGCATGTAATGTTTTCAAGGAACTCGCGGGATAAACAGAGAAATTGTTAGAGTTGAGAACCGGTAACTTGATTGAAGGAACTTCATGTTGTTGAGAGTCCTTCTTCAAGGGTCAAAGGCTCACCATATCCAGTGGGTCATAGCCCCTGACAACCTTGGCTAGAGGAAAATAAATCCCCTTTGCCCCTTGCTGGGTAATTGGTTTATCATGACCTGCATCACAAGCCCTTGAGATCCTTGAAATGGGTTAGGATGTATGCAATGGTGTGCAATGGTATGATGTCATGCTATGCATGGGGTGATGTAGGTAAACCCTGTTATGAGCCCCAACTAAGGACTATAAACAGACCCTGCAAGAAATTCAGTATACTTTGTTATGAGTCCCAATTAAAGACTATAAACAAAACCTGCAAGAGATCTAGTAAACCCTGTTATGAGTCCCAGTTAAGGACTATAAACAAAACCTGCAAGCAATTTGATAAACCCTGTCATGAATCCTAGTTAAGGACTATAAACAAGACCTGCAAGAAACTTAGTACCCTGTTATGAGTCCCAATTAAGGACTATAAACAAGACCTGCAAGAAACTTAGTACCCTGTTATGAGTCCCAATTAAGGACTATAAACAAGACCTGCAAGGACCCTAAGTAAAACCTGTCATGAGTCCCAATTAAGGACTATAAACAGAACCTGCAAGTGGTTAGTACACCCTGTTATAAGTCCCAATTAAGGACTATGAACAAAACCTGCAAGGCGTCAAGGGTCAGATAACAAGCATGCAAGTAGTCAAGTACGAAGGCACACAAGTCACACAAGAGAAACCCTTAGAGTTTAAGCCAGCATGAGGTCTGGGTAGTACCCTCTTTCAGCTTGTTGGTTAAGACCTGTCCTATCAGAAGTAACCGGTTTCTAGAGGATCCCAATATCACTGACTACCCTCAATCGGTCATAACTCCAGCATCGCAATCTTTTCTTGCGGCCAGAACCATCACGAGAGTTTAGCCTCAATGGGCGTAGCATACTGCTACTGTTTCTATTGGCCAAGTTGGGTCATTTAAGGTTCTAAGGTTGTTGGTGCTTAATGACTCCTTAGAAGACCCATATTCTCCTCGTTGCGACACAAGGGATATCGGTACAGACTAAGGTGCCACACCAACGTAGCCACTGCTTCACCTGTGTCGGTCTACGCCGGACAGGTCCCTCACAGCTTATGCTACCTAAACAGGGTATCCCCAGATCCGGGTTAGGATCTATGTAACTCCCATGCAACCCACAATAATAAAGCAAGCAAATCAATACAATTGAAAACACAGTTATGACCTAGCCCTAAGGTACACCTCACTTTATAAAGGGTCCCCAGCAGAGTCGCCAGTTCTGTGATCGGTGGATCTGGAACTGACTGTTTAACGCTGGTTCGCGAAATGTCGCGGAAGCAAGAGTCGCCACCGTCTTTTATTTTCTCCAATAGGAAAGGACAAAAGCACAGAAAAATTCCTTTAAAGAGATTGCTCTCGGTTCGGGAGGTAGGTTATAGAAAGGGAAGGTGTTAGCACCCTTTCTATCCATGGTTATCCATGGGCTCTTAGATACTTGCTCAATGTGTTTTCAAAAAAAGGTTTGTTTGCTTTTCAATGTGGGTTTAAAAAGTTTCTTTGAAAAATTTCAGTTCGACTCATACGTCAGAGTGTTTGAAAAGTTTGCTTTGAAAGCTTTTGAAAATGTGTCAGTGTGGAAAGTCTTTTTGAGTTTGTTTTGAGATTAGAGCAAGTATCCTTGAGAACCTACCTACCCTAAGGAATTCGTCTGTGTAAATGTCCTTAAAAGTAGTGCCATCCCACCATTGAGAGGTAGGTAGTACCACCGTTGGAGGTGTTCGGGTCAATTCGAGGTTCGGGACATGGTGATCACCAGAGCAATAGGAAGACACCTTAGAAGCTACCCTCATGCCAGGTTCCCGGATCATGAGGACTTACTAAGACATCCTCTACTCGACGATCACCTTTCGAAAGGCAACAGTGAGGCGTACCCTAGGGGTGGTGTGTGCGAATCGTGTGTCATGTTTCAGTTATTTGTCTTGTCATGTTTGTCGTGTTCTACGCTTGATTTTAATTAAGACATTCATTCTTGCATGCTTGGTTAACAGTTAAATATTTTGCGAGGAAATAAATCTAAACTATTACAAATGGCGCGGGTCCACATCGCCAAAATTAAACCGGACCCGATTTAGCAGAAAAATAAATGATGCGAATAGATAAAGTGCGAAAAGTAAATTACACGGCTTTGGGAGATTTACAGAATTATAATGAACGATAAAAATAAATCATGCGAAATTAAATGATTAACGACGGGCGTTGGACCCTTTTGCAAAATATTAACAGTTTAATGAGAATTAAGAATTAAATGATTAAATGTTTTTGTTATTTTTTGTGTCTTTTAAATTTGAAAGAAAAAAGGAAATATTAATTAAAATTAAAATGCTAAACCCTAATTCTAGTATTTTTTAAGTTTATTATGAAAGATTTAAATTAAAACCTAAATTAAACTCTAAATTAACTTATGTACAATTTTTAATTTATGAAAATAAAATAATAAATAAATAATATTGTTATTCTGAAAAAAAGGAAAATTAAAAAAAGAAAATAAAAAGTTATTTAAACCTAAATTCTATTTTTGGTGTTTTTTATTAAAAAGATTAAAACTATAACCTAATTAAACTAAATACTTACATGCATTTATTTGAAAATAATCATAATAAAATAAATATCATATTTTTTGTATTTTCTGGATTTTTATGATGTTTTTTTTTTATATTTTGTAAAAAAAAGAGAAAATTAATTAATTAAAGCAATAAAAATAAATCACACAATAATTAAAATAATAAAAAAGATAAGGAAAGCAAACCAGAGTGGGGTGTTGCCCCAAATAAGGAGGTTCAGGCCTGGAAGTTCTGGCCCAACAAGAGTTGATTCATTGACTTCTCCAATTTGGTGTACCAACGCGTTGACCTAGGCTCAGTGGACCTTCAATCTCAACCCTTGATCTATATCCATTGGGCATGTGTACGCTTGGAGGAGGGTAGAATATGGTATACACCACCATGAGCGCTGCATGGAATAACGTATTGAAAAATAACATTGAGATTTTGCCAGACCTGGGACTTGAACCCAGGTCTTTGAAGTTACCAGCACAACACATGACCACTGAACCAAGCGCATTTCAATTAACATATAATAAACAATAAACAATATAATAAGAACGCGTTAGTGCTTTTGGAAATTCGCGCGAAATTCAAAATAGCCAATGGCTGATGGACACGCACTCGTCTTCTTCCCCACCCTGTAAAACAAAGCAAATAGGCGACGGTTTTTGAAACGTTGCTTTAGGGCCTCTATCAGAAAATAGCGAATAGCCCCTCGTTGCTCATAAATTGAGCGCGAGGGGGCCATCCTTTTCGTCTTCAACCCCTGAATCCATTGGTGGTCATCTGGGGCTCCAATTTTGCATTATCATGAAAGCCCCAAATCTAAGAACCTGCAACCCTAATTTTCGTCAATGGTGAAAACGCATATATGGCACAAAAAAGCAATTGAATGTAATGGTTAGCTCAGAAACATCATTGTAATCAATAATCCATAAAGAAAAATGCAAAAGAATGCTTAATTCATGCTAAGCGATTTCAAGATTTTCTTGGTACAGTTTGAGTTCTTGATACCAATTCAGGATGTTTTTGCTGTTGTTAATGATTGGAATGTGTCCAAGGATGTCTCAGGATGCTAATGGGATGAAGATTGAAGCTTGGAATGACCTAAAACCTTGATTTCAGATTTGAGTTTTTTATGAAAAATTTCAATGTGCAAAAGGGTTCTTGGGCGCAGCTTGCAGTCTAAGATCATTAGGGTTGTGATGCTGAGTATGTATAGAGGCTTTTAGGTCAAGAAAGTTATACAAAATCTCATGCATTGATGATTTCACATATTTGATTTTGGAAAATCTTTTTCATATCTTTTTTCATGTTGTTTTTGTTCAATCATGATCCAATCACACCAAAACTTGCCATAATCAATCAAGCACGAAATATTGAGATTAGAATGTGCACAAAAGATTTTTTTAGGTTAGGTTTATATTTTTCATGTATTAAAATGATTTAAATGAATATAAATTAATATAAATTCAAATAAATAATTAAAAAATATGAAAATACTTCCCTTTGGGCCTAATGGTCGTGCATAGGCTTGGCATGAAGAATCTTGGAAGAAAAATGGGCCCATTTGCATTTTTAGGCCTTTTGCATCATTGTTGACTTTTCAAAATTCCTAAACATTTCCCAACTTCCACAAGGCATAACTTGGTCAATTTTTAAGCTTTTCACATGTTCTTGGACATTTTGGAAAGGTCTTTGAGTCCTTTAACCAATGCCTTTGGTCCCATGTCATTTTGATTTACCAATCTCAAGTTATGGCCTTTGATTTAAAGTCACGTTTTGTTGACTTTTGAAAATGACCTATAATGTTGAAGTTGATAACTTTTTGTGAGAGCATTTCTTGGACTTGAAACATGAAGATGAATTGTAGGAAATGTCTTTCTCTTCAAAATGAGCTTTGGATGGAATTTTTCTGATAATCCATGTGGAAGTTATGCCCTGGTCAATTTCAGTTGACTTTTTCAGCTGTCCAAATATAGCAACTTTTGCATCTTTGATGATTTCTGAGCCAAATTTTGAGAATCATGATCAAGCATTGATCAAATGATGTTTGTGGCTTCAAAATGATATATTGACCAAAAATTTGAATTTTTGACTGTCAAATGACCATTTTGCCCCTACAGTTGACTGTAGTGCAATCTAGGGTTTTGACTGTGCAATTTTGAACTGAATGCCTTGAAACTTGACATGAGGATGCTTGACCATCTTTGTAAGCATATGAGACTTGATTGGGCCTTTGAAAAGTTCATTTGCTTGATCAGAACCCAAACCCTAGTTTGACTGTATAGGAGACAGTTGAGCTGTGTAGTCCTTGGGGAATTTTGTGACCTTGACTTTGGCAATTTCTTGATGAATATGGGAGGGCAAATTTTGGGGTACAACACATAATAATCGAACAAATTAAATACGCGCGAATAAAGAAAAGGGAATTAATTTTTTTGTCTTTTTTTTGGTAATTAAATGAAATTGAAAACTAATTAATTATTTTAATTACAAGAAAATATTTTTTGACCTTTTTTATGTTTTTATGAAATAAAATAAAAAAAGAATTAAAAATGTCAAAAGAAAAAGCCTAAGTCTAAATTTGTTTTTATTTATTGTGAAAAAAGGTTAAAATTAACTAATTAAACTAATTAATTTGTTAGTATTTTATTTACAAAAATAATTACTAAAGTGAAATTAATAATAATAATAATTACATTTTTTTTCGTTTTTTTTCTGAATTTATGAAAATAATTATTTGTGAACTAACTAAATAATAATAATAATTAATAAAAGGAAAGAAAATAAGAAAAGAAATGCTAAACCAAGGAGGTGAAGGCCGGATTTTGGAGGTTTTACTCAAAATCGTCCTTAGGCATCAAAAATTCCATCTAAGCCCATGGTTGTGATCGTCCATGTCTCCTAATCACGTCTATGCTTATGGTTTGTCCCAATTTCACCTGTAGACAAAATACCTAAAAACAAAACCAACGAACCCTAGGCACGGGTATTGTTATACGAAGCCTAAAAATGAAATTGAATATAGCAGTTACATTGGAAATTAGGCATGGAGTATGAATATGCTATTATTTTCCAGAAAAAGTGCAAGAATGGAGAAACATGATTTCGTGTACAGGGGTGAGTTTGAGACAACTTACAGCGCTTGGTAGTGGACCTTAGGACGCGTTTGTGGTTGCTTTGGCTTCAGGGAGTGGCAAGGAAGAAAGCCACGTGCTTGCTTTGATCTGAAAATGTTTGCAACACCGCTTTAGATCTCTCACTTTTTTGGACAAATTTTGAACTTTTCCTCTGGCCGTTTGTGCACACTCTCCTTTTTTTCTAGGTTCTAAATGAGGCTTGCAAGGCTTGTATATATAGGCTTGGATGAGAATCAGTCACATTAAGGAGCTTTTGAGCCTTGCAATGAAGTTTTGATTTTCTCCATAATCACCATTGAAATAACTTGCCATATTTGCTCCAAATTTGAATTTTTTTGCTTGTAATAGGTCTTGAACGAATTTGGTATATGTTTTATGGTGTATCAAAGCTATTCAAACCACAAAATATCCTCCCATTAATTTTCTTGATTTTTATTTGAATTTTAAAGATTTAAAATGAATTAAATCAAATAAAATTAAACAAAAGTAGAAAAATTAATTTTTATTCTTGAAATAAAACATGGGACACGTGGGAGGTATGGCAAAGCTGAATCAAGTGGAAAAAGTGGGCCCCTTTTGTCAAAAATGAAGTTTCAAGGATAATTGACTTTGGCCATTTCACAAAAATTTCCCAACTTCTCCAATGCATATCTTGCTCAATTTTGAAGCTATGAACATGTTCTTGGACATTTTGGAAAAGTATTGAAGTCCTCTAACCAATGCCTTTGGTCCCATGTAATTTTGATTTACCAATATCAAGTTATGGTCTTTGACTTAAAGTGCCTTTTTGTTGACTTTTGAAAATGACCTATAATGTTGAAATTGATAACTTTTTGTGAGAGCATTTCTTGGACTTGGAATGTGAAGATGAGTTGTAGGAAATGTCTTCCCCTTCAAAATGAGCATTGGATGGGATTTTTCTGATGAAACATGAAAAAGTTATGCCTTGGTCAAGGTACAGTTGACTTTTCAGCTATCCAAAAATAGAAACTTTTGACACCTTGATGATTTTTGAGCCATGCTTGAGGAATCATGATCAAGATTTGACCAAATGATGATTGTGGCTTCAAAATAAGATGTTGAGCAAAAATTTTGACTTTTGACTGCCAAATGACCATTTTGCCCCTACAGTTGATTGTGAAGCAATTAGGGTTTTTGACTGTGCAACTTGACCTTGTGAGCCTTGAAACTTGACATGTAGGTGCTTGAAAATGTTTATAGGCATGTGGGACTTGATTGGACCATTGAAAACCTCAACTTCCTTGAAGGAACCAAAACCTTAATTTTGACTGACTTAGGAGGATGGTTGACTGTGCAATCCTTGGAGTAGCCTTGAACCATTTGAGGTGATGCTTGGCAAAACTTTTGAAGAATATGGGAGGGCAAATTTTGGGGTACAACAGTTGCCCCTGTTCAATCTTCTTAGACCTGAGAATGTAGATTGGCTTGTGTGCCTTTCGTGATCCGAGGGTGGAAGATGATTGAACACTAGAGTGCCCAGAAATTTGCACTCACATAGTAGAGTATCAGCAGTGTGATGTCGGGAATGGGCTTACAGATGCCAATTTGGAGAGATGATGGGTAGGAGGATGGGATTATAGATGCCATCTGGAAGTGTGACAGAACCTTGTCGGGAATGGGCTTATAGATGCCATTTGGAACTGTAATGGATAGTTGAATCTGAATAAGAAATAGAATAGCTTTCGTGTCTGGGGCATATCTAGTCTATATCTAATTGCTGACGTCTGAACGAGTAGTAGAATGACCGCCAGGTCTGGGGTATATCCATACTGCATGAGTAACAGAATGTCATCCGAATCTGGATCATATCTGGACTGAACAATAGAATAGCATCCGGGATGGAGCATCTCTAAGTTGTCTTTAGAAGTTTGAATCTGAATAAGCAATAGAATAGCGCCCGGATCTGGAGCATCTCTAAGCTATATCTCAAAGGAAATCTGAATAAGTATTAGAATGTCGCCATGTCTGGGTCGCATCCGAACCATCTCTAGAAGGGAATCTCTGAATAAGCAATAGAATAGCATCCGGATTTGGAGCATCTCTAGGCCATCTCTGAAAGGAATCTTTGAATAAGCAATAGGATAACAGCCAGGTCCGGAGCATCTCTGAGCTATTATTGGAAAGGAAATCTGGAATAAGTATCAGAACGTCGCCATGCCTGGGTCACATCTGAACTATCTCTAGAAGGAGTTTTGAATAAGCAAAAGAACAGCATCCATATCTGGGGCATTTCCAAGCTATCTCTGAAAGGAAATCTGGAATAAGTATCAGAACGTCGCCATGCCTGGGTTACATCTGAACTATCTCTAGAAGGAGTTTTGAATAAGCAAAAGAACAGCATCCATATCTGGAGCATTTCCAAGCTATCTCTGAAAGGAAATCTGGAATAAGTATCAGAACGTCGCCATGCCTGGGTCACATCTGAAATATATCTAGAAGGAGTCTTGAATAAGCAAAAGAACAGCATCCATATCTGGAGCATTTCCAAGCTATCTCTGAAAGGAAATCTGGAATGAGTATCAGAACGTCGCCATGCCTGGGTCACATCTGAACTATATCTAGAAGGAGTCTTGAATAAGCAAAAGAACAGCATCCATATCTGGAGCATTTCCAAGCTATCTCTGAAAGGAAATCTAGAATGAGTATCAGAACGTCGCCATGCCTGGGTCACATCTGAACTATATCTAGAAAGAGTCTTGAATAAGCAAAAGAACAGCATCCATATCTGGAGCATGTCTAAGCTATCTCTGAAAGGAAATCTGGAATAAGTATCAGAACGTCGCCATGCTTGGGTCACATCTGAACTATATCTAGAAGGTGATCTCTGAATAAACAATAGAACAACCTCCATGTCCGGAGCATCTCTAAGTTATATCTGAGAAGAAATCTGGAATAAGCATCAGAACGTCGCCATGCCTCGGTCACATCTGAACCATATCTAGAAAGGTGATCTATG
Source organism: Vicia faba (assembly GCA_948472305.1). Classification (NCBI taxonomy): domain Eukaryota; kingdom Viridiplantae; phylum Streptophyta; class Magnoliopsida; order Fabales; family Fabaceae; genus Vicia; species Vicia faba. Next base: position 45,573 of record CATIWC010000862.1, on the reverse strand, counting down.
AATAAACAACAGAACAGCCTCCGTACCCGGAGCATCTCTAAGTTATATCTGAGAAGAAATCTGGAATAAGTATCAGAACGTCGCCATGCCTGGGTCACATCTGAACCATATCTAGAAAGGTGATCTCTGAATAAACAACAGAACAGCCTCCGTGCCCGGAGCATCTCTAAGTTATATCTGAGAAGAAATCTGGAATAAGTATCAGAATATCGTCATCCCTGGGTCACATATGAACCATATCTAGAAAGGAATTTTGAATAAGCAAAAGAACAGCATCCATATCTGGAGCATTTCCAAGCTATCTCTTTAATCTTTTTAACATAGACATGCCCTGGCCGGATGCAGGTATCGAATCCACAATCAATCGCTCACAGACATGCCCTGGCTAGATACAGGAATCGAATCTGGGATTGTGATAGTTGATAGTAATCATCTTTGTATTGACCTTTCCTGAAAAAAGGCAAAACATTAGTTATATGCAATGTCATGGTGCATGGAATGCGCGGTGTCATGACGTTTATAACCAATGGGATTTGTAGAATGTGATGTTTATATCATGTATGAAAATGTGATGTTTGCGAATGTATTTTTGTCTAGGAAAATAAATCCTTGACGAATGTCGGGAGCTTATCCTGGGCTGATGTTGCAAGAATACCGGTAGGAGAAGATAACTCCGTTGGGGAATAAACTTGGCGAATAGATTACTCTGCGGGGAAAATTACTCTAGCGATCTTGCTGGGGAAAATACTCTGTGGGAAGAGAGGTACTTCGCTGAGATGTTGTATGAGAACTCCGCTGGGGATACCATTGTTGAGTTACGTTTGGGAGGTTTGAGGAATTCCACTGGGGATAGGAATACTTCGCCGAGGACGATCTTTCTGTGGCAATTAGTTGAGGATAACCCAGTTATAAGCTCTGGCGAGGAATAACCTTCTGAATAAAGACGGGGAGAGATATGCTCTGCAAAGGATAAGCTTCCAGAATCTACTGGGGATAAGCTTCCTACTGGGGAGATGATTTAACTCTCCTGGGGAGACTTTGGACTGTACTGGGGAGGGGCTCCGCTGGATGTCTAGATTCCGCCGGAGAACAATCTTAGATCAAGACTGCTGGGGATGCTTGTTGAGGATGTTTGTAGACTCCACTGAGGAATGTTGAGATCTTCTGGGGGTAATCCAACTTCCTTAAGGCTGACGGAGTATAACTCTGCTCGGGGAGAGTATCGCTGACCTGCTGGAGATATTGTGCCTTGTAGGGCTTAGGGGAATCCAACTCTGCTTGGGGAGAATTGTTGAATCTTGGCTCGCTCTCTGGGGAATTAAGGCATCTTGGTTGTTCTTCAGCCGAACTTACCTTGGTACCTTGGTGGACAGAGCAATTAGATTGCTTAGACGACTCATTATTGCCCCAGTTTCAGTGGGAGAAGGCACCTGTGGGGGTAATTGACAAATCTTCTGGTAGACAGGTGACGAGATGCCAGGACATAGTCGTATGCTTTGATCTCTAATTTTTTCCTGGACCGCCCTTTCGGGTTTTCAGTCCACTGGGATACCCATTTTTGCCCAAGCCGCCTTTTCAGGTTTTCGACTTGCCGGGTGTACATATTTTTGTTCATTTCATCCCTTATTTTTTCCCGAACCCTTTTGGTTCGTCGGGAAGCCCTTATTTTTGCCTAGGTATGTCAACCTAGCGGGTCTTTGATTATGCGCAGTATTTTTTCGACTATGTCCATGCTCTCAGGATGTAGGGAGATGCCCCTGTTATTGATATTGCATTGTCGTACCACTAGAAGATGTCTGATCAAGCAAGATTCGTTGTCGGAATGCCCCAGGTGATCCAGATGGAGATTTGCCCCAAGCTGGTTGGCCTTTTGAGAGATTCTCCGAATCTTGATTTAACTACCCCAGATGATGGACAATGATCATGCCTGCCCCTTGGTTGGGAGTGCTTTTGCCCATAAGATATTCTTCGTGCGAATTTCTTTGTTGTTCAAACAAATAGTCATACGTGCAAGCAATGTTATTTCAAAAATGCAAAGATTATGTCTGTCTTGAAGATTTTGAAAAATGCATTTTTTCATAAAAAACAAGTGAATTTTGTAAATCGTGATGTCAACTCGTTATTTTACCGCAAGTCTTAAGGAGTCAGGATACCTTTCGTAACAATATGCCTTCGAACTAACCCATGCTTCAGCTAGGACTTTTAAGGGTTGTAGCGTGGCCTGGTTCACGGTTTAAGAAACAAAGGATAAAGGCTCAAATTTATTTTTATCCACCCGTTCTTCGTGATGTTCTTCCAACCTAAACTCAGCTAATTGTGCGTTAGACCTTATTGAGTCTTTGCTTTGATATAGTGATGGTTCGGATACTGACAGTTTATTTTGACTAGGCAGTCATTTCTTTGTTGAGGGTTTGTAGGACCTCTTTCTTTTTGATTTTGTTATCCCTATTTTTTTTGCCTGTACTATTTCTTTTGTGGAATTACAGTCAGCGGGATGCCCTAGTTTTGCAAGTCTCCTTCATAGGTTTTGACTTAATGGGCGTTTATTTTGAGGGGTAATGACTGCCTGTCTTTATGATTATTCGGAACCATCACTGTCTTTTGTTTTGTGAGGACCTCTTTGGTGCTATTCGTTGTGCACTTGGATCAACTGAGAGAACTACCCTGCCCCAGGTTATGATTAAGGGTTTTAATTTTCGAAAAGAAAAACTCCTACTTCTTTGGCTCAAAGGGGTTAACGAGGGATTATCTTCCTTATAACTCCAGTGTTTAGGAATTGAAACAATGCCTGTACCTCATCAGCGGGGTCTGTTCAAAAGCATACTGTAGATCGTGGTATCGTTTTCGTCATCCTCCCTCAAGAGGCTTAGAATTATTAATCGAGCGTTGATCATCAGAAAAATATGAAAATAATCTGCTTATAGTGAATACGAATATATTGCTTCAAAACAGACATATGCGATGCATTAATGAAATAACAACGTTTAACATGAGTAAATGTTTGAACAAAAGAAAATTACAACTTGAAAATCCTAATGAACAAAAGTCTTTTAATCTCAGGGCTTGTTACTTCAACTAGTGCATCTTGTAGGGATGGCAGGAGCATTCAGCCTGGCCCATCTGGGTGAAATCCACAGCTCTTTCATTAATCAGGTCTTGGATCTTATTCTTCAGAGCCCAGCAGTCGTCGGTGTCATGTCCTGGACTGTCAGAGTGGTATGCACATCTTTCCTCAGGATTGTACTTTGGGGAGGCTGTGTTGAGATTCTTAGGAGGGTCCCTTAACGTCACCAGATTCAACCTCAACAATTGTTGTAAAGCTTGAGACGGTGACACGTTGAGCTTGGTGAACTGCCTTTTAGGCTTGTCTGGCTTTCTCTGATCAGCCCGTTGTTCTTGGCGAGGTCGTTGTTGGACCTGTGAAGTGGTAGCATCTTGGAGAGGTCTATTCATTGGACCAGACCTTTGCCCTCTTGGAAGTTGTTCCATGACCTGGTCCTTGACTTGGGTTGGTTGCTTCATGTCTTGATGAAGCTGACTGATCATGGCCCTCAGCTCTCCTTGCTCCCGAGCTAAACCTTGAATGAGAGCCCTTTGCCCCAGCATCTGGGTTTTCAATGTGTCTACCTCAGCTTGTAGACGTTTCAGTCGTTCGTCCTTGTCATCTTCAGGGTTTTTCTTGGCCAAATTCCCCATGAGGAGTATTCGTAACTCTTCTTGCCCCTTAGATAGGCTTAGGAAGATCTCCCTGAACTGAGTCTCTTGAGCCTGAAGATCCTGGTTATTTTGTAGGGAAGCCATTGCTGAAATAAACAGCGGAGATGGTAAGTGACATGTCAAAAGGGTACCTGTTATGCAATGATATGTATGTATGTATATGCAATGTTTTTCAAGGATCTCGCGGGGTAAATAAGAAACAATTGTCAGAATTTGAATCCGGTAGCTTGATTGAAGGAGCTTCATGTTGTTGAGAGTCCTTCTTCAAGGGTCAAAGGCTCACCATATCCAGTGGGTCATAGCCCCTGACAACTTTGGCTAGAGGAAAGTAAATCCCCTTTGCCCCTTGCTATACAGTTTGATTCATCATGACCTGCATCACAAGCCCTTGAGATCCTTGAAACGGATTAGTCCTTATGCGGGATGTATGCAATAGTATGATGTTATGCTATGCATGGGGTAACGTAGGTAAACCCTGTTATGAGTCCCAATTAAGGACTATAAACAAAACCTGCAAGAAACTCAGTAAACCCTGTTATGAGTCCCAATTAAGGACTATAAACAAAACTTGCAAGAAACTCAGTAAACCCTGTTATGAGTCCCAATTAAGGACTATAAACAAAACCTGCAAGAAACTCAGTAAACCCTGTTATGAGTCCCAATTAAGGACTATAAACAAAACCTGCAAGAAACTCAAGTGTCAGTTAACAAGCATGCAAATAGTCAAGTTGGAAGGCACACAAGTCACACAAGAGAAGCCCTTAGAGTTTAGGCCTGCATGGGGTCTGGGTATTACCCTCTTGAAGTTGGTGGGCTCAACCTGTCCTATTAGAAGTAACCGGGTTCTAGGGGTCCCAATATCACTGGATTGCTTTCATTGTTCATCGTTTCGATTTAGCCACTGAACTGGCGACCGAAATATTCCAGGAAAGCAACCCTCAATTGAGTGTAGTATCGAGTATCAACCAACCTCGGACTGCACCAAAGTCAGTTATCTCACTACCCTAAAGAGGCCAAGATAATTCAATTAAGGTTCCTAAGGTCAGTTGATGCTTCACGACACCACGTGGCGGCCCCGTACTCTCCTTGACTGAACTCAAGGGTTACCGGTACACACCAAAGTTCCACATCAACGTAGCAGACTGCTTCAACCATGTCGGTATACCCCGCACAGTTCCCTCACAGCCTTGTTGCTACTTTCTAAGAAGGTATCCCCAGATCCGGGTTAGGATCTATAGAACTCCCAAGACAGTCCCACAATTTAAAGCAAACAAGTCAAAGCAATTGAAAACACAGTGATCTTAGTCCTAAGGTACACCTCACTTTAAAAGTTTTTCCCCAACAGAGTCGCCAGTTCTGTGATCGGTGGATCTGGAACTGACTGTTTAACGCTGGTTCGCGAAATGTCGCGGAAGCAAGAGTCGCCACCGTCTTTTATTTTCTCCAACACGGAAAGGACAAAAGCACAAAAAAATTCCTTATTGAGATTGCTCTCGGTTCGTGAGGTAGATTTATAGAAAGGGAAGGTGTTAGCACCCTTTCTATCCATGGTTATCCATGGGCTCTTAGATACTTGCTCATTTGTGTTTTCAAAGTGTTTGTTTGCTTTTCAAGGTGAGTGGGTTTGAAAAAGTTTCGTTTAAAGTTTCAGTTCGACTCTTGTATCAGTCCTCAAGAGTGTTTGAAAAGTTGTTTTTGAAAGCTTTTTGCAAAGTGTCGGTGTGAAAAGAAGTTTTGATTTGTTTTGAATTAGAGCAAGTATCTACGAGTCATCTACCTACCCTAAGGAATTAGTCTGTGTAAATGTCCTTAAGGTAGTACCATCCCACCATTGAGAGGTAGGTAGCACCACCGTTGGAGGTGTTCGGGTCAATTCGAGTTTAGGGACAGGGTGGTCATCGAGCAACGGTAAGATACCTTAGAAGCTACCCTTATGCCATTGATCTTTTATTCCGAGGCAACTATTCCGAGGCAACTTGTTTCGAGGAAACCGTTTCGAGGCAACTAGATCAATGGAACATAAGGACTCACTAAGACGTCCTATAGTCGACGACCACGTTTCGAGGGGCAAGGCAACAGTGAGGCGTACCCAAAGAGTGGTGTGTGAATTTGTGTATTGTTTTCAGTTATGTTTTATCTTGTCATGCATTATGGTGATCTACGCTTTGATTTTATTTGGGCCATTCATTCTTTCATGCAAAATTTAGCAATTAAGGGGTGCGGAAATTAAAGTACGGAAAACGTAAATCCTACGCTATTACAAGGCGCGGGTCTATACATCGCCAAATCTTTACAAAGACCCGTTTTAAGTAAATAAGTGCGGAAAATAAAAAAAAAACAGTAAAAATGTCCTATTTACTATTACATATCCGGAGCAATTACATAATAATCGAACAAATTAAATACGCGCGAATAAAGAAAAGGGAATTAATTTTTTTGTCTTTTTTTTGGTAATTAAATGAAATTGAAAACTAATTAATTATTTTAATTACAAGAAAATATTTTTTGACCTTTTTTTATGTTTTTATGAAATAAAATAAAAAAAGAATTAAAAATGTCAAAAGAAAAAGCCTAAGTCTAAATTTGTTTTTATTTATTGTGAAAAAAGGTTAAAATTAACTAATTAAACTAATTAATTTGTTGGTATTTTATTTACAAAAATAATTACTAAAGTGAAATTAATAATAATAATAATAATTACATTTTTTTCGTTTTTTTTCTGAATTTATGAAAATAATTATTTGTGAACTAAATAAATAATAATAATAATTAATAAAAGGAAAGAAAATAAGAAAAGAAATGCTAAACCAAGGAGGTGAAGGCCGGATTTTGGAGGTTATACTCAAAATCGTCCTTAGGCATCAAAAATTCCATCTAAGCCCATGGTTGTGATCGTCCATGTCTCCTGATCACGTCTATGCTTATGGTTTGTCCCAATTTCACCTGTAGACAAAATACCTAAAAACAAAACCAACGAACCCTAGGCACGGGTATTGTTATACGAAGCCTAAAAATGAAATTGAATATAGCAGTTACATTGGAAATTAGGCATGGAGTATGAATATGCTATTATTTTCCAGAAAAAGTGCAAGAATGGAGAAACATGATTTCGTGTATAGGGGTGAGTTTGAGACAACTTACAGCGCTTGGTAGTGGACCTTAGGACGCGTTTGTGGTTGCTTTGGCTTCAGGGAGTGGCAAGGAAGAAAGCCATGTGCTTGCTTTGATCTGAAAATGTTTGCAACACCGCTTTAGATCTCTCACTTTTTTGGACAAATTTTGAACTTTTCCTCTGGCCGTTTGTGCACACTCTCCTTTTTTTCTAGGTTCTGAATGAGGCTTGCAAGGCTTGTATATATAGGCTTGGATGAGAATCATTCACATTAAGGAGCTTTTAAGCCTTGCAATGAAGTTTTGATTTTCTCCATAATCACCATTGAAATAACTTGCCATATTTGCTCCAAGTTTGAATTTTTTTGCTTGAAATAGGTCTTGAACGAATTTGGTATATGTTTTATGGTATATCAAAGCTATTCAAACCACAAAATATCCTCCCATTAATTTTCTTGATTTTTATTTGAATTTTAAAGATTTAAAATGAATTAAATCAAATAAAATTAAACAAAAATAGAAAAATTAATTTTTATTCTTGAAATAAAACATGGGACACGTGGGAGGTATGGCAAAGCTGAATCAAGTGGAAAAAGTGGGCCCCTTTTGTCAAAAATGAAGTTTCAAGGATAATTGACTTTGGCCCTTTCACAAAAATTTCCCAACTTCTCCAATGCATATCTTGCTCAATTCTGAAGCTATGAACATGTTCTTGGACATTTTGGAAAGGTCTTGAAGTCCTCTATCCAATGCCTTTGGTCCCATGTCATTTTGATTTACCAATATCAAGTTATGGTCTTTGACTTAAAGTGCCTTTTTGTTGACTTTTGAAAATGACCTATAATGTTGAAATTGATAACTTTTTGTGAGAGCATTTCTTGGACTTGGAATGTGAAGATGAGTTGTAGGAAATGTCTTCCCCTTCAAAATGAGCATTGGATGGGATTTTTCTGATGAACCATGAAAAAGTTATGCCTTGGTCAAGGTACAGTTGACTTTTCAACTATCCAAAAATAGAAACTTTTGACACCTTGATGATTTTTGAGCCATGCTTGAGGAATCATGATCAAGATTTGACCAAATGATGATTGTGGCTTCAAAATAAGATGTTGACCAAAATTTTTGACTTTTGACTGCCAAATGACCATTTTGCCCCTGCAGTTGATTGTGAAGCAATTAGGGTTTTTGACTGTGCAACTTGACCTTGTGAGCCTTGAAACTTGACATGTAGGTGCTTGACAATGTTTATAGGCATGTGGGACTTGATTGGACCATTGAAAACCTCAACTTCCTTGAAGGAACCAAAACCTTAATTTTGACTGGCTTAGGAGGATGGTTGACTGTGCAATCCTTGGAGTAGCCTTGAACCATTTGAGGTGATGCTTGACAAAACTTTTGAAGAATATGGGAGGGCAAATTTTGGGGTACAACAGGAAGGTATTAGCACCCTTTTCATCCATGGTTTTCCATGGGCTCTTAGTTACTCGTTTAGATCACTTGCTTTTATTTGACAGTGTGCTTGTGGTGTGGGCTTTGAAAGTGTTTTGAAAAATCTCTTTGTAATGGTTATCGTTTCTATAAGAACGCGTACAAAGTTTTATTTCGAAAGATAGTTCAAAGATGTGTTTGTGGAACGTGTTTTCGAAAGTGGTTTTGAAAAAGATGTTTTGTAATAGTTCTCGTCTCTATAAGAATGTATACAAAATGTTTTGTCTTTTGAAAATGTTTTGAAATGAAAGTGTAGGTGTAAAAATGTTTTTGTCGGGAGCAAGCGAGTAACTAGGAGCGAATCTACCTACTCGAAAGGTTTTCAATTGTTCTTTTCTTCCTTCTTTTAATGTTGCTATATTACCATTAATTTGGTAAGAAGCCCCATCGTTGGATGTGAAGGGACAGGTGCGGGTCAATTTTTACAGTCATCGAAAGCAACTTATGATACGCTTTAGCAATTTTCGTAAGGGACTAGATCGTTTTATCGAAGGCAACGTCGAGGGTCATCGAAGGACTACGATCTTTTTTATCGAAGGGTTATTGCTAAAACGTCCCATATTCGAGGGACATGACTGTATTCCCGAGGCAACAAGCGAGGCTACCCTAGAGAAGCGCGTGTGAAAAAAGTGTGTTTGTTTCAAGTTATTTTGTTCTTTGATTAGGTTATGTAGCGATTGATTTTTTTGAATCTTGCCATGCACGCCTAATTACTATATAGTATAAGGAAAACAGTAAATTGCAGAAATTGAAATTCTACGCTATTACAAAATTTTCGAGAATGGGGGTACAAATTTACAAATGGGGATGGATCGAATCGACAATGTGATAAAAAGTCTAAATAAGCAATCAATACAACCAAATCAAATTTGAGCGATTAATTAAAGTTATAACAGTCTAGAAAATGTGATTAATTGACAAAGTATAGAAATAAAAACTTGGTATTTTGTTTGTTTGTCTTAAAGGGTGATGAATGGTTTTTTTTTATATTATTGTGTTCGTGAGGGTTTCGCGACCCTTTGCCTACGTATCCAATGAAGGAATCAGAACACCGTAGTTCCTCTAGAAAATGGTTGGTTTGTTTGTGTTTTATAGTGGGCGACATTAACGCATGTATTCTAGCAATAGGCACGGCCGGTATCGCGGTAGAACGAAGATAACATGCCCTTGGGGGAGTTTTGATTGGTTGAGTGTTTTTGCAAGTTTTAGAATAAATTCGAGTAGTAATTAAAGAATGTTTTTGAATTTTTGATTTGTGAATGAGAAGTTTTAATTACAAAATAAGAAAAGGTTAAGAGGGAGCCTAGAAAAGCCTAATTGTTTGTTATGTACAAATGAGCTAAAAGTCTATTTCGACATAAAGCGATTGAGACGGAGTTTAATCGCCTCATGGAGGTACCTAAGGGAATATGACACCGAAGTTGAGCGAGCAAATAAAGAAACTAAGACTCTAAATATTTATTGTTTTAAGAAAATAGTACTATAATATTTTTACAACTTATTGTGAAATGAGTATCGAAACCTAATTTTAACTTATTTTGGGTATTTTATTAAGTTAAATAAAACAAATTCAATTAAAGAAAATTAAACAAAAGATTAAGTAAATAACAAAATGAAAGATTAATTAAAACAAACATGTTTTTGTATTTTTGTAATGCAATAACTATGTAAAGAAAAGAAATTAAATAAATATTTGTTTAAGAAGTATATGGTAAAATACATAAAGATAAAGCCTAAAGAACTAAAAACTGGAAAATGCCCCAGCAGGGGTTGAACCCAGGTCCCCAAAGTTTATGGTTAGGTGCTCTGCCAGTTGAACTATGTTCTTTATTCGTTATAACAATGGTTTAATTAAAACATAAAGGGGAAATGGTAATGGGATTGGGCCAACAACCCAATGGGCTGACCCGGTTTGGATAAGGGAAAGGGAAGTTTTTGAAAACCCTAAGGAAACAAGGAGGGTACGGCGGTGTTGTTAATGAGAAGAGGAAAAGCATTGATTTTTTTGTTAATTCCCAATTATGCCAATCAGAACAAAAACAGAACCTCTCTCTCTCCACTAATCGTTCTTGGTTTCTTCTCCCATCTTTCTCAAACTCACCACTTTGTCTTAATCTCTCGCTTATTACTCTTCCGCGATACTCCCTCCGATGATAAACCATAAATAACCTCTACAATATGTTTTTATTCCTCACTCGCACGCCTTCGATTCACCGTCACAATCGCCTCTGTCTTTTCTACTTCCTTTATTTCATTTTTTACTTCCTCTCTCAGTTTCACGGTTCTCGTCTCAGATTCGCACTCTCTTCTTAACTATTCTCGCAATAAAACTCAGTTTTCTTATGCTACGAAAAAAACAACATGATGTTTCTCAATTCTCAATCGTGAAACTGCTCAGTAGTACTCCCTCTCATGGATGTACAACAACAACAACAAAGTTTCGACAAAGATTAAAGCAAAGTCAAGAGCGGAAACCAAGTATGGAAATCAGTTTGAAAGTTTTGAACAAAATAGACATGTGTGAAGGTGAGTATAAGTGACAAAAGTATATAAAAAATACCGACTCTTAGACTTCTCAGAAGTGTCGATCTGCACAGGTAAGTTGCTCCTCTTTGATTTGAGAGTTGTGAATTGAGCAGAGGTTTAGCAAGCTCTTTGAGGTGACTTTTCTCAATGATTTTTGTATGTTTGAGCATAATTTTTAAGGGTGATTTTTTGTTGTATTCTCTCTCTTTTATTTTCTGGTTTGTTCTTCTTTATAATGAACACAAAGGGTGGAAAATTAGAGGGAAGATGGATGATGCTTGAACAATGTTGGAAAGCTGACTTGTGCTTTAGAATGCAGGTTTTGTTTTTGTCTATTTTGGTGTTTGTGTGCATTTTTCTTGGACTGTTTTGGGCAGATTAAATGCAGGTTATATCTTTCCTCTTTCTCTTTCAATGATGCCAAGCTATTGTCCTTTTTTCTTTGAAAATTCTGAAGGGTTTTCCTCTTTTGGAAAATGATGAAGTACTAGGGTGTTTGGGCTAATGAGCTTGCACTATTGTTTTGTTTAATATTTGCTGAATGTTTATGTTATAGTCATGCTATTGCTGCTTGTTTTCTAGCCTGCTATGCTTGTTGTTTTGGCTTTGCTTGGCCTGCTGCTCTTTATTATGCACATTGCCTTGCTTGCTTGGCTTGCTGGCCTGCTGTTGTTGTTCTGCGCGCTATGCTGCTGTTTGTTTGCTAGCCTGCTAGCAATGTTGCTGTTTTACATTGCCAAAATATTTGCAATTTATTCTTTTCTCCCTTTTTGTGAACCAAAGAAACCAATTTTGTGATTTGCAATTTGGGAGAGAAAATAAACCATGATAAAAATAACTCCCTAACTGATTCCAAATGCAAACCCTTATGATGACATTTTCTCTCTTAACAAATAATTGTTTGGAAGTTTTCATGCATTAGTTTCTTGCTAATTTTTGTCTTCTTTGTTTCATGAGCACGAGTATCGGATGGCAAGCGGGGTTGTAAGAACATGGGCGATTCTATTGAAGAAGAAGCAACAACAATTGAAGGAGAAAGAATTAATTCCCTTTTTGTTTTTGTAAATAGCAATTGTAACTTGTAATTCATGACATGCCTTGTAACTCGTCTCAAAAAATGTAATGAACACAAGGTTGAATGAATTTATCAATGATGAACTTTGTTGTAGAAATCAAATAACTCTTGCATCTTGTTTAAATTCTGAAATTCTCTCTTGAATAATTCGAATGCACCCTTTGAATTTGTAACTTAAATTTCAAGAAATTGTGAGGAATTGTTATAACTTGTATTCGAAACAAATCACGCGCCTTATCTTTCAAAATCCAATCAAACTCTCAAACAAAATAAATCCTTAAGAATTTAATTTCACTTGATTAATTCGAACCCCAAAACACCGGTCGCTTGAACCTTGATCTTCAAATCATGCCTGAACCACACTCGCACTTCTTGACCAAAACTTCAACTTTTGATATTCAACCCACAATAACCTGTAACTTAAGCAACCCAAAACATGTCTTGATCATCATGAACCATCAGCGTCATTTCTTGCGCCCAAACTCCACATTTGCCAATTTAAACTTCAAACCCTCGACTCAATGGCTTAGAGGCTTTAAGAAGAAAATTGAAATGCGAGGAGGTGAAAATCTTGACCTAATGCCTTGAGCTTTGAGCCATCTTCGAGGCAGGCGAAAGAAACATCTTCACAAAAACCAAAAATTCGAAACCCTAGCATCTTGAGTGAAAAATGGGAGGGCAAATTTTAGGGTACAACAATGTTCAACATGTTGCTACCAAGTTATTTTTACTAAAATTACTCCCAATCATAAATACAAAGAATTAACACTATTCCCATGGTTGTACTATCAACTGAGGGGAAAGTTTATGATCAACCCCTATTCGAATGCCAACAACTACATTTAAATTCTTTTTAAAAATATTTTTATTTATCACATAATCCTTCTATTATGTTGGAAACCAAGGGGGAAAGTTATGATTATCCCCTTTGAATATCGGTAACATCATTTTAGTGCATTTCTTTTAATGTTTTTGTTTAATACCCATTCCATCAATTTTCTTGCAACCAAGGGGAAAATGTGTTTATTTATTTAACCAACAAATTTTTGACGTCCATTTATAAAGTAACAATAGTCAAGACATTGTCAACTCATCAATTGAGAATTGTTTTTCATAATTTAAACAAAATAATACAAAAATAGAAGGTAAACAGGCAACAAGTTATGTCGCTACCCCTTTTTAGATGCCAAAAACAACCCTCTTAAAAACTACATTTATTGTCCTAGAAGACACAATATTGTTATGCATGAACCTTTGCACTCTCCGTAAAAGATCAACTACTTATGGTGCTAGGAAACCAAAAGTTTCGAAGGCAAATGGTATTAAAGCATGTTGATTATTAGAACATGCTTTCTCATGCTTGGTCACTTTACTTGAAGCGGCTTTGAGAGCTGGCTGCCCCATAATAAAACCTCTAGTCCTCAGTCCCACCAATGGGGAAACTCCAGTCAAGTTTATGCATGCACATTTTCCTCCTGCCCACCTGTATACCAGAACACTTGCTAGCCTAAATGTCAATTTCCCCTCTTGTGGTTCAGTCAGGTAATTCACAGGTATCTCTTTATTCACAAATATCTCATAACGCCTAAATATATCAAATAAGACATCACTAACAAATTCATGCTGATATTTGAACCCTGAAAGTTCCTTACAATAAATGTCATGTTCTCCAAAATTATCCAAGCATGTCTTGTGGAAAACGGGACAAACCTCGTCAAAAGGAAATAAGGGGATTATAAGTCCTGAGCATGTGTTGCTTGTAAACAACCAAAAACGAAGAAGAAGCTTACATTTGTCACTAATATGATGAATAAGTGGGTGTAACACAAGAGCAAAAAGGAGCTTGCATAATGGGTCACCTTGTTGCACTCTAGTGGAAAACATAATATGACTATCCCTAATGTATAACCTTGTGGGTTGACCGTAGAGAAACTTAACCGACAAGGAAATATATGGGCATCTAACCCTCTCCTCTCGCAATATGACTGACTGATCTACCAGGTTAGAAGCATTCGTGAAATCTATTGTGAGCATAGTCAAAGAGCCATATTTCTATCGCTTTCTTAACATCCTGTTGCCATTGTGAAAAATGGCCTCAACACCACCTGATACCCCAACCCAAAATTATAAGTCAATAAGATATTGTGTCATATCATTACTGACCCCTTTCATTTCAACCTTGGATATTAACTGTCTCCAATTGGTCACATTCCACCATCAGGCTTCAATAGAAACGTCAAGGGTGCAGAGAAAACAAACTTTTCCAAAATCATCAGGAATCTCCCTTCCAACCATAGGTTAACAACTAGAGTGATTTCACATAAGAAATCTCTAGACAAAACATAACCTTCTCCATAATGTGTGTCCGGTGAATGTTGTGCTCCTAAACCATCTTTGCCAGATGAAGTCCCTTTAGGGAATAACTTAATGCACCTGAAGATATTATCAATTTCAGCCACTAGAGGGGCTTCAGAGAACAAGATGGTCTTGTAATATGGCGGGAGAACTGGCTTGTTTCGCATTTTATCACAAATGTTGCAGATAGCTAAAGTCTCCACCGACTTTTCTTTTATCCAATAAGGAAAGGGTGAAAAGAACATGAAATACCTTTAAGATTTTGAGTTTGGGGGGTAGGTTATGAAAAGGGAAGGTGTTGGCACCCTTTTCATCCGTAGTTATCTACGGGCTCTTAATCACTTAGCTTAACTTTGAAAATTTGCTTTTTTGTGTAAGTGTTTGAAAATATTTTGAAAAAGATTCCATCATGAGGCAGACTTTGTAATGATTCTTGTATCAGTCCTCAAGAATGTGTACAAAGTGTTTTGAAAATACTTTGTTTTGAAAGTGTGAAAAATGTGTTGTTTGAAAAAAATTGTGAGCAAGCGATTAACAGTATCCTACCCGCTCAAGGTCGTTCTTGTACTTTTCCTTCTCCTTTAGATAATGTTATTTGTACCATTAATTAGTAGGAAACCCTATCCGCTGGATGTGAAGGGACGGGCGTAGGGTCATTGTATGGTCATTGAAGGCAACTTGTAAGGACACTCTAGTAATTTCGTAAGGGATTAGATCATTTTTCGAAAGGCAACATTGAAGGGTCATCAAGGGACTATGATCTTTTGTATCGAGGTTCTTTTGCTAAAACATCCCCAATTTCGAGGGACATGACCGTTTAATCCGAAGGCAACAAAGAGAGGTTACCCTAAAGGTGCAAGTGTACAAATGCGTTCAGTTCAGTTATTTATCTTTGAACTTAGGGTTTTCTAGCATTTGGTTTTAGTCTTTCTATACAAACCCTAATTACTAAGCAGTAATAATAAATATAGTAGCAGAAATATAAAGTGCGGAAAATAAAAGTCATACGCTATTACATGGCTTCGGGGCAGTTACATAATAAAGATGCGGAAAATAAATCCTAAAAATATTACATACTCGGAGCAATTACATAATGGGAAAAAAGTGCGAAAAATAAAACTATGTTATTACAACCGTACACCCTATACACTTTATGTAAGAAACCTAAAAATGATAATTAATTAAAACCTAAAAATATAATTAATTTTAATTAAAAAAGTTAATTAACTAAATTAATTAAAAGGTTAATGATAAAAAACTAAACCTAATTGTTTTTAGGGTTTAAAAAAAATTAGTTTTAGGTTTGTAAAAAATAAATTAAGGTTAAAAGAATTAGGGTTAGGGAAGAAATTAAGGAAAAACAACAAGTTGGAAGCAAAACAAAGTAAACTGCCAGGGGTGGGTGTTGAACCAGAGCCCTTTGCTCTTTCTCAGATAGGCCTTACCACTGCGCCAGACGTGCGCCTGTGTTAGGAGAATAGAAACAACGCAATACATATTAAAACCTGCAAAATATGAAAGAATATGAAAAACATCAAAATGTCAAAAGCAAGGATCGAACCCCCGTCCAAGTATACCAAAGCTTTATCCTACGCGTGCTTGCCATTAGGTTGTGTTGTTCATCTGGTAACATGGTGAAATCAAGTAAATATAATACAAAACAAAATCACTGGGGCAGAGAAGCGTTGTAGCCCTAGCTCCGGTCGTCTTCTCTGTCGATCATATTTTTAACCTGAAAAAACAAGAAGTGTTAGAGATCCAAGCAGACCCTACCCCCCTAAATCATCCCTCCTGAATCCGATGGTGGCCTTGGTTTTAACCAACTCCCCTTGTACAAAGAGATACGAAGCACATAGTGTGAAACGGTTCAAACATGGCCAAGTGTGATTTGATCGTCACGAGGGCCATGTGATGGGTCTATCATGCGTTGTTATACCTCAGAAACATGTTAGTAATGTTTGTATGCATTAAAACAACATGAAAACAAAAATATGAATTTGCAACAAATCAAGAAAATCGGCGAGGCATGTATGCTTGTTTTATGCTCTTTGTATCATCACAATCGATCCAATCTTACCCTATAGTGCTTCTGGAATTGATTGGGAGGCTTGAAGATGAGGTTTCGATTTGCCCTAGTTTGGATTGTTTTTGGAGTTTTTTGGAAGATGATCTTGCAAGGGTTTTAGTGTCTTGTCTGAATAATGAGAATACATAGAGATGAGTTAGGTCAAAAGGAAGTGGGCTTGGACTTTTGTAAGAAAGCCTTGACTTGATCTAATTTAATTTTTACTTTAAATAAATAAAAAATAAAAAATAAATAGAATTAAAATCCAAGGGGTGTATGAATGAGTTCAGAGGTTCACTATGAGTTACAAAACATGTTTGGACCTTGAAACATAAGCCCACTAGCCCAAAAATTCAAGTTTGATCACTTTTGGTTTCATGTATTTTCTCAAAATTGCCCAACTTGCACCAATCATAACTCTTTTAATTTTTATCATATGAAGGTGATCTTGGACTTTTTTGGAAGCTCAAGATGTCCTCTACAATCTTTATGTTTGTTGATCATTTTTTCATTTGAAGACTTTATCTTGATGTAAGTTGCCTTGACAAAAAGTGTCTTTTTGTTGACTTTTGAAATGACCTATAAGGTTTTGGTCCATATCTATCAAATGAAGCATTTTTTGAACTTGAGCTTAGAGAAGGAATGTTGTAGAGAATTGAATTTTCTTCAAAATGAGATTTGGTTGAGAAATATCTGATGAAGCATGTGAAAGTTATGCTTGCTCAATGTTCAGTTGACTTCTCCTTAAGAAAACCCTAATTTGGTAACCTTTTACTTTTGATGAATATTGAGTTTTCTTGATCAATCAATATCAACCCTTGATCAAATGATGAATGTGACTTCAAAATCTTGATGTTGACAAAAAATATTGAAGTTTGACTGTATGTTGACCGTAGTTGACTCTTTGTCCAATACAATTGATTTTCAGTCATCTGAGCAATTAACTAAGCAAACTTGTGATGCAAGACTTGAAATTTGGCATGAACATTCCTTGAGACATATGAGGACCCATGAAATTCAATTGAGGTATTATAAGCTCAAATTTCCTTGAGAAAAGTGAAATCCTAGTTGCAGGTCAACTGCTTAGGAGGAGAATTTGTTTCACCAAACCTTAAGTAGCCTTGAGCAATTGAAAACCTTGGAAGCATGAGGAGATACTTTGAAGAAAATAAGAGGGAAAATTTTGGGCTATAATAGCTACCCCTGTTCAATCTTCTTAAACCTGAAGAGTTAGATTGACATGTCCGCCATTCGTGATCTGAAGGTGGAAAAGGATTGAACACTTAAGTGCCCAGAAATTTGCACTCGCCGGTGCATGAAGAAACCTTGTTGGTTGATAGTATTGCTTGAATGGGCTTAAAGATACTATTCAGAGAGATGATAGAATGTCGTCGGGAATGGGCTTACAGATGTCATCCAAAGTAACTATCGACAGGAGTATCAGAATGAGTCTACGCCTAACTGTATCTGAAGAATGTTTTTTTTCTGGAAAATGCATGCCAAAACTCAGTCTCTGGGGGGAAGATGTTTTTCAGAATAAACTTTTGAAGGGGAATGCTCGTCAGAATTCAGTCTCTAAAGGAAGATGCTTTTCAAAATTCAGTCTCTGAAAGAAATCATTTGGTCATACAGATAGTTGTAACGCCCAATATTTAACTAATTATTTAATTAAATATTTTCGAAAATTTTCCGATTAAATTTTTGAAGTTTTATAATGTTGATTTAAGTTGTGTCGTTTTTATTTGAATTAATTTATTTGATTAAGTTGTAGAATAATATTAGAATAATACTATTATTTGATATGGACTTATTTTAATGTTAAAGGTCGTAGAAAGGGGGTGTAGGAATTTAAGTCCAATAAGACATAATAAGAATAATGTGTTATTATATTAGTTACTTAGAAATAATGAGAAAGAGAAGTAGCAGTAAGAACAAATAGAGGTTTTGGCAGAAAAAGAGCAATAAGGGTTAGAGAAGAGATACGTGGAAACTGCAAAAATAGTCAAATCTAGGAGTCAATCGGAGAGTTAGAGCAGCTTTCAATTCGAGGTAAGAGTGAGGATCTGACTCTATAATAGGGTATGTGATTAATGGTATGTAAAATTGGGTTGTAAAATTGCTTCTATTTATATTGAAATTGATATATTGTTGAAATTGAGAGATGATTGAGAACCAAATTTAATATACATTGATACTGTTGCAGTATTCTATGAGTAAACCACTATTTGATGGCTTTGTTTTGGCTAAACATAACTATTGTTACACAACCAACTTTGAACGATAAAGCAACGACCATATATATTCCTATTTAGATGTATCAATTTATTAGATATAGCTTTACAATAATGGTATGTTAGTGGTATATTAGTGATCTGTCACTTGGTAACGTTACAGTTGCGGCATAAGTTTTGTAAATAATGGAACCATAATAATTTAATAATAATTTAATAGTTCATTCCTATATGCTTACAAGTATACATGTTTAGTAATATATACATGTTTCATAATAATAATAATAATAATAATAATAATAATAATAATAATAATAATAATAATAATAATAATAATAATAATAATAATAATAATAATAATAATAATAATAATAATAATAATTTAGTATTATTAAGAATAATATTTTTTTAGGAGTTTTGAAATTAAAAATGAGAAATTAAGTTGATTTTTAATTTTGTTAGAGTTGTCAATAGAGTTATTAGAGTTGCTAATAGTGTTATCAATAATGTTGTTAAAATTATCAATAGAGTTGTTTTAAGTTATTAAAAGTCACATTTTATTTGTTTTGCGTAATTCTAACATGTTTAGAGTTGTCAGTAGGGTAAGTTGGAGCTTCCAAATAAGAATACATTTTTACTAAGTTATTGATATTTTAGTTAAATTTAGTAGCAGGAAATTAAGAATTTGTGTAATTACATAGTAGACTCAATCAATTATTTAGTCTAACATACTTAGTGAATATTTGGTAGTAGCTCCAATAGCACATTCAGTATATTTGCACTAAATAACAGAATTAATAGTTAGTAGCATAAAGTAGCATGTTTGACAATTAACAAAAGTAACAATTAGATTGAAACTAATATATATGTAGTATGACAATATTAATTGAAAGGTAGTATACATGTTGCAGAAGGTCATAATAGCATATTAGTGACTTTTTTGACAAAACCAACATCAGTAGTATAGATTATTCAATAGCAGTGTAGTATTAATTTAAACCGAGTCGTAATGAGAAGTTTAGTATAAAGTAGAAATAATAGAGCTTTTTGGCCGATAATTAATTAACCGATTTTAGTCGAAATAGTCCGAATAATTACGCGGTTTATTTATAGTAATTTTTGGTTGATTCGTTGGGTGGTGTTTTTGTTGAAATATGTGAAATTATAGGTGATACTGTATCTTGTTAAATTGCCTCTATTTATGATCAAATTATAAGTTGTAGGCCTATGGCCAATACTGATTTGTTGTTGTGTTGTTATGTAACTATTATTGTTGTTACTCTGACATTCATATTGTGTCGCATACATAGCATATCAAGTTGGAGCTGATGCTCGGTAAGTTGTCCTAGATTGGAAAATTAAGTTGAAGGCTTATGCCTTGTTGATGCCTCTATTATTGGAAGATTTTTATGTTGGAAGTTCTGCTCCAATGGTTTCACATGTATGTGCATTGTAACAAGTCTCATTATGTGTTGCATATTTAAGTTGTTGTGTTATTGACTTGTGATGATTGATGTTGGTTGAAAGTTGTGAATGGTGATTTTATATAATCCAATCTAATATATTGTTTATCATACACTCAATTATATGGTTTGATATCTCACCCCTTATGTCTGAATGTTACCCTCTGTTGATAACGTGCAGGTAATCAAGAAGGATAGTTGTTACATTCGTTAGTCTAATTTGGTGTTGTCGCTCTGATACGTAGCACTCGGGAGGATGGACGCATGTTTTCTTTATTGTTGGTTTTCATTATTTTGCTGAATTTTTAAGTTGTTTTCATTAAAGACTTGTTGTCTTAAAGTTCTTTTGAGTTGGACAAGATGTTATGGTGTTTTCAGTTGAATTTTGTGAATCTGCTGCATAGTAATAAAAGTTGTTTTATTTTTAAAGACTAAACAGATTGTTATCGGTTCATCCGAATTTTATGTGTTATCTATCTGAACTATAAGTGATTGAATGTCGTTGTTTTAAGTTGAAAGTGTAACATTCCATATGTTGTTGGAAATTTTGAAACTCTGATTTTATATAATTCATTGGGTAGAAATGGGGTGTTACATTGGTGGTATCAGAGCAGGTCGATACGTCTGACCAAGTTGTCGAGTCGTAGTTTTATTTAACAATCGAGTATTATTAATTTAAATTCTAACTATTACTTATGTTGTGATTAGAAGTTTGAGATGGCTGGAAGGAATGACGCTGCACTTGCTGTTGCTTTAGAACCAATGGCGCATGCTCTGGAGAATCATCTGAACATTGACGATAATGTTGGATCTCGTAGTTTGGAGACTTTCCACAAAGAGAATCCGCCTACCTTTAAGGGTAAGTATGATCCTGATGGAGTGTTGGACTGGTTGAAAGAGTTTGAAAGAATTTTCCGTGTGATGGACTGCACTCCAGCGCAGAAGGTTTAATATGGTACTCACATACAAGCAGTTGAGGCTGATGACTAGTGGTTAGAGACTTGTCAGAAATTGGAAGCTGCAGGTGAAAATGTCACTTGGGTTATGTTTCGTAGGGAGTTTCTCAGGAAGTATTTCCCTGAAGATGTTTGTGGTAAGAAGGAAATGGAGTTTCTTGAGCTGAAGCAAGGGAGTATGTCGGTTACGGATTATGCTGCAAAGTTTGTTGAGTTTGCTAAGTTTTACCCGCACTACAACGAGGCAAATGCTGAGTTTTCAAAGTGCATCAAGTTTGAGAATAGGTTGCGCCCAGAGATCAAGAAGGCAGTTGGATAACAAACAATTCGTGTCTTT
The DNA here is from genome assembly GCA_948472305.1 of Vicia faba. Lineage (NCBI taxonomy): Eukaryota > Viridiplantae > Streptophyta > Magnoliopsida > Fabales > Fabaceae > Vicia > Vicia faba. Next base: position 24,249 of record CATIWC010000862.1, on the reverse strand, counting down.
GCTGATTTGATTGATAGTTGCAGGATTTATAAAGAGGATAATAATTCTCACTATAATATTATCAATGAGAAGAGGGGTAAGCACCAACAAAACCGTGGTAAGCCTTATGATTCCTCAGCTGGTAAGGTTAAACAGGAAGTTGCTCAGGATCAGAGAACTAGTGAGGGAGATGCTCATGCTGGTGTGGTTTGTTTCAAATATGGAAAACTTGGTCATAAGAGTAATTTGTGTACTACTGAGGTGAAGAGGTGTTTCTGTTGTGGTAAGACTGGACATGTTATATCTGAGTGCAAGCATAAAGAGATGATTTGCTTCAACTGTGATGAATAAGGACACATTGGTAGTCAGTGTCAGAAGCCGAAGAAGGCGCAAACCAGTCGTAAATTGTTCACGTTGGCTGGGACTCCGACAACTAATGAGAACAGACTCATCAGAGGTACATGTTTCATTAATAATACTCCTTTAATTACTATTATTAATATTGGTGCTACTCATTTCTTTATTGTTGCTGATTGTGTTGAAAGATTGGGTCTTATGTTGTCTTATATAAATGGAGAGATGGTCGTCGAGATTATGGCTAAGGGATTGGTGACTACTTCTCTTGTGTGTTTAAAGTGTCCTTTGTCGATCTTCGACATAGACTTTGTTGTTGATTTGATTTGTTTGCTGTTAAGTGGGTTAGATGTGCTCTTAGGTATGAATTGGTTAGAACAAAACTATGTTCATATTAACTATTACAACAAGTCTGTGAGGTTTTCTACTCCTGAAGAGGAAGAAGCTGGTCAGTTGTCTGCTAGACAGTTATGGCAGTTGATACAAGAAGAGGCTCAGATGTTGCTGTTGATGACGTCGCTATTTGTCGAGAATCGAGCTATAATTGAGGAATTACAAGTGGTGCGTGAATTTCCTGAAGTTTTCCCTGATAAAATTCCTTATGTACCGCCAGAGAGAGAAGTCAAATTTGCTATTGATCTTGTACCTGATATTAGACCTATTTCTATGGCATCATACATGATGTCTGCATCTGAATTGTCAGAATTAAAGAAGCAATTGGAGTATTTACTTGAAAATAAATTTGTGAGACCAAATGTATCACCGTGGGGAGCTCCAGTGTTGCTAGTAAAGAAGAAAGATGGAAGTGTGAGACTTTGTGTTGATTATAGACAATTGAATAAAGTGACGATTAAGAACAAGTATCCACTTCTAAGAATAGATGAATTGATGGATCAATTGGTGGGTGCTCGAGTATTTAGTTAGATTGATTTGAGGTTGGGTTATCATAAGATTAAAGTGAAGGATGAAGATATCTGAAAGACGGCTTTCAGAACACGTTATGGAAATTATGAGTATTCAGTGTTTCCTTTTGGTGTTACTAATGCGTCGGGAGTATTCATGGAATATATGAACTGTATCTTTCATACTTATTTAGATTGGTTTGTAGTGGTGTTCATTGATGACATTTTGATTTACTCTAAATCGGAAGAAGAGCATGCAGAACACTTAAGAATAGTATTGCAAGTTTTGAAAGAGAACAAGTTGTATGCAAAGCTATCTAAGTGTGAATTTTGGTTAAAGGAGATTAGTTTTCTTGGTCATGTTATCTCAGGTAGTGGCATTGTTGTAGATCCATCTGTGATGTGGTGAGAGAACTGACTTGATGTTTTTGCGTTTCGTTCACACTTGTGCGGTTAGCAAGAGTCGCCACCGACTTTTCTTTTATCCAAAAGGAAAGGTAAAAAAGCACAGGAAAGACCTTTCGAGAATTTTGTCGGGTTCGGGGGGTAGATTATGAAAAGGGAAGGTGTTAGCACCCTTTTCATCCATGGTTTTCCATGGGCTCTTAGTTACTCGTTTTAGATCACTTGCTTTTGTTTGATTGTGTGCTTGTGGTATGGGTTTTTGAAAGTATTTTGGAAAATTTCTTTGTAATGGTTCTCGTCTCTATAAAAACGTATACAAAGTTTTGTTTCGAAAAATGGTTCAAAGATGTGTTTGTGAATCGTGTTTTGAAAAGTGTTTTGAAAAGAGGTTTTGCAATGGTTCTCGTCTCTATAAGAACGTATACAAAACATTTTATTTTTTGAAAATGTTTTGAAATGGAAGTGTAGGTGTGAAAGTTTATGTCGTGAGCAAGCGAGTAACTAAGAGAGAATCTATTTACTCGAAAGGGTCTTAAGTTATTCTTTTTTCTTCCTTTTAATGGTGCTATCTTACTATTGATTTGGTAAGAAGCCCCATCATTGGCTGTAAAGGGACAGGCGAGGGTCAATTTTACAATCATTGAAGGCAACTTGTGAGACGCTCTAGCAATTTTTTGTAAGTGACGCGATCATTTTAATCGAAGACAACATCGAGGGTCATCGAGGGTCTACGATCTTTGTTTATGGAAGGGTCATTTGCTAGAGTGTCTCATATTCGAGGGACATGATTGTATTTCCGAGGCAACAAGCGAGGTTACCCTAGAGGTGTGCGTGTGAGAAGTGTGTTGATTTCAAGTTATTTATTCTTGGATTAGGTCATCTAGCGATTGATTTTTGAATCTTGCCATACATGCCTAATTACTACACAGTATATAGAAAGCAATAAATTGCGGGAATTAAAATTCTAAGCTATTACAAAAGTATCCGGGAATGGGGGTAAAATTATTACAAATGGGGATGAATCACATAAAAATAACAATGTCCAAATAATACAACCAAATCGAATTGTTGTGCGATTCAATATAAAGCTATGACAATTTATGAAATAAAATCAACAAGGTATGAAATGTATGTATTTACTTGAAAATAAAAAACTATTCTAAAAAAGAAATGATTTAAATTAAAAAATCTTTATTATTATTCTTTTTATTATTATTAATTATAAGCTTAAAGAAAGAAAACTAACTAAATCAATGTTTTTGATGTTTTTATTAAATGTAACAAATTAATAAAAATAAGATTTTTTTTATAAAAAAAAGAAAATGATAAAAGAAAACTAATTACTAAAAAATCAAATTAATTTTACAAAATGAAGTTTTAAAAATCATTAGCATATCATTAACACAAAGAAATAAATTAAATTAAATTAAATTGAAAAAGAATAAGTGAAAATGGGCTTAAGGGATTTGGATGAAAGGCCCAAAGGGGAAATAATTGTTGTCTTTAATGTTAACAAAACGGAACAGAATGGGGGGTATGCTAGAAAACGCGTGTGGGCCTTAAGGCTTTTACAAAAGAAATGGCCCAATATTCTCTAAAAATGTTTAACGCGTCAGATTAGGGAGGCAAACACAAAATTAGGGTTTGACCCCTTTGTACAGAGCAGTGCCGTCTCCTCACTTCTTCTGCTCATCTCTTCCAAATCGTTCATCTTTCTCGTTAAACATCCATATTCCTCTTCCTGATTTCGTGAAGAAAACGCTTTTTTCTGGAAATACCTAAGTTTGAAATGAACTTATCTAAAGGGTTTGAAATGTTTTTGATCTGATCTTCCTCTTGCCTTCGTTACTGAAGCACTCTCTCTCTCACATCCTAAGCGCTAACGTTTTTGTTTCTTTAAAAGGTATGATTATGCTTTTAGCTTAACAATTTCATTGGTGTTGCATGTTGTTGTTCATGTTTTGTTTGTTAATCAGGCTTATTGTCTTATTGAGATGCAGAGAATTAATGTTATGAGGAAAACATACCTATTTGGGATTTTTATGGAAGGGAAGAGGATAGTGAGATTGAGATGAGGCGCTCCCTGGTGACGGACTTGGTGAGAATAAAGAGATGATGACGAAGGTGCTAGGTAACCTTTCCTCTTTGCTTTGAACGATGATGATGTTTGTTTCTGACTTTGTGATTTTTGTATTGCTTGATCAGCTTGAAACTTTGTTGGTTTTCTTTTCTTTGATTTGTTGGATATCTGGGATGATGTTACTGAGTTTTTGCTTGTTGGATGTTGGTTTGAACTGGTTACAGTTTGGTTTGAATTGGTTTTTGAGGTTTACTGGTTTTTGTTACAGTCTTGGAATTTAACAGTTTTGGAGGTTTTGGGTTTGGAAATGTTTTTGAGAATGGTTGGTGATTTGCAAGTTGGATACTGTTACTTTTTATCAGTTTCAGGTTTTGGACTTTTTTTTTGGTTTTTTTTATAATAGTTTGATAGATGGTTGTTTGAGGATTTGTTTGTGATTTTCTGGTTTACAGTTTGGTATTGTTTTGTGATTTTTTGACAGTTTGCAGGTTGATGGTGTGAAAACTGGTTTGACAGTTTGGAGTTGAAATGTTTTTTTTGGAATTTTACTGGATTTTTGGGTTTGAGATGTTTTAATCAAGTTTGATCAGTTTGTGAAAATTGTTGGTGTTTGAAAGTTGATGGCGGTTTTAGTGTTGCTACAGGTTTTTGATTTGTTGGTTAATAGGTTTGATAGAAGATTGTTTGAGGATTTGTTTGTGATTTTCTGGTTTACAGTTTGGTATTGTTTTAACAGGTTTGGTGGATGGTTTGACAGTTTGTTTGAGGTTGGGCAGCTTGAAGGTTTTTTTGACAGTTTTTAAGAGTTTTGATAAAATGTTCTCTCTATTCTCTTGAGCCTTGTCTACTGTTATATTCATGTGGCTTTTTTATAGTTTATTCAAAATGGTGGGAAAACCACCAAATTTTGAATATTTGGCATGTTCTCCTTATGCTCTTTTCCTTGCAGTTTTGTTTTCTAGCAATTCTGCTGCAATTGTGACAGCAGGGCAGCATCCCTAGGTGACTTCTTTCCTCTCTCTCTCTCTCTCTCAATGACCATAAGAGCTAATTTCTCTTTCACCTTTTTTCTGAAAATTTTGTAATAAAAGAGGAAGATGATGAAATGGATTATGAACAAGCCTCTTGCTTTTTGACTTAGTTTTATATTTTATTTTTGTTGATGTTGTTTTGTTTGCTACTGCTATGCTGCCTCGTTCTTGCTGTTATGCTGCTTGCCATTTTGCTGCTTGTTGTTTTTTGGTGCGCTACTGTCTAGTTTGGACAACCTTGCTGCCGTTTGGCCATGCTGTTGTTTGCCTTTGGGAAATTTGCGCTGTTGTTTGTTATATATATTTGGCCATGCTGCTTGCAAATTTTCACTTGTTTGGACAGCCTAGTTGTATTTGGACAAATTGCTTGCATTCTTTTTTATTTGGACAACTTTGCTTGCTTTTTTATTTTTCTTTTTGTGAACCAAGAAGAATAATCTTCTTGTGATTTGCAAATAGAAAAGTAAAAACGTGATGAATTAAAAATAGCCTTCTGATTCCAAATTGCAAACTTTAATGATGAACACCATTCTTTCTTTTGAAAATTCTTACTCATGTCCAATTAACTGTGCTAATTATTTTTCTGTCTTTCTTTCATGTGAGCGCAAACTGGATGGTGGCAAAACAGAGGAAGCAAAAGATTCTTTGGCAAGCATGGAAGCAATGGAAGCTTAGTCATCCTTAGGCTTAGATTTTTCTTTGTAATTTAGAGAGAAATACTCAAATAATTGTGCTAATTTATTTTTCAAATACAATAAGTTGTAAAACTTAAAGCATTTAAATAATAAATTGTATTATAACAATTTTTGAAATAAATGAAAAAAGTCTTATGAGGTATTCTGATGTCCATTAAAATCCTTTACTGTCAATAACTCGTAATATTCTCTTCGCATCTTCACTAATTCTTTAAGATTCCAGATTAAGTGAATTGAAATTGTATTCCAATAATTCCAACCAAGATAACTTAAATTCCAATGATCATGTAATCTTGCCACTGCATTCCAAATAAACACGCACTGTGTATTCCATAAACAAACAAATGTTTATTCCATAAACAAGCAAATGTTTATTCCATAAACAAGCAAATGTTTATTCCATAAACAAGCAAATGTTTATTCAATAAACAAGCAAATGTCTTAACAGACGCAAATTATCTGGTTAGTTTGGATCCAACAAAATATGAATGTCCAAAATGACAGTCTTAGATCCCATCTCTTGTCCCAAATAAACATGCCTTGAGAACAAACAGTAACCTTTCAGTAAACTTGAAAAAGCATGAAAACATGTGAAAGCCAATTGGATCTTTGTGAATTCATTTCTTCTGAGAATTGCAAGTAAAAACCCTAATTGCTGGTTTATTGCCACAGGAGAAAATCTGTCTGATCGATTCCTAAGCCAATCTTGAATATCTGAGAAACCCTAGGGTTGTGATTTTTGTGAAAAATGGGTGGGAAAATTTTGGGGTACAACAGCTACCCCTGTTCAATCTTCTTGAACCTGAAGAGTTAGATCGACGAGTTTTACCGTTTGTGACTTGAAGGTAAAAGATGATTGGACACTAGAGTGCCCGTAAATTTGCATTCGTCAATTTGTAGTGGAGGGAATGGGCTTAGAGATGCCATTTGGAGACGTGATAGACTCTTGTTGGAGATGGGCTTAAAGATGCCATCCAAGGATGTTTGTTGAATTGTATGTTGTAAGTCAGAAGAATAAGTATCAGAATGGTATCCGTGTCTGGAACGTATCTGGAGACTGAATCTGTATGAGCAATGGAATGGCGTCCGTGTCTAGAGCGTATCCGAGCTGTAACTGTATTTGATTCTTGAATGAATAACAGAATGACTTCCATATCTGGAGTGTATCTGTATTGTATCTGAATCTGAAATCTGAATAAGTGACAGAATGGCATCCGTGTCTGGTGCGTATCTGGACTGTATCTTGAATAGGTGACAGAATGACTTCCATGTTTGGAGCGTATCTGAGCTGGGGAAATCAGAATGAGTGACAGAATGACAATCGTGTCTAGAGCGTATCTGGACTGTATCTGAAGTTGAGGTCTGAATGAGTAACATGATGACTTCCGTGTCTGGAGTGTATCCGTACTGTATCATGAGTGAGAGATCTGAATGAGTAACAGAATGACTTCCATGTCTGGAGTGTATCCGTACTGTATCAGAAATCTTTGAATATTTGTTAAAGATAACTGTTAATCTTATCCTGAAAAGGGTAAAATGTTAGCTGGAACACAAAGTTATGTTGCATGAAATCTATGATGCAATAAATGTGTTTTATTCATGTTTATGATATATGAATGTGATGTATGCGCATGTAAGCTGATTTGCTGTATTGCTGAGGAAAATAAATCCTTGACTACTGCCAGGGAAAATAAATCCTTGATTGCTGAGGATTCCACTGTGAGAGTAATGCCATATACTTATTGAGGAATCTGCTTGGGGAATCCAGAGAATTTTAATGACTTTTACTGGGGATTACTGACGGGAGTCTTCGTTCTGTCGAGAAGCAATAAAACTCTGTGGGAAAAAGTTTATCCTGTAATGAAAACTCTGTGGGGAAAAGCTTAATTCCGCTGAGGAGTTCAAGAGTTTGGGTTATATGCCAATCTACTGGGGAGTTACCCTAGGTTGGGGATAAACAAAAAGTTAACCGTTAACTGGTTGATTTTCAGGCTTCAGAAAAACTTGTTGGGGAAACCTGGAGAAACTGGATGATTTCCGCTGTGGGTTGAAAGTTTCAGCACCGCTGAGGATTGGTAGTTGGTAGTCTCATCTCCGCTGGGGATCTGTAGTCCAAAGTTTTGGCTCCGCTGGGGGATCTTAATGACGTGTTGTAGAGATTGCTCATGGAATAGCCTAAAGACGGTTTCCTAATCTTTCTACCTGTTAGTAATTATTCTTTTTCATCCTGTTTATTTGTAAACAGTAACTATGTTCAAATGCATATGTTCATTAATGAATCATTGGACGTTTTTGCAAATAAAACACAAGTGTAAAGAAAAAGGCAAATAGTTTTCTGTACTTTGAAAGAGATATCTTTGTATTTACTTTGAATAAGTGTTTTGTACAAAGGAGACAAACATCCTAGTAAGAGGATGGTGTCATAAAAAATGAGAAAAATTTATACAAAGATAGATGGCTAAGTGTAAAAATCCCATGGGGTTCTCATTCTGCTATAGCCTTCGTATCTCCGAATATCTTGTCCATTCGTTGCTTCGTCCGAAGATGATTGAATTGATCAGAAACCTCAGAGTTTGTCTGTGAAGAGATTTGTCCTTAAAGTGATCCGACGAGACATAGTCATACGCTTTAATTCCCTAACTTTTTCCTGGACCGCCCTTTCGGGTTTTCAGTCCACCGGGAAACCCTTTTTTTCCTAAGTCGCCCTTTCAGGTTTTCAACTTGCCGGGTGTACAGATTTTTTTTGTTTTATCCCTAATTTCTACTTGAACCGCCCTTTCAGGTTTTTGATTCATCGGGATGCCCTTGTTTTGCCTAGGTGTGTCAACCTAGCGGGTCTCTCATGCGTAGTATCTTTTGACTATGTCTGCGTTCGCAGGGTGCGGCAGATCGTCGCCGTTCATGGTGGTTAAAATCATTGCCCCACTAGAAAAGATGTTCTTGATCACAAATAGTCCTTTGTAGGTAGGAGTCCATTTGCCCCTGGGATCACTTTGTGGCAAAATGATGCTCTTGATCACAAGATCTCCAACTTGATACACTTGGCGCCTGACTTTCTTGTTGAAATCTTTGATCATCTGTTTTTGATACGTCTGACCGTGGCAAATAGCAGTAAGTCTCTTCTCGTCAATTAAGTTTAACTGATCAAGCCGGGTTTGGATCCAATCGTCTTCACTCAAACCAGCATCTTTCATGATTCTCAAGGAGGGAATTTGAACCTCGATAGGTAAAACAGCTTCCATGCCATATACCAAGGAATAGGGTGTTGCCCCAGTTGAAGTGCGAGTCGTGGTACGGTACCCGTGGAGAGTAAACGGTAGCATCTCATGCCAGTCTTTGTAGGTGACTGTCATCTTTTGTATGATCTTCTTAATGTTTTTGTTCGCAGCTTCGATAACACTGTTCATCTTTGGCCGGCAGGGAGATGAATTGTGAGGTTGAACCTTGAACTTCTCTCACAAGGCGGTGATCATAGTGTTGTTAAGGTTTGTACCGTTATCAGTGATGATCCTTTCGGGGATGCCGTACCGACAAATGAGGTTCTGCTTGATGAAGCGGGAAACAATATTCTTTATAACGGATGCAAAGGAAGCTGCTTTGACTCATTTTGTGAAGTAATCAATGGCCACTAGGATAAAGCGGTATCCATTGGATGTCGTAGACTTGATATCTCCAATCATGTCGATTCCCCACATAGCGAATGACCAAGGAGCTGTTAAGACATTGAGAGGAACTGGAGGTATATGTATCTTGTCCGCATAAATCTGACATTTGTGACAAGTTCTGGAATACTGATAGCAGTCTGCTTCCATGGTAGACCAGTAATAGCTTGCCCTTAGAATCTTCTTAGCCATCGTATGCCCGCTAGAGTGAGTGCCAAAGGTACCATTGTGCAGTTCAGCCATGATCTGTTCAGCTTCAATCTTGTCCACACAACGAAGCAGAATGCAATCATGATTGCGCTTGTATAGGATACCATTGCTCAGGAAGAACTTAACTGAGAATCTCCTTAAGAACTTTTTGTAATTGACTGAAGCTCCTTCAGGATATTCTTGTGCCTCGAGATACCTTTTGATTTCGTGAAACCAAGGTCGGTCCACTACTTCTTCGGTATTAATCTCGTGACAGTGTGCGGGTTCGTCCATCCACTCAATGGTGATCTGGGGAGCCTCGTTGTCCCAATTAAGTTTAAACATGGATGACATTGTAGCTAGAGCATCTGCTAGCTGATTTTCTTCTCGCGGAAAGTGCTCGAAGGTAATCTGCTCAAAATGTGGTAATAATGTCAAGACATGTTCTTTATAAGGGATGAGGTTTGGATGCTTAGTATCCCACTCTCCTTTGATCTGAATGATGACCAAAGCTGAGTCCCCAAATACAATCAAAGATTTGATTCCCAAGTCTATGGCAGCCTTGAGTCCAAAGATGCAAGCTTCATACTCTGCCATGTTGTTGGTGCAGTTGAAGCAAAGTCTGGCGGTGAAAGGAGTATGGCAACCCTCTGGGGAGATGAGTATTGTGCCGATACCGTTGCCAAGTGCATTTGAAGCACCATCAAAGTACAGGGTCCATCGGGATCCTTGTTCAGGTCCATCATATGGTCTGATAACTTCAACATTGTCCAATGTCATGATGTCTTTGTTAGGGAAGTCGAACTTCATGGATTGGTAATCTTCGACAACTTGATGAGCCAGATGATCAGCTAGCACACTCCCCTTTATAGATTTTTGGGTCGTGTACTATATATCATACTCTGAGGATCATTTGCCATCTAGCTATCCTTCCAGACAAAGCAGGCTTCTCAAAGATGTATTTGATTGGACCCATCTTAGATATCAGCAAAGTGGTATGAGTCAACATGTACTGCCTTAGCCGGCAAGCAGCCCATACCAAAGCGCAGCAAGTTTTCTCGAGCAGTGAATATCTTGTTTCACAGTCGGTAAACTTTTTTCTAAGGTAATAAATGGCATGCTCTTTTCGGCCAGACTCGTCATGCTGCCCTAGTACGCACCCCATTGAACTCTCTAGGACGGTCAGATACATGATTAGCGGTCTTCCTTCGACGGGTGACATCAAGATAGGAGGCTCTAGCAAATACTCCTTGATTTTATCAAAAGCAACTTGACAGTCATCATTCCATTTAACCACCTGATCTTTCTTCAGCTGCTTGAAGATTGGTTCACAGGTAGATGTTAGGTGAGAAATGAACCTTGCAATGTAGTTTAGGCGTCCCAAGAAACCTCTGACATCCTTCTCAGTGCGAGGAGCGGGCATTTCTTGTATAGCTTTGACTTTGGCAGGATCAACCTCGATGCATTTATTGCTGACAATGAAACCCAAGAGTTTACCGGATCAGACTCCGAACGTACACTTGTTAGGGTTTAATCTGAGCTTGTACTCCTTCAACCTGACAAACAGCTTTTGCAAGTGGTCGAGGTGTTCTTCTTCCGTTTGTGAACGGGCTATCATGTCATCTACGTAGACCTCTATCTCATGATGTATCATATCATGAAACAAAGCTACCATGGCGCGTTGATAGGTTGCCCCAGCATTCTTCAGTTCGAATCGAATCGAATCACTTTATAGCAGAATGTACCCCACTGTGTAACAAAAGTAGTTTTCTCCATGTCTTCAGGTGCCATTTTGATCTGGTTGTAACCTGAAAATCCATCCATGAAAGAAAATACCTTGTGCTGAGCTGTATTGTCAACCAAGATGTCAATGTGCGGAAGTGGAAAGTCATCTTTAGGGCTGACCCTGTTTAAGTCTCTATAATCCACGCACATCCGAACTTTGTCGTCCTTCTTAGGCACGGGCACAATGTTAGCAACCCATTGTGGATAGGAAGTAACAACAAGAAATCCAGCATTGAACTGCTTCATAACTTCGGCTTTGATCTTTTCAGACATGTCAGGTCTCATGCAACGGACCTTTTGCTTGACTGGTGGATAGTCTTCTCTTGTGGGTAGACGGTGTACCACAATTTCTGTATCAAGTCCCGACATGTCTTCGTATGACCAGGCAAAGATCTCAACATATTCATGTAACCGCTGAATTAAGCGCTCCTTGACACTCGGCTCTAGGTTGGCACCCACTCTGATTTCCTTTTTGTCTTCCTCAGTTCCCAAGTTGATTGTATCTAACTTCTCTTCATGAGGCAGAATAGCCCTTTCCTCTTGTTGTAGAAGTCTAGCCAATTCCCCTGGCACCTCACAATCTTCCTCACCTTCGTATTCAGCTTGGTAGACCAAATCTTCAGAGTCACTGAAGGTTATAGCAGTATCGTTACCCATGGGATATGGAATGGAAGAGTACCTACATTTGTGAGTGTGGGTATGTGTAAGGGCATAGCCATCTTAAAACAAATAAAATGCAAAAAGAAAGACAATGAACACAAAAGTTTGTATGAAAAACGTCCATGATTCATTAAATGGCATATGAAGATGAAAAATAAGAACCCTTACAAATGGACCTTTGTGCCTCGGGTAAGACACAAGGTTGAAAAAGTACAAATTGTTTGAGAATTATTACAGGCCAACAGAAATGTTTGAAAGATAAATTACTGCGGTATGAAAGTAATCAAATCGAAGTTTTTGCTTCCCAATTGCACAACCCTCCGTCAACAGTAGGGAAAATCCAGTCTTCCAAGTTGCTCTCCTCTTCACTATCATCCACAACATTGACTCCATGAGGGGTGATCTTTACTGGTGGTCCTCTGGCACGGGCGCGGCGTACAGATTTTTGAGAAGAAGAAGTGAACCCTAAGCCGAATTTATCTGATTTGAAAGGAAAGTCTGGAATCTGCCCCCATATTTTGCTTCCTCCTTCTTCAATCATAACCTTTGTATCTTTGAGAAACAAGATCCGAGGCGGAGGTCTGGTAATCAAGGGTACAGAAGACACTATCTTGGTTGCCGCAATCACTTGAGCTACTTCTTCAAAATTCTGAAAAGGGGTTTCGATGAATTCACCATCCAATTCTACATAGCGGAAAGAATTTAGATGGCTTATCATGTTTTCCTCCTCGCCGTGAACAGTTATAATTTTCCCCTAGACAGGGTACTTGAGCATTTGATGTAGAGTGGAAGTGACAGCTCCAACATGGTGAATCCAGGGTCTTCCCAACAAGCAAGAATAGGAAGGACGAATGTCCATCACGTAGAATGTGGAATTGAAGGTTTCAGTTCCCACCTTAATCGGGATGTCCACCTCCCCGTGGACCATCCTTTTAGAACCATCAAAGGCTCTAACAATGATGTTGTTGGGCTTCAAAGTTAGGCCTTCATAATCCAGCCTATCCAATGCCTTCTTTGGCAAGACGTTCAACGATGAACCAGTGTCTACCAATACGTGTGCTAGAGTAGTCCCTCTGCATTCCACCGAGACATGCAAAGCGTCATTATGTTTTCTCCCTTTGATTGTTAGATCAGCATCGGAGAATCCTAGACCATTGTCAGCTGTTAGGCTAGCTACACATTCCTGGAACTGATCCGTGGAGGTTTCCTGGGGCACATGGGCCGTCTTCAAAAATCTGATCAGAGCTTTAACATGAGCTTCTGAACAAAGCAGCAGGGCCAACATAGAGATCTTTGAGGGGTTTTTCCCCAGTTGCTCCACAACATCATAATCGCTTTTCTTGATTATTTTCAAAATCTCCTCCATTTCATTTTAATAGGTTTCAGGGATAACCAATGGCTGAGCCCTCATCCTGACGGACTCTTCTTGGATCCCTTTCCCTCGAACATCAGTAGAAGCAGAGGGGTTATTCATGGGGGTTGCAACTTCTTCAATAATTGGAGTTCTCGCAGATATGTTGACCGGTGCAGGAGTAACTTTAGGAGCAGCTGAGGGTCCAAAGTTTTCCTTTGGAGGGGAAATCTCTGGAGAGAAAATTCTTCCACTGCGGGTGATTTTGCTCGTTACGGCAATGTTTCCAATGTCGGAAGTCTCTTCATCAGAACTCTCTTTGGTTGATTCAATTTGCTTAATACCGTGGTAGTAGATTTCTCCACCATAGTTCCACGGTATTGATCTGTCGGACTTGTATGGGACGGGCCCGGGCATGGTTATATTCAAAGGTACAGTCTTCAGAGAGGATGTAATCTTAACAGGTCTTTTGGAGACCTTGGAAAGATTGGCGGATATGGTTATTATTGAAATATCACTGACAGGAGTCGATGTAACAGGAGACTTTTCAAAAAGTATTTCTTGGTTATCCATTAGGCGTTGGATGCCTAACTTCAACAATGGACAATCGGTTGGTAAGGATAAACAAAAGCATCAATCTTCTTCACAACCTGGGAAAATCCCAGCCTTCAGCAAATTCAACTTGATTATCGGTAGCGGAGTTATCAAATCATTAACAGTAGTAACAAAAAGATCCTCTTCAACAACATGGGCATTGTGGCCATGCCTTGGCATTGGAGCAGAGATTACATTCGGCTTTTCAGGGGCATCGAATTCCACTTCTTTAGCTTCTATCAAATCCTGAATCTTATTCTTCAGGGCCCAATAATTGTTGGTGTCTTTCCCTATACTCCCTGAATGATAAGCACACTTGGCATTCGAATGGTAGTAAGGAGAAGCTGTATTCGGATTCTTCGGGGCCTCTTTCATACTGACAAGGTTTAACTTCAAGAGATGGGGTAGATCCTGGGCAGGAGTCATGTTTATTTGGGTGAATTGCTGTACAGGCCTTTCCACCCTTTGCTGATTGGTTCTGGGTTGATTGTTTCTGGGCTAATCAACTGCAGACTTCTGAATCATTACGGCCCCCACCGCTGGCCGGCGCCCAACTCTTCCTTGACCTCTTTGAGAGTAGACAACTGATACTTTCTTCTTTGCTGGAAAAGTCTTTTTGATGGCAGCGGAAGTAGATGCATCCTTTTGAATTTTCCCGCTCTTGATGCCGGCTTCAACTCTCTCACCAGTCAAAATCAACTCGGTGAACCCCGCAGACGAAATTCCAATCAGGTGATTGAAAAAAGGGCCCGATAGTGTTCCCAAGAACATATCAACTAGCTCCCTCTCAGATAGGGGTGGTTGTACTCGTCCCGCCAAGTCTCTCCATTTCTGAGCATACTCTTTGAAACCTTCATTTGATACCATGCCCATACTCTGTAATTGAGTATGGGTTGGTACTAAGTCCGCATTATATTGATACTGCTTGTAAAAGGCGGCTGCCAAATCCTCCTAATTGTGTACATCAGACCTCTCTAGCTGGTAGAACCAATCTAACTGCGTCCCCGAAAGACTGTCCTGGAAGAAATGGACCCACGGATCCTTGTCAGAAGAATGCGGTTGGATTTTTGACATAAGATCGTAGGTGCATCTTTGGGCAAAACACCCCATCGTACTTAGAAAACAGAGGTACTTTAAATTTTGGAGGGATAACTATTCCAGACACCAACCCTAAATCTTCAAAGTCCAGCCCAAGCCCTCTCTGTATCTCCATAGCTGCCAGACATTCTTCCAGATTTTTGCATTTTTCATCTGCATGAGGGTACTGCTGTTCAGAATAGTCTTCATCCTCTTCTTCTTCTTCTTCCTCAGAATCAGATGGCACTGCAGTTTCCTTTCCCTTTCTTACCCCTTCTTCAGATGTTGAGGGGAAATCCAAAGTCCGTCTGGCTTGTCCTTCAAATCTTCTGCCTAAGATAGCCACACCAGCTCTCTTCTTCTTCTTTTTCTCTTTTTCCTTCTCCAGCAAAGTTTTGAGCCCTCCTGCCCCTTGGCCAAGGTCAAGAGTAGCTGCTGAAATTGTGCATTCTGTGCTTTCAAGTCTTTAACCGTTTGTTCAAGATCCATGTTGCTGAAATAAACAGCAGAGGGATGAGGAAACTTGGTGTGAAGACCTTCTTATGCATATGATGAATGAAGATGCGATATGCAAATGATTTCAAGGAAATTTAGAAGATTTAAATTTGCCCAAACCAAAAAGAACGCACGTCATATTAAATAAAACCAAGTTTGAATACATCATGCCTCCTCGGGCTTACGAAGAAAGAGACTAAAATATAGCAAAATTCTCAAGACAAAAAGACCGAACGCATCCTTTTTGGAGCAATGTAAGTATTCAGATTCTTCTCTTCATGAAGCAGTTTGGTGAGCTCCAGAACCTTCTTCTCATTGGCGTAGTACTGGGTTTCAAAGGTGTCTCGCTCTTGCTTCATCTGAATCCAGGCTTTCTGCAGGTCTTCGAGAGAGGTAGGCATGTCTGGATGAAGAAAGGTGTACGGGACGTCTCCTTTAATAACAGGCTCAATGATGACAGGAAGGATGGAAGGGTAAGGCATTAAGAGACTCTGGGCACGAGACTGTACCCACTTAAGGTAAGGCTCGAGAGGGATAGAGTTTTTATGTCCCAAAGTCCTACTGTCCACTTTGTTCACCATTCCCCCAGCACGTGTAAACCTCTGGCGGTAACCTTGGTCTTCTTTGTCGTAGTCAAAAACCAGACCTCGGATGAGCATCTCATGAGGGTCGTCCCTTCGGGCATACCCAAATTGCCAAAGAGCTAAACACGGGTTGTAGGTGATACCTCCCCTAATACCTAGCAGAGGTACATTAGGGAATTCACCGCAGTGGTTGATGATAGAGATATCTTCCAAGGATCTTGAGCACCAACGGATATCAGAGTAGGTGAGAGACATCATCCTTTGAGACCAAGTCAATCTTTGATCGTTCTTTAATGCTGACTGAGGTAGGTGTGAAGTGAACCACTTGGCGAGTAGAGGTATACAACACAAAAGGGTTCCTCTTTTCTTTATGGTACGGGTATGAAGACAATGCAAGATATCTCCTAGAAAGGTGGGTATAGGATTGCGAGAGAGAAAGACTTTGATGGCATTAACGTCTATGAATTGGTCCATGTTAGGAAACAGAACCAAACCATAAGTGAGGAGAGCTAACACTTCTTCGAAAGCTTGTAAATCCATGTCATCCCAGAATGAACGAGCTTTTTCCAACAGAAACTTAGCTAAAAATCCTTTAACCCCACTTCTTGTCTCCCAATTGGCTGTGACGTTGACCCTCTTCATATGTAGAGCTCTAGCAATGACTTCAGGGTTTGGAATACCTTCTAGACCGATGAGTGATATCTGATTAAGCACGGGCACCCCTAAGAGAAGAGAGAACTCTTCCAATGTTGGTACCAACTGATAGTCTGGAAAAGTGAAACAATGATGTACATGATCAAAGAATTGGAACAGTACACACATCATCTCTTCTTGGAAGTTGGATGTAGCCAAACTGAGAAGTCGACCATACTTCTTGGTAAAAGGAGAATCCCCGGGCACTCTTGAGGCATGCTCTTGAAGTTGAGGATGTGCTTTTACAAAGCTGATTCAGATGGTGTTTCTTCAGAGAGGATTCATTTCCTACAAAACAAAAACAAAGATAAATTTCTAAATCCTTGAAATGTTTAGTGAGCATGCATATGATGTTGATGATGTTTATGATGTTTATGTACAAGCAAACATATATACACACAACAAACAGATCCCTGTGTTTCAGGCTTGCATGAGTTTGTAGGTAAGTATCCTCTTGAAGTTTTAGTGGGATCAACCTGTCCTAGAAATAATGATCGGGTTCTAAAGGATCTCAATATCACCGACCTTTCTTTTAGGCATTGTCTCAGCATAATGAATCTTTTCTTGCGGCCGAGATATCCCAAAAGTCTAGTCTCAATGAGTGTAGTATCGAGTGTCAACCAATTTTCATCTTTACATCGAAACCAATTACCTCACTACGCCGTAATGGCCAAGTTGGTTCAATTAAGGTTATAAGGTTAATTAGTGCTTCGCGATGCCACTCATCGGCCCCGTATTATCCTCGATTCACCACGAGGGATACCGTTACCCACAAATGCGTCACACTAACATAGCTATTGTTTCAACCATATCGGTCTACGCTGTACAGTCTCCACAATCTATTTCCATTTACCTAAAAAGGTGCCCCAAATCCGGGTAGAGGATTCAAACCCAAAAAATAGAAACAAAAGATAAATCATACAAGTCAAGCAAGATAAGCATGTAAAGGTGATATAAAACCCTAAGGTAACCCCACTTTTTTATTTTTCTCCCCAGTAGAGTCGCCAGTTCTATGATGCGGTGGGAGAACTGACTTGATGTTTTTGCGTTTCTTTCGCACTTGTGCGGTTAGCAAGAGTCGCCACCGACTTTTCTTTTATCTAAAAGGAAAGGTAAAAAAGTACAGGAAAGACCTTTCGAGAATTTTCTCGGTTCGGGGGGTAGATTATGAAAAGGGAAGGTGTTAGCACCCTTTTCATCCATGGTTTTCCATGGGCTCTTAGTTACTCGTTTTAGATCACTTGCTTTTGTTTGATTGTGTGCTTATGGTATGGGTTTTTGAAAGTATTTTGGAAAATTTCATTGTAATGGTTCTCGTCTCTATAAGAACGTATACAAAGTTTTGTTTCAAAAAATGGTTCAAAGATGTGTTTGTGAATCGTGTTTTGAAAAGTGTTTTGAAAAGAGGCTTTGCAATGGTTCTCGTCTCTATAAGAACGTATACAAAACGTTTTATCTTTTGAAAATGTTTTGAAATGGAAGTGTAGGTGTGAAAGTTTTTTTCGTGAGTAAGCGAGTAACTAAGAGCGAATCTATCTACTCGAAAGGGTCTTAAGTTGTTCTTTTTTCTTCCTTTTAATGGTGCTATCTTACCATTGATTTGGTAAGAAGCCCCATCATTGGATGTAAAGGGACAGGCGCGGGTCAATTTTACAATCATTGAAGGCAACTTATGAGACGCTCTAGCAATTTTTTGTAAGGGACGAGATCGTTTTAATCGAAGGCAACATCGAGGGTCATCGAGGTTCTACGATCTTTGTTTATGGAAGGGTCATTTGCTAGAGTGTCTCATATTCGAGGGACATGATTATATTTCCAAGGCAACAAGCGAGGTTACCCTAGAGGTGTGCGGGTGAGAAGTGTGTTCATTTCAAGTTATTTATTCTTGGATTAGGTCATCTAGCGATTGATTTTTGAATCTTTCCATACATGCCTAATCACTACACAGTATATAGAAAGTAATAAATTGCGGGAATTAAAATTCTAAGCTATTACAAAAGTATCCTGGAATGGGGGTACAATTATTACAAATGGGGATGAATCACATAAAAATAGCAATGTCCAAATAATACAACCAAATCGAATTGTTGTGCGATTCAATATAAAGCTATGACAATTTATGAAATAAAATCAACAAGGTATGAAATGTATGTATTTACTTGAAAATAAAAAACTATTCTAAAAAAGAAATGATTTAAATTAAAAAATATTTATTATTATTCTTTTTATTTTTATTAATTATAAGCTTAAAGAAAGAAAACTAAATAAATCAATGTTTTTGATGTTTTTATTAAATGTAACAAATTAATAAAAATAAGAGTTTTTTTTATAAAAAAAAGAAAATGATAAAAGAAAACTAATTACTAAAAAATCAAATTAATTTTACAAAATGAAGTTTTAAAAATCATTAGCATATCATTAACACAAAGAAATAAAACAAATTAAATTAAATTGAAAAAGAACAAGTGAAAATGGGCTTAATGGATTTTGATGAAAGGCCCAAAGGGGAAATAATTGTTGTCTTTGATGTTAACAAAACAGAACAGAATGGGGGGTATGCTAGCAAACGCGTGTGGGCCTTAAGGCTTTTGCAAAAGAAATGGCCCAATGTTCTCTAAAAATGTTTAACGCGTCAGATTAGGGAGGCAAACACAAAATTAGGGTTTGACCCCTTTGTACAGAGCGACGCCGTCTCCTCACTTCTTCCGCTCATCTCTTCCAAATCGTAGATCTTTCTCGTTAAACATCCATATTCCTCTTCCTAATTTCGTGAAGAAAATGCTTTTTTCTGGAAATCCCTAAGTTTGAAATGAACTTATCTAAAGGGTTTGAAATGTTTTTGATCTGATCTTCCTCTTGCCTTCGTTACCGGAGCACTCTCTCTCTCTCTCACATCCTAAGCGCTAACGTTTTTGTTTCTTTGAAAGGTATGATTCTGCTTTTAGCTTAACAGTTTCATTGGTTTTGCATGTTGTTGTTTATGTTTTGTTTGTTAATCAGGCTTATTGTCTTATTGAGATGCAGAGAAATAATGTTATGAGGAAAACATACCTATTTGGGATTTTTATGGAAGGGAAGAGGATAGTGAGATTGAGATGAGGCGCTCCCCGGTGACGGACTTGGTGAGAATGAAGAGATGATGACGAAGGTGCTAGGTATCCTTTCCTCTTTGCTTTGAAAGATGATGATGTTTGTTTCTGACTTTGTGATTTTTGTGTTGCTTGATCAGCTTAAAACTTTGTTGGTTTTCTTTTCTTTGATTTGTTGGATATATGGGATGATGTTACTGAGTTTTTGCTTGTTGGATGTTAGTTTGAACTGGTTACAGTTTGGTTTGAATTGGTTTTTGAGGTTTACTGGTTTTTGTTACAGTCTTGGAATTTAACAGTTTTGGAGGTTTTGGGTTTGGAAATGTTTTTGAGAATGGTTGGTGATTTGCAAGTTGGATACTGTTACTTTTTATCAGTTTCAGGTTTTGGACTTTTTTTTTTGGTTTTTTTTATAATAGTTTGATAGATGGTTGTTTGAGGATTTGTTTCTGATTTTCTGGTTTACAGTTTGGTATTGTTTTGTGATTTTTTGACAGTTTGTAGGTTGATGGTGTGAAAACTGGTTTGACAGTTTGGAGTTGAGATGTTTTTTTAAGAATTTTACTGGCTTTTTGGGTTTGAGATGTTTTAATCAAGTTTGATCAGTTTGTGAAAATTGTTGGTGTTTGAAAGTTGATGGCGGTTTTGGTGTTGCTACAGGTTTTTGATTTGTTGGTTAATAGGTTTCATGGAAGATTTTTTGAGGATTTGTTTGTGATTTTCTGGTTTACAGTTTGGTATTGTTTTAACAGGTTTGGTGAATGGTTTGACAGTTTGTTTGAGGTTGGGAAGCTTGAAGGTTTTTTTGACAGTTTTTGAGAGTTTTGATAAAATGTTCTCTCTATTCTCTTGAGCCTTGTCTACTGTTATATTCATGTGGCTTTTTTACAGTTTATTCAAAACGGTGGGAAAACCACCAAATTTTGAATATTTGGCATGTTCTCCTTATGCTCTTTTCATTTCTGTTTTGTTTTCTAGCAATTCTGGTGCAATTGTGACAGCAGAGCAGCATTCCTAGGTGAATTCTTTCCTCTCTCTCTCTCTCAATGACCCTAAGAGCTAATTTCTCTTTCACTTTTTTTGTGAAAAGTTTGTAATAAAAGAGGAAGATGATGAAATGGCTTATGAACAAGCCTCTTGCTTGTTGACTTAGTTTTATATTTTCTTTTTGCTGATGCTGTTTTGTTTGCTACTACTATGCTGCCTCATTCTTGCTGTTATGCTGCTTTCCATTTTGCTGCTTGTTGTTTTTTGGTGCGCTGCTGTCTAGTTTGGACAGCCTTGCTGCCGTTTGGCCATGCTGTTGTTTGCCTTTGGGCAATTTGCGCTGCTGTTTGTTATATCTATTTGGCCATGCTGCTTGCATATTTTCACTTGTTTGGACAACCTAGTTGTATTTGGCCAAATTGCTTGCATTCTTTTTTTATTTTGACAACTTTGCTTTCATTTTTATTTTTCTTTTTGTGAACCAAGAAGAATAATCTTCTTGTGATTTGCAAATAGAAAAGTAAAAATGTGATGAATTAAAAATAGCCTTCTGATTCCAAATTGCAAACTTTAATGATGAACACCATTGTTTCTTTTGAAAATTCTTACTCATGTCCAATTGACGGTGCTAATTATTTTTCTGTCTTTCTTTCATGTGAGCGCAAACTGGATGGTGGCAAAGCAGAGGAAGCAAAAGATTCTTTGGCAAGCATGGAAGCAATGGAAGCTTAGTCATCCTTAGGCTTATATTTTTCTTTGTAATTTAGAGAGAAACACTCAAACAATTGTACTAATTTATTTTTCAAATATAATAAGTTGTAAAACTTAAAACATTTAAATAATAAATTGTATTGTAACAATTTTTGAAGTAAATGAAAAAAGTCTTATGAGGTATTATGATGTCCATTAAAATCCTTTACTGTCAATAACTCGCAATTATCTCTTCGCATCTTCACTAATTCTTTAAGATTCCTGATTAAGATAATTGAAACTGTATTCCAATAATTCCAACCAAGATAAATTAAATTCCAATGATCATGTAATCTTGCCACTGCATTCCAAATAAACACGCAATGTGTATTCAATAAACAAACAAATGTTTATTCCATAAACAAGCAAATGTTTATTCCATAAACAAGCAAATGTTTATTCCATAAACAAGCAAATGTCTTAACAGACGCAAATTATCTGGTTAATCTGGATCCAACAAAATATGAATGTCCCAAATGACAGTCTTAGATCCCATCTCTTGTCCCAAATAAACATGCCTTGAGAACAAACAATAACCTTTCAGTAAACTTGAAAAAGCATGAAAACATGTGAAAGCCAATTGGATCTTTGTGAATTCATTTCTTCTGAGAATTGCAAGTAAAAATCCTAATTGCTGGTTTATTGCCACAGGAGAAAATCTGTCTGATCGATTCCTGAGCCAATCTTGAATATCTGAGAAACCCTAGGGTTGTGATTTCTGTGAAAAATGGGAGGGAAAATTTTGGGGTACAACACCATCTAAAGTAGATGTTGTGTCGCAATGGGAAACTCCAAAATCGGCTATCGAGATTAGAAGATTTTTGGGATTAGCTGGTTATTATAGAAGGTTTATCGAAGTTTTTTCTAAGTTGGAACTTCCGTTAACTAAGTTGACTTGTAAAGGTAGAGCTTTTGTGTGGGATGTTTAGTGTGAAGAAAGTTTTACAGAATTGAAGAAAAGATTGACGTCGGCTCCAATTTTGACATTACCTAATCTAGGAGAATCTTTTGTGGTATATTGTGATGCTTCCAATATGGGTTTAAGAGGCGTGTTTATGAAGAATGAAAAGGTGGTTTCTTATGTGTCAAGGCAGTTGAGGACTCATGAAAAGAACTATCCTACGCATGATTTAGAGATTGCTGCAGTTGTTTTTGTGCTGAAGATTTGGAGGCACTATCTTTATGGTTCTAGGTTTGAAGTATTAAGTGACTAGATGAGTTTAAAATATCTATTTGATCAGAAGGAATTGAACATGAGACAACGAAGGTGGTTGGAGTTGTTAAAAGATTATGATTTTGGTTTGAATTATCATCCAGGAAAAGCGAATGTGGTGGTTGATGCATTAAGTGGAAAGACTTTACATATCTTGGCAATGATGGTTAAAAAGTTTGAATTAATTGAACAGTTTAAAAATATGAGCTTAGTTTGCAAAGTGACACCGCAGAGTGTTATGTTAGGAATGTTGAAAATTAATAATGAATTCCTGGACAGTATCAAAGAAGCTCAGAAGTTAGACGTGAAACTGGTAGATTCAAAGGTTGGAATCGATCAATATGAGAGTAATGATTTCAAGTTATATGGGCAAGGTGTGTTGAGATTCCGTAATCGAATTTGTATTCCTGATGACGCGGAGATGAAGAAAGTGATTCTTGACGAAAGTCATAGAAGCAAGTTGAGTATTCATTCGGGAGCTACAAAAATGTATCAAGATTTGAAGAATTTGTTTTGGTGGCCTGGAATGAAGAGCGACGTGGCATGGTTTGTGTAAGCATGTTTAACATGTCAAAAGTCAAAAGTTGAACATCAGAAGCCTGCAGGGTTGATGTAGCCGTTAGAAGTTCCAAAATTGAAATGGGGTAGCATTTCAATGGACATTGTGACAGGGTTACCTAATACTTCAAGAGGACATGATTTAATTTGGGTGATTGTTGATAAGCTTACAAAGTCGGCTCATTTTATTCCTATTAACATCAGTTTTCCAGTGTCGAAGCTGGCAGAGATTTATACTAGTGTAATTGTAAAGCAGCATGATGTTCTTTTATGAATTGTGCCAGATAGAGATCTGAGGTTTACTTTAGATTTTTGGAAGAGTTTGTAAGAGGCGTTGGGTTCAAAGTTGAGGTGAGTTCGGCGTATCACCCTCAAACAGATGGTCAGACGGAGAGGACTATTTAGTCGTTGGAAGATTTATTGAAAGCATGTGTACATGAGCAGGGAGGTTCGTGGGATACTTATCTTCCGTTAATAGAGTTCACTTATAATAACAGTTACCATTCCAATATTGGAATGAAACCTTTTGAAGCATTGTATGGTCGAAGATGTAGAACTCCTTTATGTTGGCATGAATCTGGGGAAAGCGTAGTACTTGGACCTGAACTTGTTTGAGAAACTACCGAGAAGGTGAAGTTAATTCGAGAAAGATGAAAGCTTCCCCAAGTAGACAAAAGAGTTATCATGACAAGTGAAGGAAAGATTTATAATTTCAAGCAAGTGACCATGTGTTTCTGAGAGTTACACCTGTGACTGGTGTTAGGCGTGCATTGAAGTCTAAGAAGCTCACTCCTTATTTTATTGGTCTGTATCAGGTTTCAGACAGAGTTGGAAATGTTTCTTATAGAGTGGCTTTACCGCCTAATATTTCAAATTTGCATGATGTGTTTTCATGTGTCGCAACTCCAAAAGTACATTTCAGATCCATCTCATGTGATTCATATGAATGATGTGCAAGTACGGGATAATCTAACTGTGGAGACGATGCATGTACGGATCGCGGATCATGAAATGAAGACTATAAAAGGCAGGGAGATTGCTTTGGTGAAAGTAGTCTGGTCAGGAGCAGCCGGAGAAAGCATGACGTGGGAATTGTAGAGCAAGATGCGGGACTCC